>ML210176.1:38583-228948 GCA_004369085.1 Coprinopsis marcescibilis
AGTCTTTACCCTCGTTGTTCTTATCGTACGCCAATAGACGTCGTTCAAGTATTGTGTTTGTCGCTCGGTTCGAGTGAAGACCTCGGTCTTACACAAACCTTCCCTTGCGCCGGGGTGCAATTCTCAAATTGAAGCATATGACTGAAGCCGAGAAACTCAAAAGGTACGTGCCTTGAACATTTGTATCTGTCAAACGCTAACATTTGGTAAGGTCGCGAGAAATGGGTTGCTTATATGTCCTTCGCCCCCGATCAATCGACTGCCGGTGGCTCCACTTGTACCTCGACACGCAGATACACCCTTGTCAAAGTGAACGTATTCTTCATACACTTCCTCAATCCAAATCCAATCTCGTACCTGAAGCCTTTTAAGTTCCAGATCAAGTCCCGTCGTCTCGATCGTTGATATACACAAGCGCCCGCATTCGAGCCATCGACCTGCGTTTCTTGACCCATGCGCTATAGGATGGTCTTTGTCTAAAGATAGACCAGTTTCCGGAAAGCTCGGCTGAGCTTTAGCTTGTATTACCCGGAGTCTGAGCAGCTGATCAATGATTCACCTTTTCTGGCTTCGCTTTCCAATCGTTATGACATACTATATCAAAGTGTCCGCTTTCTTTTCTCGCCATATTTCACATCCAAGCGATATTTTGGATCACTTGATCATATGATACGACCATCATAGGAACGAAGTTTCCGTACATGGAAAGCTGGCTCCACTTGGACATCAGTGTTCAGTATGTATTGCGAGCCCTTTGACAAGGGCATGCACCTTGCAAGCACATTGTACCTGACTTCTTACGATCGCTGCTCCAGGCATATGAAACCTCGATCGCTTCCCTGGTATAAATAGGAGTGAAAGTGATTGGAGGGGCTTCGCTACAGCTACTGAAAGACGCTACTCAGCAAGTCATGTCCTCCAAAGCTTTGCTCACTCTCCTGCCCCTTGCGGTAAGAACCCTGGCGTCGCCTACTCTTCAATCTCGCCAGACGTGTGGACATCATCTTTTATGCTGTGGGAGCGTCCAGCCCGCGAACGTTGACCCCACAGCGACCCTCCTTGGTCTGCTAGGGATTGCCGTTACTCCGGGCACCACGCCTGTCGGTATCAACTGTACACCGGTTTCTGTTATTGGAGGAATCTCTTGGTGTGTTTCTACTTATGTTTCTCTCCCTTAAAGGGCTTTTGATTGCTGATGCACATATATAGCACTGGAAGGCTTGTCTGTTGCGCCCAGAATCAATTTAGTAAGCTGGGAATTCAACTATCTACTCAGTTACGTTCGTACCTGGCTCGGCTTGCTAACCATTGCCGAAAGATGGTTTGGTCGCTATTGACTGCCACGACATCATCACCGGTATCTAGTTCCTCAGCTCATACATGGGAACGAAGGCTAGGCCGCGAATGGAATTTGTCTAAATCGGTGATAGATAGTCGGGAACAGATCCTGACTCATTAGCGCCTCCAAAGTGTATATAAGCGCCCAGCACCAGTCAATGGGAACATAGTACAATGCAATTTAGTCACAGAACAGACACCGGAGGGTATCCTATATATAGCCGTAGCGAGAAGTCTGAGCGAATGGGGGGCATACAAAAAGCGTTGCCCGATGGCTGGAGAAGTGTGAAGCGCTGGGCCACAGTGGCATTCTGGTCAAGCAACTAGACTCTAGCATTGGTGGTGGCAGCTAATCAGTACACATCGTTCATAAATACATCAAGGCTATCCAAACATATGCTCTCTAACAACAGGGAGGGGAAAAGTAGCATATGCTGAAAGTCTCTTGGCAATCCCCGTACACTAGTTATCGTACCATACGACGGTCAAGCAGCCAGGTCGGCCAAGGTTATCAGTTTGCCATACACGATCATCACCGTGGCCGCACGGGAACATAGCTGAGGGCCTTCCATATGGCTGGATGCGATTCACGTTGGTGTCGAAGTAGGTTGGCCTGCCGCGGTAGATGCTATCAGTGATGACGGCCTGCAACCAAGCACCTACAACCGGGACACCAAGCGAAATCGCTCGAGCAGTCGAGGCCGTTGCGCCATCTGCTATTAACATCTGGGTGCGGTAGCTGAGAACCGCGTGCATGCCGTTGAAAACGTCCCACCAGGGATCAAATGCGCGGTTGAAGTTTGCTGCAGAGAAGTCGACAGGGGTAGGAATGACTGAACATGAATGGATGATCCAATATCCGAGACGTCCTCGAGCACCGCCGCCGTACCCGCTGGTTGGAGTGTTCGGGAAGTCGGGATCGATGCTGACCAAATCACAGCAGTTGCTGCTTGTTGAGAAGAGATGGTAATTGCCGTGGGCCTCGGTGAGGGCAATGTCAGCCCTGTTGATGAAGCTGTCCTTGCTTGTGGTATAGAGGAAAGGATGACTCCAGAACCATTGGTCGTCGGACCAATCAACTAGGCCGCTGCCGAGGTTGCTCCAGAATGTTTGGCCACTTGTCACCCACTGCTGGATATCGTTGCGAACGACGTATCGAGCCACGCTGAGTCTAGGTTTGACACCGCGGGCTTTGAGTTGCTCGTCTGCAGGAGGGGGCTGCGAGACGAAGTGGTCGGTGGGGGGAGGTCCCTCCTCGAGTTTGAGAACAGGAGGGAGTGCTTCTGGGCTTCCCTCGCCGATAGAAAGGAAGGCAACAACGCGAGGCGGGACTGTGACCTTTGTGAAGTTTCCGTGGGTCACTCCAGAAAAGCGATAGACAGGCTGGATGAAGGACTCGCCGGAGTCGTAAAAGCAAACATCGACTTTGTCAATGACGACTTCACTTCCGGCTGGTTGGCCAATAGGTTCGAGCTCTTTCGTGAGGGTTCTGATGATTCTCGTGGTAGATGTAGGTTTGATAAGCTGGTCGGTGATACCGGCGGGGTTCCATCGATGAGAGAGGGCTAAAAGCTGCTGTTGAGCGCCAATTCCAAACGAGGCTCTGCTTCCAGGCCCACATATTGGGTAGGTCTGTCCTTTGAAGTCGATGGTACGCTCGATGATGCCGTGGGTGAGATAAACTTGCGGAGTAGTGAGATTGGCGGCCACCTCCTTGGGGTCCCGGCTAGTCACTGTATTGCCATACAGCGTGCTTCCGGGTACAATGCTGAATTTGGTGTCGTCTTGGGGGAAAGCCTCGGTCCTGGACAAGAACTCATTGACACGAGATATGTCAATATCCTTTCCCGTGAGTGGCTCAATACCATCCAGATTAGGGAACCAGTTCGTTTCACCGCCAGCTGTAACCCAACCGACCAGTCGATCGCCGTTGTAGGCGTAGAGGTCAGGGCCGAGGGTTTCGTTGCGATCGAACTTGACTCCAGGGTTCGTTTCTTGCAGCAGTTCGTTCAAGTAGTCAACTTGAAAGGTCGATGGGGAGCCCAGTTTGAATATTGGCAACGCATCTCCGATCTTGGGAATCAGAGACGGGTCCAACTTCACTGAGGACCACGCCGAACCCACGAAGGGTAGAACCGCGGCAATATATTTGCTAGCTTTCATAGAATACTGGAGTGATAATTCTAGAAGAAACATTTAGCACATATGAAAGATTGTGAGGGCTGTAGGTGACTTACAGGTTCCAAGGAGAGATTTAGTTTCCAAGTGCTGATTTCGTTGGTCCATGCAAGTCTCCTGTTAAATAGGTCGCTCTCCTCGATATTCCTCTGGATATGGTTGTCGACGTTGAGTTTCGCATCGTTCAGGATTATGCATTCCATCTAGACGCCATTGTTATCCGAACGGTTGTGTGCGGAAAAAGGACGAGTTACTAGGCCAAGTCGGACAATACGGGTGAAGAGTCTGCCCGTTGCTTCATTCTTGGACATCCCAAAAATAGGCTCATGGCGTCATTTGCCACGCGCTGAAACGGATCTTCTGCGGACACTGCGTTCCGTTACCTGTATCCCATATACAGTCCCAGCAAGGCCGAATGAGATACATAAGTATTTCATTTTTCAAAGTAGCATGGGACTGCATGGGAGGAGACGACGGTTGCCGGTCAACCGCTTGATTGCGCCTACTGCATCCGAACGATGTGCTGGAGTTGTTGACAAGCCTCAATAAATTTAAATTTGAAATACCCACCAAATATTGACCAAATAATTGGCCAAAAGGATTCCATCACCTTTGACCTCAAGTGACGTTCTTATATTCACTCCTACGATCCCTGACATTCGCAAGCATCCAGATACTTCAACGCCCCTCGATTTGTCCGACGGATATTCTAACCAATACATATATCTCCCAATCGTGACATTACGAATACCCTGGTGATGGATCCCGATTCCCAGGACCCAAGGACCATACCATGACCGCCATTCAACCCGAAAAGCTCAAGAACAAGGAGAAATGACTAGTACGTACGTTTCAGAGTTCTAAAATGGCGCATTTACTGTTAACTTAACTAACATTTGACACATAACATTTGTGCGCCGATTGATGCCGATTTATCGATACGGGCCTTCGCTCTTTCTTACTGGTAGAACAGGGAAAATTTAAGATCATACGATATCATCACTCTCAGCACAATAAACACGCCGTTTCAATGGGCATCAATTCGTTACCCACTCTTTCAGGTAAATACACACCAGGGGTAAAATTTGTACTGCCCCTTCGCCAAATCTGTTGGCGCTTACCGGTCCGATCCCACGACTCGACCCACCAGCGCTGATGCAAAAGCCCAGTTTGTCTGACTTTCATTAAAGAACAAGTGGCGTTGACCTTGCCTCGTCCCAGGTGACCTCACGATGACAGTTGTACACAGCATAGTGCATACCATGTCATGCCTTGAATGCGCAGCGTGTCCTCTACGGACAGCCTCCCAGCGTCTGGAAAGCACGACGAGAGTCGGGAAGAAACGAGGGTAGCCTCCTTGACTTCAGACCAGTATGGCCTCTGGTGGATTGACAGAATTCCCCTTCAACGAACGAATCGGAATGTTCATCATTTTCGAGGCTTCAGTGTATGTCCACCAGGGTTCTCTCCATAATCGATGTTAAACTCCCACCTCGCTGACCATTTCCCGATAACAGCTTCTCCGGCATCTCGAGCCTTGTTCTGATTCTGTACAAGCTCGTAAGATACATTTCTCTGACTTACGTTGCCTGGAATGCTCATACATGTATGCATTTACTTGCCATGATGGGAATCAGGTTCAATTCCTCAAAGGATCCTTCCGCAGAGGACGCCCAGGTGACTCGAGCGACAACACACAAGAGCCAAATGCCTGTGACTCGAGCCTTTTTCTGAGTCTGATGCTCGGAGAACTGATTCGCTCAGTTGGTCCGTTCCATTTTGACTGCTTCGCAACAATATTCTCTGACACAACCCGTCAGGCTCGGGAATGACGCTGCGATGGGTTCTTGACGGCGTCAGTGCAACGTGTTAACGACTATGTTCAGGAGATGACCGGTGCCCCTTTAGTCTATCAGACGCGACACTCTCTGCGTTGCTCAGGGGTTCTTGAAGTTGATTGGAACCAATGCCATAGACTTCAGGTGGGTAATATGTTCTTTGATCAGGCTGTAACCCCTAAATGCTTGTCTATCAGTACCCTGGTTAGTAAAATGCTCAAACAACTCAATGGTCCTTATCTCTTGACGAGGAACCCTTAGGGTATTGCAATTCAAACCTTCATCATCCTGATCGTCAGATGGAAAGCCCCCAAGCATTTTGCAAAATTCCTAACGGCGTCTGTCTGGGCGGTTGTAGTGCTTATCACACTCATAGCACAAGCTGTTCATCCGACTGACCTGATGGGTCCCAGCGGTCACTGTACGTTCTCCGCATCTTCATTGTCAGGACTCCCTTGATATCTAGTCTCTTTAGGGTGCTGGATCCCCTCAAAGTACCGCCTCGAGCAGATCATGGCCGAGTACTTATGGATGTGGGTCATCGGGTTGCTGACTATCGTATTCTACGGATTGGGATACCTCGTCATCCTTGGTCGCATTTCGCTAGGTAGACGTGATCCTCAGTTCGAAAGACGGAGAGCCGCTGCGAATGAGTCCCAGCAGGATAGGGAGCTTCGACAAATTGCAAACCAGTTACTTGCGTGAGTTGCTCGTAGTTTGCCACTGACCCGTTGCTGACACAAAGAGATGTGTCAGATACCCCTGTGTCTATCTTCTCTGTATCATGCCGCAAAGCTTCTCAAGATGGTTCGCGTTTACTGGGTACACCGTTCCAACAGGGTTCACAATGCTTGCCAGAACCCTGTTCGCACTCAGTGGGCTGTTCAACGTGATCCTGTTCTTCACCACGCGTTACGAGCTGGTTGTCGGGCCTTCTACCGAGGATTCAGGTACTAGTACCGTACCTGAGCCTCGGACCCGCAACCCATCACAACAAACCAGCCTTTCAAACCCGAAGAACACTGGCAATGGAAAGCACGGCAAACTGCCTCAGATACAGGAGAAGGACACTAATGAGCACTTACACGGGCCATGGGGAACTGGATGGACAAGGGAGCAGATGGACTTCAACCCACATGAGCTCGGCAGTCATACTACGAGGTTTTCCACTGCTTCTGGTGGGTCGGGGTCGCGTGCTACTACCAGCTCTGGCATTCCACAAGCCACAAAGGCCAGAGATTGGGACAGTGACTGTGGGCAACTGCCGTTGTGATTCTCTTTTTTATCTTTCCCAGGACGCTCGTCGCTAGTTGGGTAGTGCTTTTACTAACTTTGGATGGTTGATCTTCAGAGCAGATATGTACATCTCATATCCCGGATATGGGTAGCGATAAACTTTGCATTGCGAGCAACATTGATTAGGTCACTTTGTGTATAATCTAATACAAATCGTGCCTTGAATTGGATACTTTGTAGCTTCTTTAAATCACTGGCATCTCATCCATCAGATGTCCTCGATAAATCGTAGACCAACCACTCTAGCGAGGAAAGGGACCCAAGTGCTCGCGTGTCTCTTGAATTTGAGGCTTGGTTCCGCTCAATCTCAATCTCACTACTACTACTACATACGCGATCTTAAACGTATGACATAATATTGTAGGAGCCCCGATACAATGTTTACTTAGCGAGAGCTCCAGAGAAGGTTCCTACCAGAACAAAACTGATAACCAAAGCCAAAGAGAAGCACATAGGGGTTCGCTATCATCCTGCTGACCATACTTGACACTAGTTGTTGTACCAGACAATAGTAAGGCAGTTAGGTCGACCGAGGTTATCGACCTGCCAAACGCGATCATCGCCATGTCCGCAAGGAAAAATCGCAGAGGGCCTTCCATACGGCTGTCGACGGTTGACGTTAGTATCAAAGTAGGAGCGCCCACCGCGATACTCGCTATCGGTAATGACAGCCTCTAGCCACGCAGTAACGACAGGAACACCCAAGGAAATGGATCGAGCGGTTGTCGCAGCGGCACGATCCGCGATAAGCATTTGGGTGCGGTAACTGACAACAGCGTGTAGGCCGTTGAAGACGTCCCACCAGGGGTCGAATGCGCGGTTGAAGTCTGCAGCTGAGAAGTCGACGGGGGTAGGGAGGACAGAGCACGAATGTAGGATCCAGTAGCCCAAGAGTCCTCGAGCCCCGCCTCCGTATCCACTGCTTAAGGTAGAGGGGAAATCGGGGTCAATGTTGACTCTGTCGCAGCACCTTCCATCGGTCGTGAATAAATGGTAATTTCCGTGGGCCTCGGTGAGCGCAATATGTGCATTGTTGATGAAGCTGGTCTTGCTCGTGGTGTAAAGGAAAGGGTGACCCCAATACCACTGGTCGTTTGACCAGTCGACGAGGTTGTCGGTGAGGCTGTTCCAGAAACCCTGTGCACTTCTAACCCACTGCCGAATGTCATTCCTAACGACGTATCGTGCGACGCGTATTCTGGGTTTGACTCCACGAGCCTCGAGCTCCTCTACAGGGGGTTGCGAACGGAAGTCGTCTGTGGGGAGAGGTCCGATTTCAGGTTCGAGTATTGGAGGAAGAGCTTCTGGGCTCCCATCGCCAATAGGCAGGTAACCAGTCACGCGGGGTGGGACTATGACTTTGGTGTTGTTTCCGTGCGTGACCCCTGAGAATCGATAGACGGGCTGCATGAAGGACTCGCCAGAGTCATAAAAGCAAACGTCAACTTCATCCACAAAGATGTTGCCAGTTTGTAGACCAACGGGCTCGAGTTGTTTCATGATCAATCCGGCAATGGTGTTGATTGGTTTCGGTTTAATAAGGTGGTCGGTGATCTTGGCAGAGTTCCATCGATGAGAAAGGGAGAGGAGCTGTTGTTTGGGGCCAATGCCGAAAGAGGCATGGCTTCCAGGACCACATACACGATAGAGCTGGCCTTTGAAGTCGATGGTACGCTCAACGACGCCATGTGTGAGGTAGATATGAGGGGTCGAGATATTTGCGGCCACTTCATGGGGGTCTCGACTAGTAACCGTGTTGCCGTATAATGTACTGCCGTTGACGAAGTTGAATTTGGTGTCGTCCGGAGGAAAAGCTTCAGGTCTGGACAAGAAGTCCTTGACGCGAGTGATGTCGATCCCTAACCCCGTTATGGGCTCGATAGAGTCATAACTGGGGAAGAAATGGGTTTCACCCCCGGCGGCTGCAGTAACCCAACCAACCAGTCGATCACCGTTGTAGGCGTAGAGATCAGGACCGACGGTCTCGTTGCGTTCGAATTTCACTCCAGGATTAGTTTCCTGGATGAGTTGGTTCAGGTAGTCGAGAGGGAAGAAGGTGGGGGCGCCGAGTTTGAACACTGGTAAAGCCTCTCCGACCTTTGGGATAATGGTCGGATCTAGCTTTACCCAGGACCACGCACCGCCCACAAGAGGTAAAATGGCAGCAATGTATTTGGCAGGTCTCATGGACAACAGGAATGCTAGAGAATCCCTCGTTTCAGCACCTCTTACACGACAGAGAGTGTATTTAACTTACAAATAAAGGAGTAGGGGATTTGGGCCGTCGGAGGAGGCCTTTCTAAAGCGTCGTCGTTAAATATCTGCATTAGCTGAGCTCCCACCAGTTCGGGTGGACAACGGCAGAAACTTAATTTCTAGGACCAAGTTCCATGTCAGGGTCATATGTGCAGTCAGATACGGTAAGTGGCTACGCACGAAGGCAAAGTAGCATTGAGGCGGCTGATCGTTCGTGCTTTCCAGAAATAACCTCCAGGTAACATGAGCCACAGTGACAAAAGCGAATCCCTGCGGGCGTTGGATGTCCGCATTCCGTAGATTTACTCAGCCCCACCACATCCGAGTATAACGAAAGAGGCTTAGCCTAAATGAATGTTGCAGGATGCCTGAGCAATGTCGGTTATGGAGGATCTGGTCAAGGTGAGTCGCGTCGCGTCCCGCTGGATCAGATTGAACGCGGCGACAAAATTTATACGTTCCGAACCCGATTCAAGTCTTAATCAAGTACATACTTAAAGTATGTCAACTTCGAAGTATGTGGTCCAAAGGGACCTTGGAAATTTGAAACGGGTAAGTGTATCGTTTAATATATGAATCGGGCAAGATGTCCTTCCAGTGAACCTGTATTCTGAATCGTTGACGTCCCGCTGGCCCAAAAAGAGAACCAGACATGTGTTACGGAATTCTACCCCAATCGGCGCTTAACAGCCTTTCTGAAAATAGCTCGAGGAAGTTAAACCCATGACCTCACCAACTTCCATGATAGAACAGCTCAGCTCGTCCAGTGTCTACCGAGACAGTTCTGATCCATAACTCGTGTCATTGATGTCGCAGCTCAGATGGCCTTCGCCCACGATATTCGAGAATGTTTGGTGTTCAAAGTTCAGCCTCAGATGCGCAGCATGCGCGTTTGGGTTGATTGATCGCCCTTGGTTTGGCATTGTATGAAAGGATGCCTGGGTTGCAGATCTGCATTGTGGTGCTAATTTTGTAAGTTCTCGCCAAGTCCATCATTCTCCAGCCCATCAGTCCCACTGGAACGCAGAATACCTCTATTGTCGCAAACATTAAACCTGATCAAGACGCTGACGCTGAATATCAGCTTTACGTGGATCACAAACAGGCAACTCCGCTCTCCCTTCAAGTTTTATCATCTCTCCAGCTACTAAAAGATGAATAGGCATGTCTGATCTAACATATATGTTCAACAGTATATACATCTATGTTAAACGTTTAATCGATTTCCCGCTTAGAAATACTCAACAAGCGCTTTATCACATCCACAGCATCTTGACGTATTCCATCATGCACAAGCTGGTTGGTTATGTACTGCTCGACGTTCCCAACCTTGGTAGCGGTATCCTGAGCGAGGTTAAAGTCCACGTAGATGTCGTTGAAGTACCTAGTTAAATCATCGTTAACGTCTTTGATAGTATTACCGCGTGTTGACTTTAACACAAATGACTTACGTGACAGCCGAGACTTTGACTTCGTTCTTCGCCAACACGTCCAGATCATAAAGCGGCCCCCACGATGCGTCCTTTGCTAGGATTTCTGCAGCTCCTTTCCATGGTCGAAGGTTGGCATAGTCATCGAACATGTGAGGGAAGATCTACGCTCAGTCAGCCATCGATATGAAAGGCAGGAGGTTTTACAATACCATTTCGCCAGTGAAGTATACGGGCTCTGTGTCCTCGAGGCTTTGCACTGCTTCCCAAGAGAATTGCGAGTATCTTTGTGTGACCCGCAACGCAGACCAGTTCGATGCCTGTCTATGGACGGTATCAGTTCTTGAGTAACCTGGCCTCGAATGGAGATGTGCTGACCCTTGGCAATATATAGCTTCGTGAAGGATGGCGTATAGAGCGTTCCCATCTAATGACTGCGCCTGCTCAATGCTCTGGAGAGTCTTATAGGATATTTTTTTAAAGAGTTCAAGGTCGTTAGAGGATCTGAGGACGAGCTCTGTCATATGCGGCGTCGAATTCGAATTTAGACTCAAAGATGGCTATTGAAAGAGTAGTGACTTACGATGAACTGAGTCAATCCCGCCTGTTTCATACCAATTGTCAGAACGCAGCAAACACACTGGAAGGAAGATGGGAATCATTACCTTGCATCCCGAATTCCAGTCCAAGCTGTTGGAAACGCCGTGGTGTCAAATGGCCTCCGTTCGGAGTCTTGACCGTGTGACTGGCAAGGTGACCCATGATAAATCTGACCTTGTAATGTCAGAACTTGAGTTTAAAGCCTTATGAGTGGCAGAAGATTTACTCGTTTGACATCAGCGGGATACTTCTCGTAGTAGATTTGATTTCTTTTTATCACTCTTGCTGGAATAGAGCCAGGATTAGTATCATGGAGGTGTCAGTCCAGTGCGTATGCAATTTGACTCTTGAATATAGTGTTCACTTACGTGCAAGCGCTTCATATACTGGATCAGGACCGTTTCCGAGCGGAGCAAGTCCTCCAGTAAGAAATACCTCTTTCAACCCCTCTGGATAGAATGAAAGGTAGGTTAAGGAACAGAATCCGCCGAAGCTCTGCCCGATGATAGTCCATTTCTGGTCTGCACTCTCAGTCCTGTCGCCAAGTAGGATCTTTCTGATGAATTCGCAGTCCTTTACTACAAGGAAATGATCAATAAACTTCCATACAACCTCGTATGGACAACCAACCGATGCTGTCTGCACGGAAATGCCTCAGATAAGCCGCGATTTCCTCATCAGTTTTGACATTCTCTGGCAGAGTTTCAGGACTAAGGGGTGTGCTCAGTCCTGTACCTCTCTGATCAAGCCAGAGGACCTTGAATAGGGTGTCAGGCTACCCGAGAACAAAGCAATTGGGCTGCATACTTGATATCCCTTCTTGTAGAGCTCCGCAGCGAACCCAGAGTTGCCGCGCAAACCCACTTCGAAGCCTGGTCCTCCTGACGACAGTTGAGCGCTCGTTTAAAGCAAAGGAGACCTCCTGTCTATGGACAGAGTGTGATATACCTTGCAGATAAACGACTGGTAATGGATATCCGAGCAATCAGTATGCCTTTGCAACCCCTATCCGTAAACTAACGAGCTCACCATACGGCAATTTCTCTTCATCCTTTGGCTTTGCCGCCTTATCCTTTGGCACAGATCTTCGAGCAAATATTCGGATAGTAGACCCCTCAGGCTTTGAGTGGTCCAAAGGGACGTAGAAGAATCGTTCTTCTATCTTCAGTCCATCTATACTTCAATCAGCATGAGTTCTGCTAGGGTAATGCGCAAGAAAATCTCAATATTATGAGAGTGTACCTTTGACTGTATATGTTTCTAGATCTGAGATTAAATTAGCAGCTTGAGCTTGGATGTCAGACATCGTGAGCTTGAACTTCGATTGGCAGGGTTCGAACTTGCCACCGGCCGCGTTAAGAGTTCGCGCCAAGCTTTGATTTCGCCGCCACATGGTGGTGCCTTGATTGTTCGGCCCTTTCCGAATACGTAGGTCGTCTTTCGATGAACAAGTTGAATTTTGAAGGAATCCCGAAACAAACGATTAGTGCTCAAGTAGAACTACTCAAACTACTTATGTAGTCGGACACGCTGTAAGGATCCTCGCGACTCTGGACCATTGGCACGCCCTCGTTATGAGAGGGACTGTGTTGTCTTCTCAACAGTCACAGGCAGCGATTCGAGTGCAACATCAAGGAAGACCCCCTCATCCCACAATGTTTTCGCCGTTGATGTCAGAAAGGCATCTACTCCAATGAGGTACAATTAGAAGGAGCTAGGAGGTTGCACCGTACGCAGAAGACAAAGCAACATATAAATTAGTTCAGCAACATATAAAACCCAGATAGCATGATTGATAGAGTACTCATGACAATGCCAATTCTCATGCATGACATGACTGGCCAGCGAATGCTACCTTCCTCCTCTGATAATATCCGCACCAGTGTCGACGTCTTTCGGTGTCCGCACATCGTTATCATCCCCACCACAACCACAGTCGTACTCGTCGTCTAGATGTGCACAGTCAAACTCTTTCTTTCCTAAACGCTTGTTCACTTCGTTGTGAACAGCACAGAGCCTGTTTAACATAGCTGTCAGCCGTACGTCAGCGAAGAGTAGGCAAAGTGGACAAACCATAATGATGCAGCGCGGCGGGAGGATGTCTGAGTGATAGGTTGGGTTGGATTGATATCAGACAAGGCAAGATGGCGCGGTGCTTACTTGTGGCGGATATTTCTTCAAGAGAAGCTGGAATTCTGCAGCGCATTCTCCGCAGGGATACAATCGTGATGTCAAGTAGAAGTAGGATTTCAGGGCGTCCCGCTCGTCCGGTGTGGGGTGCTAGGACTGCATCAGCTTCTGTATTGGTCGTGGCCAACGTATATAGTCACCTCAGGGTATCGCAGCGTCATTGTGTGCCTGTAAATCAAACGTCAGAACAGCTCTCGGGAACCACCGCGAGCAAATGAAGATGAATGCTGACATTAGTTTCCAAGTAGCCTGGCCAAGTGCAGCTCTGTCAATTTGCAAACGACATTAGCAAAATACCTTAATTAGAAGGCCGGTTCAAATGGCCAACAGGAAATCGCTCACTTTGCAGTTGCATTCCCCAGCTTGCCCATAATAACACCCCCATTGACACCAGCGATCTGCTGCTTGGCCTTCAATGACTTCTCAACGCCTCCTTCTCCAAAAAGCTGGCCAGTCCATGGGTCGATATAGTTGCGGGAAGGAGGGTGGAGCATCGCCAGCATTGTGAATAGGAACTGGTCCAACAAATGGTTAGCCATTGTTTTTCACTGTCCTGGAGACGGGGCCCTTGGCGGTTCTATACTTACCATCATCGCAATGATTGCGAACAGGGATTTCGCAAACCTCGAAAGCATCATGGTGGACTCTCGAGGGTATGTGGAGAGATTATGTGGCGGAATGTGATGGTGGTTGAAGACAAAGCATGATGACTGCTGCTACACAAGTCCTGCCAGTGGCGGGCGCGGTGACCGCCGGTCATATCCCCCCGTCATCAACGGTGCCTAGCCCACTACACTTAAGCGAGTTCTGGAACGTCGTACTAGACCATGACACAAATGGTTTGCTAGTACAATGTGATTTGAGGCACGAATCCAATCAACAGGTTTGTATCGGATTCACAATGTTATCATTACAGTCAGGATAAATTCTCATCAGCGCAACACATTAGCATGCCGTCTCTCGTAGAACTCAATCTCAAGTCATCCTCAATGAGACACAGAAAAACGAAACGTTGGGATGCAAAGGCTCCCCATGGGCAGCTTGGGCCTTCCGTACTCCAACTGGAACCTAATCTTGAAACAATCTCGCACTCGGAAACCGCATGACCTCTCCAACCTGAAAATCCTTCGAACTGAATGTATTCGCGGAGTCCCGGGCATACACTCACGCGCTCATCGCGTAGTCATGGCTTCTATGCTCCAGCCGGAGCGGTAGGAACGAGGGCACTATGACAACAGGATTTCCCACTAAATATGAATCCTGAATCGTGAGTTCGAAAGTCATACGGAAGAAACGCTGCCTTGGTTCGGATGAAGGTGAGCAGATCCGGTCGAAGAATATGGCATTCGTCTCGTCTGGTTGTTCTTTATCGAGTTCTTGTGAGAATCCGTTTTCATGTGTCGGCCGTGAGCTTGGGCAAAATCAATTGGTTCAAGCAGTCGAGGTAGGCGAGCACACGAATAAGTTCGCGGATTGTTCTTCTGGTCCAGAACTTTGCAGTCTAGAGGTGATTCGGTGCGTCGGAGGAAAATTGTCGGAGCTGGCCAAAGGACGAGAATGGGAGGGGAAGATTCAGCGAAGTCGGTATAACAGCGCAAACCCACGCATTCCCTGAGAGGTTTTTTGGTTTATCCAATGCTATTCATTCGTATACAGCATTACCTTGTGACTGGTACTATATTGATACATAGACACGTTCGATCGCGTCATGGATAGTAGCAATCGGAGGCCTTAATGTCAAGTGTTTGAGAAGAAAAATCCTATTGTGGCATTGAATCTCGAAGTTTCTGTGGAGGTAGTTCATGGCTTACTGATGGTAATCGTAGGAAAGGCTTGGTCTCCTTCATTACATTCCTCGTCCTCTGCCTCGAGGGACACCCCGACCCACCGGTCCACCTCTTCCTCCTCGTCCTCCTGCAATGAATGGTTAGACATAAGAAGCGTAGAGAGACTTTGGTGAGAAATACCTCGATTGGGCATACCACGGCCTAATGAAGAGAAAATCAGTACAAATTGTCAGACATCCTAGTCAATAGAATGTTACTCACCTCCTCGTCCACCAGGAGCACCCCGAGCACCTCTATTCGCCTCTCTAGCTCGGCTTTGCTCCTCTTTCACACTGTCCAGAAGCTGGTCTGGTACGCGCAGATACTTGATCTAGTACAATTGGTACAAAATCAGAACAGATGCGACGAACAACATACCGTGCTTCCACGAACATAACATTCCTTCAATTTCCAAAATCTGTCTCCTTCGGCACTAGTTTGATACACTTCTCTCAAGGTAATATTCATGAAATTGTCACAGTTTACGAGATGGCCGTTGAATGTCTCGCCATTCTTCAGTTCGACCAACTGTTCACAGAAAAAATACAATTAGTACAACAACCAAACTCGGATGTTATGTAGCTCACCATAGGTTTATTTTGGGCCGCATTTAGTAGAGAAAGCGGTAACTACATTGTCCTCAGTAGTGAGCTTGTTGGAAGGCAAAAAGATACGTACCATAGCTGAGAAACCAGAGCAAACGCCGTCACCGTCGCCGCTACGATGAACGATGCCAAGAACCAAGGCGTCGTGCGAAAGACAAAACGCACGGACCAACCACCCGTCCGGCGCCGGCGGTACGAAATGGACCCAACTGTTCTTGTAACTCTTGTTTGGCAACCGTTTTGTCTTTCGCCCTCATGCTCCGGGTGTCTTCGAAGTGCTTAGGACAATCAAACGTCGACTTCTCTTCTCTTTATTTTGATCGACCGTTGCTCGGTCTTACTCGCCGTGACGCTCATGTGCCAGTGGTCTTCTTGGCGGGCGACCCCTTGCCCCGTCGAAGCATGGGGTAAATCATTAAATCAGTGGGGTAGATAAACTGAAAGTCGACTTTTTATGAAGGGGTGTTCGCCGAGACGAACACTGTATACGGCGTATCTTCTTCTTCGCGGAAACAGCTCCGCTTTGAGCATCGAATGACCCTCCATTCGCGGATGGGCTCCCAATGACCCCATGGGACCGAGAGGTCGCAGGAATACTGCTCGGGCACCCGCAGCTACTGCAATCTTCGAGTAAAGCTCGGAGAAAGAACCTGCATCCTAGTCTTGGACGACCACTCGGATAATTCGAATAGTCAGCAGGCCTCAATTCAACCGCGTTCACAATCAATGACGCCTTGGTTCTTTGAGAAATTTGGGGTCTCCTTCTAACATATAAAACGCAGTTTACTTGACGATTTTTCCTCAGCTCTTTGCCATCCTTCTGCAATTCACCATGAAGCTTTCGCTTGAACTCGTCTTCACCGCCATTTTGGCCGCCACCGCCGCCGAGGCTGCCCTTGACGCAAAGATCAAGGCCAAGGGCAAGGTTTACTACGGAAACATCATCGACCGAAACACCATCAACGACGGCACCATCCAAAACATCCTTAACACTGAGTTTGGTGCCATCACTGCCGAGAACTCCTGGAAATGGGACTCCATCGAACGTACGTCTAAGTACAAATATCTGGGAATTACCGCTCGCCTGACAGTATTTCATGCATAGCTTCCCGCGGAAACTTCCAATTCGGCAACGCCGACTCAATCGCTAACTGGGCCACCAGCCGAGGCAAGCTTATTCGTGGACACACCCTCGGTAAGTAGGATACAGCACACACTCTGTGTCCTCACCCACTCAAGTCTCCTTTAGTGTGGCACTCCCAGCTTCCAGGATGGGTCAACAGTGTCAACGACCGCAATACTTTGACTCAAGTAATCACCAACCACATCAACCAAGTTGCTGGTCGATACCGTGGACGTGTCTACGCTTGGGTACGTTTTCGTAGACCGCAATTCACAATGTATGGCAACTCATAACGCGTATAGGACGTCGTCAACGAAGTGTTGGAGGACAACGGCAACTGGCGTAACAGCGTCTTCTACCGAGTCCTTGGCGAGGAATTCGTTCACCTTGCTTTCCGCACTGCACGAACCGCAGATCCCGACGCCAAGCTCTACATCAACGATTACAACTTGGACTATGCTGGTCCCAAGATTGACAACACTGTACGTCCCTTACATCTGGTCTTGCCTTCACACCTCTCAATTGCGCCCCGCTTTAGCTCGCCCTCGTTCAACGTCTCCGTACCGCAGGTACCCCCATCGATGGTATCGGTACTCAGGCCCATCTCGTCGTTGGCCGTATTGCCGCCTTCGACTCCCAACTCCAGCGATTGGGTGCCACCGGATTGGATGTCGCCATCACCGAACTCGACATCCGTATCCCAAAGCCAGTCGACCAGGCCAAGCTCCAACAACAACAGAGGGACTACAACACCGTTACCGCTTCCTGCGTCAACCTCCCTCAATGCGTTGGTATCACTATCTGGGGTGTTTCAGATAGGTACTCGTGGGTCGACAGCACCTTCCCCAGCGACGATGCTCCCTTGCTCTGGGATGACAGCAACAGGCGTAAGATCGCTTACGACGGTGTTGACCAGGCTCTTAACTAAAAGAATCGAATGGTTTACATTGACGCGACGTGTCATACCGCTGCTGCTTGACTGTACTATAGTGCATACCCGTTCCCGCAGTGAATCAAACATGCATTGTCCCGCTTCTTCACCAGTCCTCCCCACTGTCTGTTCTTTCCGTCTTTGTCACGATGAACTTCAGGGTTCGTAACTGACCCGAACTGTTGTAAATCCTCTGGTAGTCCCGTCTTTTTGGAAGCTCTTCCGCACTGACGTCATCAGCATCGTTCACCAGATGCCATTTACCCTGAATCATAAGTAATTGAGCAAACATTTCCACGCGTGTCCTGCCAGTGACGCCAGAATTGTGGGCTTACAGTGAACTGCGACCCATCCACAGCCAAGAAACGTAGCTTGGAATCCTCGCTCCGAAGCATCACATCTGCTGCCTCAACAGCAGACAAGGAATGCGATCTTCGCCTGGTCTGAATGATGAGTCTCAAAGCTCGGAGATTCTTCCCCTTGGCGATGGCGCTTTTGAGTGAATCCTGGAGAAATTTGATTCAGTTCCGGAAGTGAAGACGTGGTTCGGTATATAAACGACATACCAAGCCATCTGGTCCAGCTTCGATCCAATGTGAACATGCGATATACTCGAGTAGAGGGAATGCTGTGCAAAGTAGCTCTATGTCCGTCAAAGAGAGCTGTGCGCTAGCAAAAAACCTCCTCAGAGTCGACCCGTGAAAACCAGCCAAACCGGTTATAAGCGACCTGGGCAGAACGAGATGCGAGAACGCATGGACGAACGCATGCAGTTTGAATACCTCCAACGATGCTCCAGCTCCCTCAGTGTTCTCCAAGATCCACGCCCACAGCATGTCGGGACCAGTGACAGAGTCGAGGGAAGAAGCTCGGATTATCAGCTCACGCAGAGGTGAACGTGGTTTGTCCACAGCATCCCCAAAGGAAATCAAGGAGCGAGTGTAGGAATGTGACGAGCTGGACGGTAGATACTCGGTGTCGAGCTGTTTGAGGTTCGGGAGAAGACAGAGGATTTTGGTCACAGCAGCAGCTGCTGCACCTTTCAGTAAGAGGGATTCGAGCTTTGGAAGCTGGAGTAGAACGGAAATGAGGACGCTTGATGGGACGCCGGCGCATCGCTAGTAACATGGCCTTCAGTTACTCAATGGTAGAAACAAGGGCTCTGAAGCTTACCCCAAGTTCGAGGTGTGTAAGTGTCGGACCCAACACTTCACACCAGCCTTGGAGGACCCTTGGAGGGCCCTCCATACAGAACCACGAGACACTCTCGAGGCCTGACAGGGTGATTAACTTCTCCCAGTTCTCATTGCCTATGTCTGCGTGGGCTCTGATCTTGATCCTGGCGATCGGAAGCTCCCTAAGCACCGTCAGGAATTCGTGTAAAACAAAGGCAGATTTGGAGTCGTCTGTTGATATCCAGGTGAACGATTCAAGAGACTTGCACAGTGCCAAGGCGCGAGCTGCGTCCTCGGTGAGGTTATAGAGAGCCATCCTATGGATTGACGCTAGTTGAAAGGTCCAAGAACATGAATCAGCCTCAAGGGAATGCAATTGACCGCAACAGAAAGTATTTACCGGACTCAGTTACCCGCCGAACATGTTGCGCCAGTTCTGGTCGTTGAAGTAAGGTCTGGCATGGGTGAAGCGTGACTGAGGTCTGTTCTGCAAGGTTAACATAAAGGCGGAATACGAGTCGCGAAATGCCAAATACATTCGAGGTGGCCCTTGAATCCAAGGAATGGTATAACAGGGGCGTAGAGATTCTGTTAAAATCTCTATTGACGAGAGCGCAGCTTGTCCAGTCCCTTCTGTCCGTTAGGCACTGGATAATTGGATCCAGAATATCCACAGGGAGTTCTTGAAACCTTATCTTAGTACTTGCCCTGCCAACCGAGTGAATGGTCAAAGATTTATCATATCCTTTAAGTTAGACCAGCACTCACATAGAATCTTTACACATTCGTGTGATCTGCAACGATCTATGTGTATGAAGTGGGTATGTGACTCTGACAATGTGAGGGGTGAACCGCCAAGTTAAATAAGCGCTCGTGTACCTCGCGATCGCGTGCTAGTATCCCGCCTGCCAGTATGATAGTGGACGTTCGGAGTCCGGTGTATACTTTGGACTGGTTTAAACAAGTTATTCTCAGGCTAGTAGTACCTGTGTCTATGATGTCACCTGGTCCCGCAGACATTCCGAACCGCTGAAGAAAGTAAAAGTTCGGCAATCTCGGACCTCTCACCCAAGGGTTTGGTAGCATCAAGCAAAGCAAGTTCGGGAAATGCGATGATCCCTGCCCCATTGACATCATAGGCACGAGGTGGCAATTCCATTAAACAGCTCACAGGCTTATTGATAATAACACCCTTGTTCGCGTTTAGGATTTGATTGTATATTTAGCAGGCGACGTAGTTCAGTTACCGTGGGCAAACAAAGGATAGGTTTCGATCGACGGATAAGCGCCAAAGAAAACAGTGGTACGGTGTAAAGGCTCGAAATCCCTCACACACTACCAAGTATCCTCTCCCGTTCTCTCTGTCTTGGTTACGAAGAATTTGAATGTTCGTAACTGACCCGAGGAATTGCGACTCCTCTGATAGTCGGGCCGATTCTCGATATCTTCCTCTGAAACGTCATCATCATCCATCAAATACCATCTTCCCTGTACGGCTGTAAGCATCCACGCACTGAAGAGTCAAGAACTGAAACTGAGACGACGCACAGTATATTGAGACCCATCTACGCCCATGAAACGTAGCTTGGAGTCTTCACTGCGAAGCATCAGATCTGCTGCATTCAATGCGGTGAAATGAGACCTGTGTTTAGTGTTGATAATCAGTCGCAGTGCGCGGAGATTCTTCCCCTTTGCCAAAGCAGTTTTCAAGGAGTCCTATAATGGATCAACAATCGTGCATTTAGCCCAGGCTAGTTGGGAAGCTACTCACCATATCATCGGCATCAATCCAGTTTGTGCATTCGATGAACTCCAGCTGAGGGAACGACGAGCATAGGAAATCGATGTCGTTCAGGGTCAGTTGTGCACTGCGAGCTGAGAAACGTTTCAACGTAGGCCCGTGGATTCGAGCCAAACCTACGAGAAGCGTATGTGGAAGGACGATGTTTGAATATTCCCCCACAGAGAATGCGTGGAGCTTGAACACTTCGAGAGAGGCTTCGGTAGTGGAAGCGTTCTCTAAAATCCAACCCCATAGCATCTTCGGTCCAAGGGAATCCATAGAAGAAGCTCGAATGACCAATTCGCGCAGTGGAGGACGTGGCTCGTCTGCCGAATCGCCTAGGGAGCGGGTATACGAGCGGGATGAGTTAGAGGGGAGGTAATCAGTGTCGAGTTGCTTGAGGTTCGGCAACAAGCCGAGGATTCTCGTGACTGCTGAGGCCGCAGCTCCTTTCAAAAGAAGGCTCTCGAGCTTCGGGAGCTGCGAGAGGACAGATATAAGGACGCTAGGCGGAACACCCGCACATCTCTGAAGATAAATGTGACGTTTAGAATATGAGAGAAGCGTAGTATGGTCAATATGACTCACTCCGAGCTCGAGATGAGTGAGGGTTGGCCCAAGTATCTCAGACCAGCCTTGAAGCACCCTCGGCGGGCCCTCCATACAGAACCAAGACACGCTTTCCAGGCCTGAGAGTGTTATAAGCTGCCCCCAATTCCCAGTCCCGATGTCAGAATGCGCTCTGATCTTGATCCTCTTGATTGGTAGCTCCTTGATCACCCGTAGAAATTTGTGCAAGACAAATGTGGACCCGGAGTCGTCTGTCCATGTGAAAGACTGCAAATACTTGCATAAAGCCAGTACACGCGCCGCATCCTCAACGAGGTTGAATAAAGCAATCTTGTGGATAGATCCTGTAAAATGGGATCGTCAGATTCATAGGACATATAATACGCTGCATAAACCTTTCGGACTACTCCCCCACATAGTCAGAGAAACCACCAATTACCTGACTCGGTTACACGACGAACATGAAGAGCCAGCTCTGGGCGTTTTAATAGTGTGTGGCAAGGATGTAGCACCGAGGTCTATCAGTCACGATGGGGCGTGGGTAAGCGAGCTTTGTCAAAGCATATCGGCTTCATAGATAACGGCCACAAGACTCTATATGGTCAGGCGAAACGTTCATTTGGCCCGGTATAGATTGGAGCCAACGCACAGAATGTAGAACGGCTGGCATTCCAGCCACGAAGTACTAGGAAGCGGCAAACAAGTTTGAACATACCTTTGAGACAGATCTCGAATCCAGCGAATGGTACAATAAAGGCGTCGCGATCCTGTTAAACTCCTTGTTTACGAGTGCGCATCTTGTCCAGTCTCTTTTGTCGCTCAGACTGCCAACAATCGGGTCCAAGATATCCAGAGGAAGGTCTCGGAAAGTCAATTTTGGCCTGGTGGGTAAATGGCGTCAGGGACGCGGAGTACGAATCTGGATGTTACTCACATTGTTGCAGCGACAATTTTGGTCGGATAAAGTGAGTGTATTTGGGTCGTTTGCGCTCAATATATACTAGATGTCAATGAGGGCGACACGATGGTCATCAGTGTCACGGAAAAACATCAATAAGCGCTCGAACCCCTGAATTCGTCAAAAATCGCATTTCCCATGGTACGTCAACCGCAGTCCCGCGATTATAGAGCACTCGCCTAGAACAAAATGACGATGTCAATTGGAATGAGGTCATTAAAATGTTAAGAATCATGGATGTCGCCGAAAGACTATAAACCCCGAATTGATGGGATAAATTCTATCCAACCTCTTTATCACCACCACTACTACTCTACAAACATGTTCTACATCATCGGACTGGGACTTTGCGATGAAAAGGACATCACATTAAGAGGCCTCGAGGCGCGTATCCCCTTATTATTTTGTTCTGAAGCCCTTCTTACATATTTCTGGGTCTGCAGGCCGTAAAAAGCTCGTCCCGGGTGTACCTCGAGGCGTACACAAGCATCCTCATGATCCAGCAAGATCGCCTCGTCCGTTTTCACCTCTGAAGATCGAAACTCAGCAGTTGATTTGGTTTCATTTCGAAGGAAGCGTTCTATGGAAAGCCAGTAATCATTGCGGATCGTGATATGGTCGAAACGCAGAGCGACGAGATCCTGAAGGACGCAGACAAAGAGGACGTCTCCTTGCTCGTCGTGGGCGACCCATTCGGTGCAACAACACATACAGACATTATCTTACGGGCTCGCGCACTTGGTATTCCAACTCGTGTCATCCACAATGCTTCTATCATGAACGCTGTTGGTGCATGTGGCCTGCAACTTTACAACTTTGGCCAGACAGTATCATTGGTCTTCTTCACCGAGACCTGGAAGCCAGACAGCTACTACGATCGCGTCAAGGAAAATGTCCAGCTGGGAATGCACACCCTTGTGCTACTCGACATCAAAGTCAAGGAGCAGAGCGAAGAGAACCTGGCCCGGTACGTCCATTAAAAATCATCAGTTAGGATTCCCCTCATACGTTTCCAGAGGAAGAAAGATCTACGAACCTCCACGATACATGTCAATACCGACCGCAATTTCTCAAATGATCGAAACCGAATCAACGCGACAGGAAAAGATACTGGAACCAGAGAACACACTCGCAATCGGCCTGTCCCGCGTTGGGGGAGACGGATTACAGCAGAAGATTGTTGCCGGAACTTTGAAGGAACTGCTTGACCAACCTGCAGAACAATTTGGGGAGCCCCTCCATAGCGTCGTAATAGTTGGTAAGCGGCTCCATCACCTTGAGGTTGAGTACGCCGAAGAGTACGCCGTGGACAGGCAGAACTGGAGGCGCGTAGCGCGGGAGGTGTATGGTTGTGCAGATTTGTGAAAATACACGCATTTGACGATTAGTACTAATCTTGCGTCTATGAAATTTCTGTTAGGTGTGTTTCTACAATGTTTACAAATTGATTTCTTGACATGACTTGTTCGCTAACTTCTTCGTTGATGGAACGCCGCCTTTAAACACCTGACAACAAGTTCGAGAACTGAGATCTCAACTCTAACAGCTTTGGGATGGAATCGCAAGTCGCATCTAAAAGACGCGGGGGAGCGAATGAGATTCCCGTTTGATTCTCGCGATTCCCAAGCTGCACGAGCGTATCCGAGGAGGGGTCGTATTTGGGCCAGTTCAGGGAGGTAAGTCCACTTGTTGGGTTCTTCGCAAATGCAACCCAGGCAGCTTGAATGGTGTTTGAAAGCGCGGTCTCTTCTGGACTTGAACTGGAGCTGATGTCGCGATATGTTCCAAATATCAAGGGAATCTCCGAACTATGGAAAGCCCGGAGATCTGACCGAGTGGAAATTCCGGGGAATATCGCTGAAGTTGCAGAAATGAGATAGGGCTTCACGGGGTGACGAAATTGCTCTAACCTTCGTAATAGTAGCGCCAGGTGGGCACCCCAAGTCCTGCCCGTATCCCCGAAATCGTGGAAACAGGACACGTAATGGTGACCTGTGTTGATATGTCTGAAATTACTTGCGTTAAGAATGGCGGCGAGTTTCCTCGGCGGGCGAGGTTCGCAGCGACTGTGAACGTATCCAAGTCGTTGGCGAGGGACCCAGTGAGGGCAGGTACGCGTAGAAACTGTCCTGCTTCAGTCCTCGACTGGTAATTTGAGAAAACAAGAACATCTAAACTGCAATTGAGCATTATCACCGCAGTACTTCTGATCAACTTGCCATCTGTCACTAGTTTCACGAACGGGATACCCTCCCTGAGGATGGTAGCTATGATATCTCGCCACGGTATGGTCTTCATGCAGGTCAACTGATCGGGTGTGGGTTCTCGAGAAAAAGGGTGGTCAGATTCATACGTTAACGTTCCAGAAAGCCTCTCACCTGTCCCACAACCTACCACACCAGCGACTGTTCTCCATGGCCCATCGTCAAATGTCGGGGAGGCAGCGTTGCTCAGATCGTAGACGCTTCCGGATTGCTCGATGAGACCTACGATTCAGACTTAGCTAGAGGAACACAGACAGATGGCCAGCAAAGCCAGACCTTTGACAAGCGTGTCATTGGGGTACGCAAGCGTGTATAACGCGAGTGAGGTCGCCCCAGCACTATGCCCAACGAGAGTAATCTGGGCTGGGTCGCCTCCAAATGATGCGATATTGTCGAAGACCCATTGAACCGCGGCTCTCTGGTCCAGTAGCCCAAAGTTCTGCGTAACATTGGGGTTGACAAGCTGTGGTGCGCCGGGCTGGCCAAATATGTTCAGTCGGTAGTTGATGGTGACGACAGTGACGTCGTGGCTTTGGACCAGCCGTTTGGCGTCGTAAACTTTGAGTCCGCTCTGTAAAACCAGCTTTGCGTTAGTATTAGTTGAGGCTGGCCCTTGATATGTAGTACGAACAGTTCCGAACTGAAATCCACCACCGTGGATCCATATGAGAACGGGGGTATTCCGAACGTTTCTGCGGCTAGGTGTCCAGATGTTGAGGGTCAGGCAGTCTTCAGATTCACGGATTGAGTCATTCTGGTGTGAGAGCACAAGATAGTTGGCGACAATTGGATTTATAAGCTGAGGGCAAGCGTCTCCGAATGAAGCTGCAGGGAAGGTGGACCTGAAGCTTTCTGGGAATCTGGGAGCCTCCCACCTTCCCGCAACGGCATATGGGATCCCCAGCCACTGCAGAACTCCTGGGATTGGCCGGCTCCCCGAAACGGGTCCCAGGCGGGTCTTGACATGGAGCCCATCTGATTCTACGGATGCATCTGAAAGGGTAAGCTTTGCAAGGAAAAACAACAGTAGTAGGAGGGGTGGAGACATGATCCCCTTCTCGGTGCGAGGAGCCCCTATATATATGTCCGACCGTGGACCCTTTGGGCCATTCTGGGGCGCTTTAACATCACTCTCCACTACCTTTAAGGAGGCAAATTAAATGCACACGTGCCACGATCTTAGTAAGCGCCTATACGGGCGCTTCTAATAACCATGGCGAAGCCAGGCCTTTGAAGTTTGTTTATAGTGAATCAAACTGAATTTAGAACATGATCAAACAGGGGAACTCATCCGAAGAATCGGAAACGTAAGTCACTGAACCCAATACGCAGAACGTAATCCGCCTACAGAGATAAGAAATCGAAAGCGACTAGACAATAAAATACAAATACAAATACAAATAATCATAGCGATAGCCAGAAAGAAAGAAATTCGAATGAAAAGTAATAAAGATATAAAACGACTCGGATGCGTTAAACGCCAGCCAATAGAGCATTAAACTGCATATTCAAGTCGAGGAGTGTCGAAATACTGTCGCAAGTAGCGTCCAAAAGATGGGGAGAAGCGAATGACGCGCCGTCGAGATTCTCCCGGTCTCCAAGCTGAACAAGTGTGTCGGAGGTCGGGTTATATGTCGGCCAACCGAGAGTTGTGAGGCCAGTAGCTGGGCTACGCGCAAATGCAACCCACGCATTACCCAAGGTCTGTGATAACGCGATTTCGGTAGCAGGTGCGTTGTTATGAATCTCGGCATACGTTCCAAAGACGATAGGAATTTCGGATCCATGGAAGGCACGGAGGTCTTGCCGGGTCGAAATTCCAGGGAATATAGCTAATAGTTACAATTACCTGTCAGTGTTGATACTCCCCTTGTTAATCCTGATCGATTTACCTTGGTAACGATATCTCCATAGTGTGACCCCGTTTCCAAATCGCTGGTCAGCTGATTTAACAGTTGGGCAATTACCTCCGACCTGGAGGAAGTTGTTTCAGTAAATGCCATGTGGCTTTCGAACTGAACTTCATGACCGCACCTGAGTACCAATGTCGGCGATTACTTGGGTCAAGAACGGTGGTGAGTTGCCCCGAATGACCAGGTTCAAGGCGACGGTCAGGGCATCGGCCTCTTGGGCAACATTTCCAACAAGCGCTGGGACACGCAAGAATTGGCCGTTGCCCATACGAGCCTCATAGTCGGAGAAGATCAGGCGCTCTGAAGGTACGCTCAGCAACGGGTCGCAGTAAAGCCTAATTCAGTAAACCCACCGTCCGTGACGAGCTTGAAAAAGATGATTCCAGCGTTGTTTGCAGCAGTTATCAGATCTTGCCACGGCTTCCCCTGCATGCAAGTAAATTGGACAGAGGTTGGCGCTGTTGAAGGCGGTTATGGTGGGAAGGCTATGGAGCAAACAATATGGGTGAAAGCACTTACAGTTTCCGCAACCAACTGCCTCAGCGACGGTATGCCAAGTGGCATCGTCTAGTGTTGGTGACGATAGATCTGCTAGTCCGTACAGCCTGTTTACACGATAACTGAAGTTAAGATATATTGTAACGAGAACGATTGGAAAGATTCTCACCCTCCAGATTGCTCGATGATTCCTGATGGGAAGGACAATTAGCACAATGTCTCAATATCTCAATATGTACGAGCTTTACCTTTAACAATGGTGTCCGCAGGGTACGCAAGTGAGTATATGGCTCCAGAAGTACCACCAGCACTCTGACCGAAGATCGAAATGCGGTTGGGGTCTCCACCAAAAGCAGCAATGTTGTCATAGACCCATTGAATGGCTGCCCTCTGGTCAAGGAGACCAAAGTTCTGGGAATCGTTGGGGTTGACGAGTTGTGGTGCGTTCGGCTGTCCAAATATGTTCAGCCTATAGTTAATGCTGACGATAGTGATGTCATCGTGATTCTGCACGAGTTGTCTGCCGTTGTAGACTTTGAGTGCACTCTAATCACTGGGTTAACATCATGCATTCCAATGACGAAGGTGATACACTCACTGCTCCGAACTGGAAACCACCGCCATAGATCCAAATAAGAACGGCGGTGTTCTGAGGTCGGTTCTTGCTAGGCGCCCAGATGTTGAGAGTCAGACAGTCTTCCGATTCGACGAGAGGGTCGTCCTGATGAGCGATCTCAAGGAACTTTGCGATGGCAGGACTAACCAGCTGGGGACATGTGTTACCATAGGTCGTAGCGGAGAAAGTCGACGAATGGGTTGCTGGAGGTACTGGGGGCTGCCACCTGCCCGCCGTGGCGAATGGGATTCCCAACCACTGGCGTACGGTGTTGACAGGACGACTCCCAAGAACAGGTCCCTGCTGTGTGTTAACCAGCAGTCCGACGCCGTTGCCCTGCTGCGCAAAGGCAGCAGCAACGTACAGGGAACCGAGCAAAGCGTGCAGAGCTGGGAATCGCATGGTGGGTTCAAGGAATTGCGATCGCTTGATGGAAACGTAAATCCTGCCAGCTGCGATGGTATTTATGACTTTTTGGAGGCCTATAAGCACCGTGAACTCGACACAATCAGAGAAACATCAAAGAACCGTGGAACCACTCAAGAATCGGCGGAACAGTCCAACGGACACAAATTAAAGTCTGATGCTTGGCATCTGTGCCTCTGTGGTGAGTTTCTTGATGATATATATGTACCAATCTATCCAGTTGGGGCACCCTGAACGCTGCCGTTAGGCTGCAGGCTGTCCCGTGTGTCCCATGAATCTCCATGCCGATCGTCATCGGCGGGCAGAGGAACCATCGGAGCGGTAGAGTAGCCACGCGACACATCCGTATTTGGCAGAGGACTCCCACATGTAATTTCCTTGCCCATTTCGCTCAAAGTTACGTCAGCGGGCAAGTCTAATGGTTTCCCCTTACCTTCCTCATGCACTCTATGCCACCGCCTTGACCTCCATCGCTATTCACCTCGTAGGCCAGCGCACGGAAAGCGAGGAGCAGAGATCGCGCTATGAGTCGCGAATTTCGATGCTGCAGCAGCTGAGGGACCACTTGCGTTCGCCAAACCCATCACAGGACGAAATCGAGCGCTTGAAACGGCTGTCACGACCTCTGGATTACGACGCCCAGAAGTCGCCAGAAGTTACGCTTGGATGGCGGGATGTCTGGTTCGGAAGAAAGCTTCCGAGTGATGGTGGAGAAATGAGTGAATGGGACAAAAAGGATCTGGAACAGCGTACGTTTGATTCGGTCGTACCTGTGTCACCAGCTGACATTGTATTCGCAGTGAAAAAGGCAATGGAGGGAAAGTCATAGCCCATACATCGACCACCTTGTTTTTTAAACGGAAGAATATATCAATTTCTGATCCTTCGCTTCGCCTTCAAGTGATGCAAGCAAGATGCAAGTCGCAAGTCCAAGGTAAAAGTCCCAAACAGAAAAATAAACTACGCGTACAATCGGCCCATTTCTGCCCTACCGAGCAGCTTCTCGTCTTCAACCACGAACTACAGACTCTCTTCACGATGGAAGTTGGCCAAAGTCGTCCTCGTCGTCCTCGGTTCGCAACGTTCTGTGGGCACTCGAACTGGGGTGACGAGCCGACGAGGAGCCCGAGGGTTCGGGTGCATGCCTCCTACCCCTGTTGTCCTCATAAGGACTGGGATCCATGGTTTCCCGGGTCCATCCAGTTCCCCACGGACCCTTGTTGGGTTGATCGTCCTCTTTTTCTGGTATTTGAGGTAGCCGTCCGTGTTCCCCGGCGTTGTCAGAACTGACGTTTATTGCCTGTCCGGCGTCCTCTTCATCGGTGGTCTGGTCTTCGCTTGCCGAACTGCCAACCACGAGTTCGTATCTGGTCGTGAAGAAAAGGACAACATTGAACAATCCACTTAAGGAGAACAGTGTCCTTGCGAACAGGGTGAACTGGTATGGGACCTCGAAGTGGGAGAAGTAGAACCAGCGGGAAAAGCTTTGAGGTGTTATGCAGATCAGATAGACAATGGGGTAACTAGAATCGACATTAGCTGTGGAACGGGCAAATCCTTTTAGTTCACTCACACCAATAGTTGGTTCGCCATCTGTCGAAGTTCCTGGTCATCTTCTGCATCCATGCCCAAATGATCCCCTGTACGGTTTCTACCCAACGTAAGCTTCCCTCGCACGACAAAGTACCCCAGCCCATAGAGGATTGCCGTCACCACCCCAATAGTCCACATCCAGATATATTCAGCCATAATCTGGGTCACACGGTGTTTTCTGGGAATCCAACACCCTGCAGGCAGAGACACATTAAACATAATCGCAATAACAACTGAAGTAACTCACAAAAATTGGTAGGGCCCATCAAATCGTTCCTATGGACAGCGAACGAAATAACCGTGATCAGGAGCACGACTGTCCAGACTGCCATTGTAAAGAATTTGGCTAAATGTTTTGGAGCTTTCCATCGAAGAATGAGTATGCAGAACGTTTGCACCGTGATTGCCTGTCAAATCGTTGTCAGTCGAAGAGACCTAGGTCAAGTCGTTGATACCAACCAGGGTCCTGTAGCATTGTCAGCAAGGTTGGTGGCCCAAGGGATACAGACAGAACGTACGTAAAATCAATTGCATTCGTCCCAATTAGCTTAATGTAGCCTTGGGCAACACAAAATGTGTCATGCGTGATCGACTAGGGGATAGATGAGGGCAATATTCTCTGTGGAAAGGCGGCCAAGACGAACTCCGTCAAGAACCCATCGAAGAGTCATGGTTGCGCCTAGTAGCATCAACTCATAAGCAATCCAGCTACAGGGTTGATTTGCAACAAAATCTAAACATACCAATGGAGCGAAGCACTTCGCCAACCATGAGACTAATGAAGAGACTGGAATCGCAAGCATCCTCTTCTCGTTTCTCAAGCTGCTTTCGGAAGGATCTCCGGAGGAAGAGAAACTGTAATTCGTAGGTCAGTGACCATTTGTATCAGCGTTCGACGATAGCAACGCACCAGCTTATACGAAAGCAAGCCTAACGTAGCGATCCCAGAAAAGCTGTGGAAGATCGTGTTGGTCCCATGTGAAGAGAAGGAGTATGCGTTTTGAGGGTCGACTTACATCGAGGCTTCAACAGTTATGAACATGCTAACCTGCTGCCCGATAGTGAACCCTGTCGATTCTTTCTCAACGGTTGTCGCCATGGTGTACCACAGGAAGGGGAAAAGAACTGAGGTTAGCACACCTTCATTATGAAGAATCCAAGCTTCTTAGCCCTGTCACAGATATGTCACCTGGTGCTGTGAAATGATACAAAATGCTAAGAACGGCCTGTGAACGTGCGTCGCTTGTCAAGCGGAAAACATTGGAGTTGCTGTGCAGTCATTAGCGTCTCGGGTTCTCGCGAAGGGCTCCGCGGACAGAAAGGGGGCAATTGAACGAATTAGGATGTTTGCGGGGTGTGTTGAAGGGAGAAGGCAATGTGGACATGATTGAACACGATCAACAGCGGAATTGCGGCGTGAGCCCTGAGAAATGCTTCTTTCTTACCTTGTTTCCATCGCTAGCAGTGCCTGGAGTTTGACACTCGCTGTTCACTCAAGCGCTCAAAGGCTATGTAACAGAAAGCCGGAATCCGACACGGCACCCGTACGCAAGCGCATAACTACTGGGCGCCCTAGACCGCGAACCCCATGGGTGCACCAACCGTCGTGCACCAAAGTGAGATTTCCACTGATTCGAAAGAAAGGCTACCAATCAATGAACCCGAGCAGACTTTCAGAGATGATTGTGAATCCGCTTTTTCTTATGATTATTGGAAACGAGTTACACGACAGCTCACCTTCTGGTTCCAGACGCATCTTTCACTATTTGAATGGTTGTTCGCGGTCCTATATGCCGTTAGTCGATGCACTTGGGCGCAGAGGCTCACATAGAGTTGCAGAGTTGAGAATTCAAACCCTCGCCACCTTTGCGTGACCACACTAAAGCGTCAAAACAGCGCGTAAACAAGATGACCCGGAGACCTATCGAGAGTGGGTTATTTCTCAACTTCAGCTTAATTTGGGTCACTCTAGTGCAGGGAAAGTCAAAAGCCGGCCAACGCAACCCAAAGTCAAGAGAAAAATAATCGCAGAAGCAAAGAGATGGGTGAGGGTGCGGAAACTTTGAAGTTAGGGGGTATCTGATAACTCAATTTCGATATCGTAGACATCGGAGGTGTGTGCCTTTCATAACCTCCGTAGAGTTGAAAAAACAGGTTTAAATTCCCACTAGCTTCATGTTCAAGATACAAATTCCTACTATAGCTCAACAACGAACTCAATCCTAATGATAACGCGTGAAAGCACAACCTCTGTCTATATCCATCCAAGGAACCGTAACTTTGAATTTAGTACTGTGCTTCCACCATCCTCTAAGGAGTGGCACGACCAGGCCATCTAGGCGAAATCAGCACCACATCTCAGCATATCTGAAAGCAAACACTTACCTAGGATATAGAGAGCATTCTCGGACGGTGTACCTGTTGGCGAGCCAGGCAAGGAAACGCTCAACGCCTAGACCGTAACCACCGTGTTCGCAGGTACCATACTTGCGCTGGTCAGTAAACCAGTAGTAAGGCTCAGCATCAATTCCTTCGCGCTTGTAGGCGGCAAGCAACTCTTCAGCATCAGCAATCCTCATCGACCCACCTATTTTTTTCAATCAGCAAAACCTTCGAAGAAAGAGAAAGATGACATACCAACAATCTCTCCGACGTTAGGCATCAAGAGATCACAACTCTCCGTGAAGACAGGGCCGCCTTCCTGACCTGGTGTGGTGGTGGCCTTCTTCATGTAGAACGCCTTCAGCTCTGCGGGGAATCCGTGTAAGAAAATAGGAGTTCCGATCTTATCAGTCATGTATCGCTCAGCAGCCTCCGCGATATCATCTCCGACTTTGTGGTCGACCAGCAAAACCTTGCCAGATCCATCTGTGGTAGGGTTGCCCTGCTCATCGACCTTGATGGGGTTACCTTGCTCGTCTTCTGCTGGATGCTGGACACCGTGCTCGTTTAGCCAAGCAATGGCATCAACATAGTTCATGCGGAGGAAAGGACGTGCGGGGGGCTTGAAGTCGGGGTTGAGCTGCTTGACGAGGGCAGCAGAGGTGGGGTTGGCCAAGAGGCTGTCCACGGTCTTGCAGATGACATCTTCGATGTGGTTCATCAGGTCGTCAAAGTTGATAAATGCCAGCTCTGCCTCGAGATGGGTGTACTCGCTGAGATGGCGTCTCGTGTGGCTGTTCTCCGCGCGGAAGCTCTCCTGAATGCAAAAGACGTCTCCCAGACTGGGAAGACAGGTTTCGAGGTAGAGTTGGGAGCTTTGGGTGAGGAATGCAGGTTGGCCATAATAGTCGAGCTTGAAGAGGGTTGCGCCACCTTCAACTTGAGTTTGGACGAGGCATGGTGGGGTGACCTCGATCAGATCATTGGATGTGAGGGCGTCACGGAAGGCAGTGAGCATGAGAGCACGAAGGCGAAGGATGCTGGAGGCGGTTTCTCCACGCAAAACGAGATGGCGAAGATCTGCTTGGATAGATGGGTCGGATTTCTGTTGTGATGGTCGTATCAATTCGAATAAACCATATTCAAGGGTCTCACCTCGTTGAGACGGTTTGTGAAGGCGTCGTCAGCACCTGGGGCTGGTCCAAGAGGTTTCCAGTAATCAACGATCAGTTCGTGGCCACCAGGAGCAGTTTTCCCTTCGGGTACTTGCTGAAGGGTTCCGACAAGCTCGACGGATGATTCCAGTGTGAGGGTTAAGGCACTGTAGGTCTGTGCTACACGTCCAGAGAGGACAGCTTGGAGATAGCCAGTACCATCTCGCAGCACAACGAAGATGATATCCTTCTGCTGGCGGAGACGGTGAACCCAACCAAAGACGCGAACCCGCTGCGTCCTGAATTTCTCCAGATGCGTGATTTTCGACTACAAACGCGATAAGCTTTCGCAAATCGTTTTAAAGTTTAGCAAGTACCTTGGTGGCCTTTGGCAGAGATTCATCTTCGACCAGCACGATCTTCTTGCTATCCTCAAGCAATCGTTCCCGCTTCTCCTTCTCGTCACCTTTAGCCTTTCGTTCACGTTCCTCGAGCTCTTCTTGCTTTTTGCGCTTCTTCTCGATACCCTCTGCAGTCTTTTTGGCTTTCTTCAGCGATGATTGGGTTGGTTCAGCATACTCGACCGTCAAATCCTTTCTGATAAGGGGGCTCGCGGTGGAATGGTTGTAAACGGCAACACCGAGGGTTTGGTATGGCGCTTCAATGGACCCAGTCCCGGTGGTATCTGAGCCGGCTGCTTCATCGACGTATATAGAGGCCATCCCTTAGCGTCGATGTGGAGGTTAAGATGAGAGAAAGAAATTATGACTCGAGATCGTTGACTAGTGACAGTTATCTAATCTAATCGTTCGAAGTAAATAAATCCGAAATTGATCAACGGCGACGTGTCTGACTCGACCACAGCGACGACGGCGACTTCTGGCTTTCTTTTCCTCTGTCTCTCCGAGAATGATACGAGCCATTATAAGAAGACGTATATGAAGACTCAAGTTTCGAAGACCTGAGAAATCTAGGTCGACAACTGCAGAAATCATCGTCGTGCGTGAAAAATCGTCAATGAGATAACAGGCATGGCCCCGGCTCCACGTTTTCGAGGGCAGGGAAGCAGGAACGCTTGACAACATGGAACAATTGACCGTGAAAATAGTCCTCCAGGCGAGTTCCTTCTCAAATATGACGCCAGCCATGGGACTGCGCGAAGGATTCTCCGACACGATCTCGAATACCAAGGAGGCCTGCTTGCACTTGGAGAACCTTAGACCCAACACCACTCTGAAAGTCATATGTTAAGGCTTCCTGTCCTTCGTTATGAACGAGGTTGGCGCAAGGCTGTCTGTTTATGCCCGCTTCCCTTGCCAAATTTGGTGCAGGATGGACTTGGTCCACCCAGACCAATCGCAAGGTATTGAGTTACGCTTTCTGACCTACGTTTCGCTCGGAGGACTTGAACGAAGCACAATGAATGACTGGTCTTCTCCTACTGACAGATCTCGCAACACCGAGGTCACTGCTTTCACACTTCATCGATTTATCCCTACTGTCAATGGCGAATCCTCGCAATCGCCAGTGGTTGGTTGCCGAGGGACGCAGCGAACCAGAGGCTCTTGGTAACAACGGAAACTGCGGAAGACGGTATGCAAGTGAGTTATTTTTCCACCCATGACAACATGAACCTGGAACTCATCGTTTGCCTATTGAGTCTGCAAGTAATTACAGGGCACATATTGCGCCTGAACTCACATTCCTAGACTTTGGGCTCCCTAGCATGTTCTATTTATAGCACGCGACGCTAATATAACCATCCAATTTATAGGGACCTCTCGGGAGCGAGATTCCGAATGGAATTAATGGTTCAAAAACGACGAAGTCATAACCCACTCATTGTGTTTAATCTGAGAAACAACCAGGCTAATACGAAGAGCCTTTCGAGGATATGCATATTCCTGCCGTTGACTTTTTGTCGGGCCCCTACTAACGAATTATGAGCACATGGCAGCGAGCAGACTCGATCTGCTTCGCAAATCGCCTCACGCACCTCTTCTATCCACCTACTACCGCATGGCTTGTCGACACGGGCTAGCGTAGACCCCAAAGGTTCGTGTTCCCGTTGACGAAAGACTGTAAAACGCGAAATTCGCTATGTTTCCGGCGCAGGCCAACATTTGTGCGCCTCAAAAGTAGTATTTGAAATCTGTAGGGTACCTTCGATTTTGGGTTTGGTATGCACCTCTTAAAATCCAAGATGTAGTACAACGTCACCGACCCCATGCCTCAAATCTGTTTGATTCCCCGCTTCGAATGGCGCATCAAAACAAAACGATGTTCTGAAGATCATGTTTCTTTTCTCACCGTCTTTCATCCCAAACCAGCTGAACGCCTGGAAGTAGCCACGAGGCTCGCTCAAACCCTCAAGTCTTCCTTTCTGCCCTATGAAAACGACATAGGGATTCCTTTTCCACCGTATCGAGCCCACAGTCAGCCTAATAGGGGCTAAATCGGCCCAGACGACGACGAATTTGCTTCCGTCTTGGACTAGAATTAGCCGCTGGTTGGATAATTGCCCAAGTACAGATCCAAATATCAACCTGAGGGCGATTCATAACCCTTTTGCCGCCCAATACTTACTTGCTGGTGAGCTCTTGTTGATTTGAACACGTAAAAATAGAGGGCGCCCAACAGGCCCGATACAAGGGTTCCTATGACGCAGGTCATGGGCTATTTCGGCCGAACCGGTCCTTTCTCCTCAACGCCCATCTAGTGTTAAATCCTTGCCTGCTCTTCAGGCGCTAGCCAAGCATTCCTGACGCTATTGACAGGAACATGCTACAATCCTGTCGCGTCGCACTGACGCGTTCCTCTACCCGGGCGACAGTGCACCGAACACTGTAAGTAACTCGACCCATTCAATTGAAGGGCTGACAAGTGCTGAGAGGTGCGATTCACGCAGATCAACGAGTTCGACAGATAATGTCGGTGATAACCTGCCTCTTTCAGGTATCAGGGTTCTTGAAATGGGTCAGTTGATCGCTGGGCCATTCGCAGGCCAGCTTCTTGGGTGAGCGAATCAACTGAATAGAGTTGGATGCATTAGAAGTTATTAATGTGTAGCGATCCCGCTCGTCCACCAACAGACAGTTTGGAGCCGAAGTTATCAAGGTAGAACCTCCCAAGACTGGCGACCCCCTCCGAGTATGGCGCGAGCTGGATACGGATGGAACAAGCCCATGGTTTAGAAGCATCGGACGGAATAAGAAGAGTGTAACGATTGATCTCCGTCAGCTGGAAGGTAGAGAGTGCGTTTCGTATCATATGAGGAGGTGATGGCGAAATACCGACGCTTGGTTATCAGGTTGGTCAAGAAATTAGCCGCGAAATGCGATGTGGTGTTGGAAAACTTCAAACCTGGGAGTAGGTCTTGTTTCGTATGCTCGTCTGGTTGTTCCCGACTAATTGGTCTACGTAGCGCTTGAGAAATGGTCCTTGGGTCCCTCGGACTTGCAGAAGTACAATTCATCACTCATCTTCACGAGAGTGAGTGGGTATGGCCAGACTGGACCATGGGCCCCTCGTCCGGGCTATGCATCTGTCTGCGAAGCCGAATCAGGCTTTCGGTATATCAACGGATTTGTAGATCCTGAAACTGGAGGTCTTGCTGGCCCTCCTGTACGACCCAACATCTCTCTCGGAGATTCAGTGGCAGGGCTTCACGCAGCTTTTGGCACGGTACGTGTTTGCGCCTCGCCACTTATACAAGAAGACCTGGAACTAATTGTACGACCCAGGTTCTCGCGCTTCTCAAACGGGAGCGCCACAACGCCAAAGGAACCGAGAAGGAGAAAGGTGTTACGGTGGATGTAAGCATAGTGGAAAGGTCAGTCTTTGCTTTAAACATCGGATATTATATCGACTAACGGGAGCGGTTAGTATGCTAAACCTGATGGAAGGCGTTATACCTGAGTATGATCGGAAAAAGAAGGTCAGCTGGGACTGGCGATGTCTTGGATGACGACGAGGATGGCAAGTGCTAATTCTGAATTATGCAGACACGAGGTCCGTCTGGGTCCTCTGTGACAGGCATTGTACCGACAAACGCGTACCCGTGTCTTCCGGAACCGTCTTCGCCTTCTGGTTCTGGGTCTTCTTCCCCTACGCAACTCACGCCGACGTTTGTGGTGATTGGTGGGAATGGGGATTCGATTTACAAGAGGCTTATGCATGCTATTGGGCGGGTGGATATGACGGGGCACAAGTACGAGCAGAATATCCAACGGGTGGCGCGCAAGAAGGAGATCGAGGACGCTATTTGCGCATGGACGACGACGAGGACAGTGGACCAGGTCATTGAGCATATGACCAAAACCGGTGTACCCGTGGGGCGCGTCGCAACCGTGAAGGAGATTGTTGAAAACGAACAACTGGAAGCTCGCGGTGCGATCCAAGACGTCTGGGTACCGCCTACACCTTCGGAAGACGGAAGGACGGAGACCGAGGGCTGGAAAATCAAAATGCCCGGGACTTTCCCTATGCTGGACGGGGTGGACCCTCGGCCCAAATGGGCAGGTCCAAACCTTGGCCAGCACACGGAGGAGATACTGAAACAATATCTCGGATTGGCCGACTGGGAGATTAAACGCCTACGCAAGGAGGGAATTATAGGCTGACTCGTTGACTCTGGCTTCTGAACATTTCTTGCCCACGATATCTCGTTTTCCGAGGTCGTCGTATCTATGCACATCTACTTATACCACCCACATGCGATCTGTTTCCCATGAATGAAAATGCTTTCAATTGATTACGATGTTCCCGAGTCCCGAATGCTGTTGACTACGTGTACATGGGGGGATTGGATCCCAGTTCAGAGCGTATGTGAGAATAATAATAATAAGTGGTTCATAACTTAGAGACAGGAGCTAGGCATCCAACACCAAGAATCCCGTTGGGGCTTCCAAAGAGGTATTCTCCGCAACCACTCTGAGGTCTTTACCCCCATCAATCCGTTCAAACACCTTTGCACCTCCGCCTCGTCCACCTCCAGCGATAAGGTATCGGTTATCTTCTCCAAAGAACTCCATCCCGCGGACATGGTTTAACCCAGTACGAACTTCTGTGATCAATCGAAGCGGCTGGTCGGGATTTTCAATAGCATATATTGAGATTATATCTCCTTCCGGAGACGGATCATTTCGATTGCTGAGATACAGATAAGCAACTGGAAATGAGCTATTCGGTGATGGGATGTGGATTTCCGCTGCGAGCATGTCGTTTGGTGATGGTGGAGGGTTGGACATTGTCGTTGTTGACGCGATGAATTTCGGTGGATGCGGCAAGGGAGGGAGTTTGTGCCGGACGACTTTGCTTGAGAGTTCGAGGAGGGTGAAGAGATCGCCATCTGCAAGTGCAGGGCGGAGATGAGGCTGGACTTTACGCTATATAGGATATCTAGGTGAGAGGGACGTACTGTAGAATGCGACGTGTCGTGGTCCTCCCCCGAGCTCGAATCCGATATGACCTGCCGGTGTCCATCTTCCTGTTGTTGGATCCTTTTTCAGTCGCCGTACTACATCGGCTCCAAGATCAGGTACAAAAAGCTCTGGATATTCAGGATGGAAGATGACTTGGTGTGGGTGCGATGCTTCTTGTCTAGCTTGGTTTGGTCCAGTGCCTTCAAATGTGACTCTGTATCCTTTGGGAGAGACGTAGGGAGCATCCGTAGAGATCGGTGCGACATATACAGAACCAGAAGAATACTGGTAGACAGCAGTAAATAAGCGATAAATCGAGGGCAGTGATATCAACGAACATACGTTTCCGATCAGAACCTCCCCGGCCTTGGTGTCGACGAGTAAAGTACAAGGATCGCGACCTCCGCTAGTGACTTCAGACAAGACCTTTCCTGACCCAGAACTGAGATCGTATTTGAGGGTTACAATTCTTCCATCCGCCTGTTCCAGCCCGGTAGTGACAAGCGTCAGGTCATCCGGATGAGATGTAAGCCACGACGGATGATGTCCAACTTCGACAGCCGAGAGAACGGGTAGTTGGGCGGGTTTGTCGGTGTCGAATTCGAGAGAGACAACAGAGTTGGTATAGGACGCGACGAGGATGAGATGCCTGGTCATCTTGCACCAAGTCTAGGAGGATCAAAAGATAAAAATGAAATGAGGCAGGGATTCGTACTTATACTTACGACCGAAGGAATTTCGGAAGCGTCCGAGGATTCCCCGTATCGATATGTAATAAGATCCTATTCGCTGCCGACACAAGCACAGATAGCGATTGCATGGATCGCGCAGTGCAGAGCGCTGCTAGACGCCAGATACAATGTGATTATAGGCTTCATCAGCTACGTGGACCCGGAGAAGGCCAGGGATTTAGGTCGAGTGCCGAAGAAAAGCAACGTTTCTGCTTCTGGACGCCGAGTATTCCCCTTGGAGAAGAAATACAAGAGGATCTATCGCCACAGCAGAAGAGCTGCTATATGGCCCCTTTCTCGAAGCAGAGAGAAGACTCTAGAGGAGATATCAGTTCGCTATCAGCGAGGCGGTGGCGGAGAAATGAGATTGAATACCTGAATTAGCTGCAGAGGATTTTGAGATTTTTTATGCAGATGCCCTCACAAAATGGGCGACATAGGGAGCCTCCGAGCTTTTCCCTAGAAAGACACATTAGCAAGTAGTAGAAATGGCCAATTTTTACCGTTCGGGTTGCCAGTACAAGCCTCCAGGACAGTTGACAGAGTCCGTCGAGGTTAGCTCGTGACATTTGCAATGCCTGTCATGAAAATGCCATTCGAAGACTGATCATGAAAGAAGTAGCAGCCAAAGAACGTCTAGTCGACCACGTTTCTTTGTGGTTACCAGCTTGAATACTTCCGGCGACCGGAGGGCCATGTGTAGTCGTCGAGACAGTGACAAATGGGACTGAACAGGTATGGAGGACTGGATTTGTTGACGCGATGCTTTGTTAACTGGCCGACTAGCTCAGTTGGTTAGAGCGTCGTGCTAATAACGCGAAGGTCTTGGGTTCGATCCCCACGTTGGCCACAGTTGCTTTTTGCTGCGTTTTCTAACCAATGAGTCGCATTCTTGATTGACTCAGTCGAAATCTTTTATTTGTTAGTCGATTCGGATAATTACGCTGAGTAGGCCGCCTGGGCGCCTATAGTTCTGGCCCAAATCTCGCCTCGAGGGTAAGACTCAATAGATTAGAGCTAGATATATTAGTACTACAACACTCGACATCCGGATCGCCAGCCTGAGGGCGGGGTTGCCAAGTTCAACGTTCATGGCGGGAGCTACCGAAAGCGGAAACCAAGAAATCCCGCCGCTGAGTCAGTGACGCAGGCGCCCAATGGTCGGCAGCAATAGCTCTAGTGGCTTCGCCTCTCTACCCGCAACCGCAACCTCCATTTCTCAAGGTTTTGGAAATACAACTCACATTCAGTCTAAGAACGCACAAAGGACTACATGGACCCGTTTGAAGTTCGATTACAATTTCTCGGTCTGCTAGAACGTCTATCAGCGTGAGTTGCCAAAGTCCAATGTCAACTCCAGTGTTTTTGCTGAACCAATGTGCTAATCAAACCTTAGGTCTCAACAATCCATACAGCGTACCGTGAGCTACGCCGTCAAGTACTTTTCGGCATGCGGAGAGGACTTTTGGGAGTGCATTCTTGAAGACGTCCAAAAGGTGTGGTCCTTGAATTGAGTTATCTGGGCGTGAGGGACGGATAGGACTCATGTCTTTTGCTTTTGCCCGTCTTGCAGGGCTCTATCAACGCCAGAATCAACACTTTGTATTTCCTGGACGGTCTTTGCGAACGCTGTCTGCTCATCAAGTCACAACAACGCCCTCCATCTGCTTCCAAAGCAGGAGGCGGCTCAACAGCAACGTTAGAGAAGAAACCCGACACCCTCTACGTCGAATTCGTTACCCGAGATCTCTCCAAAATCATTGAATATGTCGTACCAGAGGGTAGGCAGGGTCTGCCAAATCTCGTGAGCACCAAACAGGTGCGTTTTCACTTCGCTGCTATATCGTAACATAACAGCTGTTACCAACTCCTTTCGCTAGATCTTGGAGAATTGGCGAAGCAAACGAATCATAGACCCTCAAAAGGTCGATGAAGCCCTCGCCATCCTGGACAGCCGGACAATACCGACAGATTCACAACCAGAGGCCCAAGCCGACAACAAGCCCAATCCTTCGACATCTCAGCAAAGACAAGATATGTCTAAAAACGATGTCTTTAAGCGGATTGAAGAGGATAGGGAACGACATAAGAGGCTCAGAGAACGCAGATGGGTCCAGCCCATTTCGTATTCCACATCCAACCTCAACCCGCACCACATGCCCCTCGCATCGTTCCTTCCGCTCAAAGCTGGCGACTCGGTTGCTTCTGGCATGGAGGAAGAGCTCCCGGTCGATATCGAGTTCGAGAACGACTGGGAAACGACGAGCGATTGGAATGAGGATGATGAAGAGGTCGTGGCAGAGGAACGCGACTTTGCTTTCCCGAGGGACGGAGAAGAACCTATGGACCTATCATAACACAAGGCGAAATTTGCACCCATTCATGGCAAAAAATAGACTGGCCATCACCCCACCTGGCACCATTCACCTCTTGAAACTAAAACAGAAATTTGTGATTCATTTTTTTACAATTTCAGATGGCACTGTACTTTCTACCCGATCATTTTGTTGTACAATACCAATACCTCGCTTTGCATATATCTCCAAACGCCACCTAGAACAACCCTCTCAGACTCTCGTCGTGCATATCCTTCATTATATCCCTGGCTTCCCTCGCCGGGCGTGCAATCACAGGCTTATCACTTGCTGCGCTCTCCAATGCTTTTTGCGCGACAGGCTTGAACAGACCGAGCTTTTGGAACAGATTTGGCTCGTAGTCGGTGTAGAGCTCGTTGTCAGCGTTGACTTGCGCATCGAGAACCGCGAGGATGACATAGGAGGATAACGACGAGAGTGGCGTGCCCGTTACAAGGTGGGACCTACAAGAAAGTTGAGTCCTTCGTTACGCACCTGAGTTGAGAGAAGGACGTACTCGACAATAGATTCCAGCTGCTCCGGCTTATCTGACAGAGCGACGATCAGGTTTCCAATAGCTTCAGAGTATTTCTCTGCAAAAGTGCGGGCACCATAATCAGGTATGCTCTTGACTGCTGTGATGAAGAAGCTTACCAGAATTGACCCCTCTGAAAGCCTCGGTAACGATATCCAAACACGCCTCCCTTGCCTTCTCACCCACATTCGCAGACGCACTGGCAACCACGAACGCCAGGGCATGCACCAAGCTAACCACAACACTATCATCTCCACTCGCCTTGATTGTGGTAATCAGTTCAGTAATAACCGGATCCACCCTCGGCTGGTGCTTCATCAAGATGCCCAATCCCCTCGCTGCCTTAGAGCGCACGTTCGCCGCAGCTCCGTCGCTCGCACTCTTAACAAATGTCCTCTGCAACTGTGGGAAGAAAGGCTTGAGGAACACGGGGATCCTCTCCAACATGGTCGTGAGTGCGCTGAGGATACCAATCTTGACACCAGGCGGGTACGCCGTGGCCTGCGTGGCGACACGGATGAGCGGTCCAGTGAACGGAACGACAAATGGCTTGAAGGCAGCTTCGTCCGTGCGTTCCACGAGGTCGCCGATAGCGTAGGCGGCCTGTTCTCGCTGTTCGTTGCTGCCGGTTGTAAGACCCGCGATGATGATCGGGACAGTTGGCGAGACACCCTTGGGGAGGTTGAAACCGGGTACAGTCTGCCCTGGTGTGCCCGTAGACTCGATGCTCCTGCGGAGAGGAACCACGAGCGGCTCCAACTCGTCCTTTGGAAGGGACTTGACAAATGTGTCCAATGCGGACCAAGCACTCTTGTGCACATCGGCGTTTTCATCTTCGAAAAGGGTGACCAATTGTCGGATCCAGTCAGTACGATAGAGGGAGGAGTCCAGCTCTGAAACCTCGCAGAATTTCGCAAACAGGTTGCATGCACTAACTCGGCGCTTTGGTTCAACGTCCTTGGCCCTACAAACAATCTTTCAGACGTCACTTTCAGTGGTAGATAAGATCATGCTCACCATCCCATCAGCAACATCATCAGGGTGTTCAAACCCTCTGCGTCTTCAATCGAAGCAAGAATGGCTTCAAGAGCTTCATCGACAGCTTCTGCAAGTTCCGCTTCCGGTGAGCTTTCCATAACCTTGACTAACGCGTTCATGATAACAGTAAGCCTTCTGCTCAGAGCATTGCCGGCAACGGTGACCAAAGAAGCCAAAGCACGCGCATTGAACACAGTCATAGGAATGGCGATCAGCGTTGGGATAAGAACTGGGAAGACTGTTGTGGACCGGACCTATATGAACCGCATTTTTTAGAACGAAGTTGGAAGGTAGAGACAATGCACCTACGCTCATAACCTCCTGCAAGGCCTGAAGAGCCGTCCCTGAGCCCTTTCCAGGTTGTCGAAGGGCCTCCAAGAGTGTCGGTATCGTCTCGTCGATGGCTTTGACTCCCATCTCGCTTTGCATGATGTCGAATGCCTGAGCAGCAGCTGCCCTGACATTGGCCTCGTCATCAACAAGGGACACGCGGACAATGCTAATAATGTCATCTTCGTAATCTTCTCGCTGTGTCTCTGATGCACTTTGCCTTTAAGGATGTCAGCTCATTGAATCGACAGGGAAAGCAATTTTCCGTACAAAATCTCGCTGATGAAAGTGGAGACGCCCTGGCGAGTTCTTGCATCTGCAGACGTGGACTTGGTTTTGAGTAGGGGTATGATTTCACCCAAAATCCGTTCGCCAAACTTGCGGCAGAGTTCTCCGACAGTGCGGGCAGCAGTCTTAAAGAACGATGAATGCCATTTAGATGAAATAGTCGACATCGCATGCTCACCTCTTCTTGCTCAGGTTCGTCGCTTGAAATGAGGAAGATGATGAAAGACACAACTTCGGCCAGAATTTCGCGCACTGGTATTTGAGATGAGATAGGGTCGTCTTTCATGAATGCGTCACGTACCAGTCCGAGGCGTATTATTGACCAATGCTTTCCAAATCTGGATGGAGGCCTGCCTAACAACAACCACGCCATCCTGTCGAACGAGATACAGTGCAGCGAGAATGTGGTCCCGTCGCTCGGCTCCAAGGACTTCGAGTAGAGCACGGCGGGAAGACTCGACGACTGTTGCTTCGGCGTTATCTTCCTCGTCACCATCGGAAGTCTTGCCAGAAATTCCAGAAACCTTGAACAGCAATTCTCCAACCAGGGTAATAGACGATTGCTAAAAATAATGAGCAACCGACGGCTTGTCATGACGAAAACACGTACTCTGATGCGCCAGTTCGGGTCGAACATTCCTGATTCGAGTTCTGGAAGCAGCAGGTCGATTGCCTTGTGCGAATAATTGTTCACAACCATTCTGCCAGCGCGCATAGCTGCTTCTCGCACGTATTCTTCCGAGTCTGAAAGACCGCTGAGGATGGGCGGAATAATCTTGGGCAGATGAGGCGAAAAGCGAGTGCCAAATGTGGCAGGAAGGAACACCAGCAGAGACATGAAACCTTCGCGAACCGTGGCTCGCGGTGATCGGGAATTGGCCAAAATATCTGGAAGCAAGCCTTCGAGACGCTCCATTCCAAGAGCAGCCAACACCTCGGAAAGACCCTGGGCCGCGCCTTGTCTGTCGACGCCTGATGAGTCGGTTTTGAGTGTCCTGAGAAGACCAGGAACGAGATCTGGGAAGTGAATTTCTCCCAACCGCTCCACAAGCGTTCCCAAGGATTTGGCGGCCGTTGCACGAGCCTCTGGTACCGGATCGACCAAGACCACATGGACCAAGGGCAAGAGTTCGTCTAGGTACGGAACGAAGTCTTTGGTATCTGTGAGCGAGGCTAGATTGCCAACAATCTGTACCGCCTTCTTCTTCGTCTCTGCGCCGCGCTCTCGGAGTCCTCGTTCGACGATTGGTATCACCTTATATAACGATAAAAATAAACGCTAAAACGAGGTAAAGAATACTCACCAAAGCCAGCGATGAGTGATCAATGTAATGCATGAAGGAAGTCTTAAGCAAGTGCGAAAGTGCATTGGGAGTCTTGGTGGGATCGACGAGAGCCTTGAGAAGGACAGGAACAATGGCTTGAATTTCAGGGTTGCTGATCACTTCGCCGAACTGCTTCAAACTCTTGTTTGCAGAGATACGGACTTGAGCATGGGAATCGGTGAGGACTCCAGTGAGCCTTGGGATAACGACAGGGAGAGAGACCGAAAGCTGTCGAGGCGAGCAATACGCCATCATTCCAAGAAGTTCAATAGAACCCTTCTTGCTCCTCCATTGTTTTTCGTCCAATCCTTCCAGCAATGTTGGCAAAATAAGCTTGACACCGTAGCCCGATAAATTGCCCATGATAATACGGGCAGCGTCCTGGGTACCTTCTCTGACATCTGCCGTAGAATCCCCGAATGACGAAAGAAGAAGTGGAAGGACGTGCGTGATGTAAGGTTCGAAAAGACGGCCTAGTGTGCTGGACAGTGTTTCTAGAACGAACACGACGCCTTGTCGAGATTGTAAATTCTTCTTGTCTTCCGCCGCAATATGAAGTCGCCGAAGGACGTCGTAATCTTTCATGCCTGAGATGCCTGTTCCCTTGATGACTCCAGCAATACCATACGCCGCACCCCTTCGAACTGCGTATTTTTCGCCGCGGAATAGGTCTTCGAAAAGTTGGTCCACCAGCGAAGACAGCCGGGACTGCATAAGGTTGACGATGGGCGATATGCATTCTGATACAGCGATCTGGACTTGCTCGGACGGTGTCTTCAGTGCCTCAACCAAACGATCAACAATTTTAGGAATGCGATCGTCTGACGCATCCAAATGACGTGCAACGCGACCGAAAAGAATGACGACGGCCTCTTTGATATGATCCCCCGTTTCAGTGGTCGAAGGGCGCGAAAGTTGGGACTCGAATATGGATATGAGAGCTGCAAGCCTTTCTGAACCGTGAAGGTCGATAACAGCTGTTCCAGCGTTGAGCATCCCTTTCCTGACTTCGGCATCCCTGTCTCCGAGAGCCTCGGACTGGATGAGGAAGTTGAAGAAGGGTTCCAGATGAGCGACAGGGAACACCTCTGCCAGCTTTTCAAACGTGTGTGCAGTGGCAAGACGTGCTGGCCATGGGTCTGATCTGTCCAAACTTGAGGCAATCACCATACCCTAAAACACAGGTTCAGTTACTGGCACACTGGTAAGCTGTACCGGCCTACATATTGATCGAACTCTGGAGCAAGAATCTTGGCCTACATGGTGAAAAGGAATGTCAGGAAGCAGCACGAGTGGATATGGTAGGAAAGTAGGAAAGACAGACATTTTCTCGATAATACTCCTCTAATATCTCAATGCTTCGTTCGGCAGTGTTTGGTAGCTGCTCAACAGCAGTTGCGATAGCTGTTGCCGTGCTCGAGCGAACGTATGCGTTATCGTGGCCTGCGTGAATCTAGATCAACACCAAGAACGTGGGATCATCATAAACACGAACCGAGGTATGGCAGTAAATCATTCAAGAATGTATCAGCAACGTCCAACCCATTCTCTTCCCAGAGGCGTTGGGCCAACCGTGCGTTCTGTTCATCATTGTCGTGATATGCGATCCATAGCTCGGGTGACCAATCAATCTCAGTCAAATCGAACGGCTAGAAATAAATTCACAATTTGAGAATGTTCGTCTGAAAGGGATACGCGAGATCTTACTTGAAGAGCTTGCAGCGCGGCATTGCGAGCATGTGACTCTTGAGCGAGGGTAGCGCGAATCAGAACGCCAATCTCCCCGCGAGTAGCGTTGACCTGTATCGATTCTCCTAGATCCACGAGCGTTGACGACGCTTCTTTGCTGAGTTTCAACTCAGTGCGAACAGCGTAAATGACAGCTTCGAGTGTCTGGAGTCGCGGGAGTTCTGGGTTGTCGACTGTCGGCAAAGTATCAGCACCTCAGACAGAAACGCAGAGTAACGTGACAATTACATTCGCCTGCATGGAACTTGATAATGCTCAAAGCAAGGGTGACTTGCTCCAGTCGTTCTTCGTCCTCCACCTCGATTCCCCCAGACAGAAGCACCTGCTGCAAAAGTGGGAATGCATATGAGAACGAGGGCGCATCGAGAGGTGTTTGCTCTGATAGAGATCTGAGACGGTATAGCACACGAAGTACAAGTGCTGTCAAAAGAACATCAATCGCCGCTCTACGTGAAATACAGAAAAACGTACATCCAAGTGCTTCGACTTGAAGCTCCTCCGGCATCACCGCGACCTTGTGGCATCGCAGCGCGGCGACACCTACCCAACTTTTGTAGGTGTCCAATCGATCCGAAGTCAACGAAGCGAGGTCCTACATATACTCAGTTGAGACACAACAAATAAAGCCGGATCACATACCATGTACGTCTGGAAGGCTAACTGCCCGGCAAGGAACGATCCATTCTTCAGAGGTCCGTTCACCAACAGCTCTGCAAGCTTTGTTACATGTGCCCCTAATTCACTCGCCCCACTCGACACTAGACTCTTCACAAGATTGCAGCCTCTCTCCAAGTCAGTTTTCGCCTTGGCAACGGTTTGGCGAATCCCAGCTTCAACCTCCAGTTGCTTTTTGACTGCCGCTTCTTGTTGCTTCGTCAACGTGGCGGGTTGGGATTTCTTGCTGGCAATTGACTTGCGGGTTTCTTCTTCCCACTTAGCTATCGCTGCATCCTTGCCCTTGGTTACACGTTGTTCGGTCTTGACGTTGCTTAACACTAATTCATGCTCAGATAACTGTCTGAGTATATTTTTGCGAAATCGGCTCACCATCGACGTAAGTCGTGTCAGGAGGTGTCGCCCACACGCCCAGCTCAAGATCGGTGAACACATCCACGCTTCTGGGATCTAAATCGGCCTCGATTTGCTTCAGGATATCAGGAAGCACCTGAGAAGGTGAGATAAACGCCAATGTAGCAGCAGCAGCGTAAGCGGCTTCCGAGAAACCTGACTTGATAACGGAGGCGAATCAGCTCCGTGGTTCAACATCAATCAAAGTGTCGACACACCTTGGCTTCGAGGGTAGTCGCCACTCTAATGAGCTCCAATAGCCTCTCGGAACGCTTGTTGACAGTTTCCAATGGATCTATGCTGGCTTTGATGCATAGGTCAATCCAAGTCTGACGGGAAGGTCCACCTGCACATAAAAATCATCAGGACGGTATGTTCTATTCACAACCAAGGTACGAACATGTCAATGGGTGGTGCGCGACAATAACCGCCTCGGATACCAACTCTTGCCTCTCCTCAATTGCAACCGAATCTCCAAACGAAGCGCAACTGAGAAGAAGTCCAGAGAGCCTTGCATGTTTGTTCCACGTTGCAGCGTTGTCTTCGTCTGAAGCATCCGCTAATTTGCTGTACACTTGAGGGATGAAGGCAATGATGGCTTCACGAACCGCAATGTTAACCAAGCGCGGGTACGACACAGTCAATCCGGCCAGTGTTTCTTGAACAAGTTTGCGGATCTCTGGAAACTTGCTTTCGACTGCAAGATGAACGAAAACAAGACCAAATTGAGTTCTGAAAATGTCGAATCAGTTGCTGACGGGGAAGAGGGATGTCGGAGTACACACCGCAGATACTCGTTTTTCATGATTTGTGTCTTAAAGTGCTTGAATCCAGCTTCAGCCGCTTTTAACAGCCACTTCTCTTCTTCAGATTCCGACAGTTTCTGGTAGACTTTATCCCAAAGCAAGAATGACTGCTTCACTGAACTGGCTACAATTGCTTGAAGGACAGGGTTCTTTGAGATCAGATCGTCTGGAGATTTGCGTTAGACATCGAATGAAATGAGACGGAACATGAGCTAGAAACATACCAAAGGATCCAGATTGGACGAATGGACCCAATAGTACTGCAACGGCCACGTACCCTTCCAATGGTCCACCGGGGGTGTTAATCGGGTTTGCCGACACGCTCTTCAAAGCGTTCTCCAGTGATGGCGCAACGGCTTTTGCAAACACCTTCCCAGCGTCCTTCTCCATGATATCAGGGCTCGAGAGTACCGACCCGACAAGTCCAGAAAATGCCCGTCGGACAGCCGGCTTGGCGTTACCCATCTCCTTTGCGATGAGTTGAACAGTTTCTTTCGGTACTCCCTGTTCGTCGTTCAGGAGTATGTATACAATGTGAGGGGGCAAGGCTGCAGCCAATACACTGATTGCGATCTCATTGGTCTCTTTGGAGAGCAACGGGGTCGCACTTTGCACCAGGTCGGAGGAAACAACGGATGACGGGATGAGGAGTCCCAACATAGAGTATAACGAGATACGATGGTCGGGACCAGTTGTTTTGGAGGTTTTAGGCAAGACGAGGAGTTCTGTGAGCGCTACAGCCTCCAGTTGTTGGTCTCCGCCAATGGAAGACAGTATGGCCTTAAACAACGCCACAGAACCATCCCTAACCACAGCGCTGGAGGATTTTGCGATGTTGATACACTGGGTAACGAGCTTTTTGAAGATCTCCGGAGTCGAAGGTCGAGGATACGAGGAGAAGAACTGGATGACTGGCGGCAAAGAGAGTTCGGGTGAACGGATGAGGGATCTTTCGAAAATTGGAAGGATGGACTTTTCAAAGTCTTCAGATGTAACGAAGGTCGAAATGAAGTCTTTTAGGAATTCGAGGATGTGATCTGGAACGAGCGTCTTGGAGAGGACAACAGCGTTCGTGTAGAGCGAAACGATTCCGGACTGATGAAGTGTTGTTAGAACGTAAAAACATGTTTATGATGTCATTTACCTTCAAATCACCAGGTAGGCGTTCAATTGCTGGCTCAGGCACGTCCTTCAGTCGGATAAGCACACTGACGCTTACTCCGATCAGCGATACGAGACGCGACGGTGTTGGGTTGGTCTTCGCTAACCCAAGGAGCGTTTCGATGACTTTCGGTACTTGATTCCCTGCCTATTCCAGATCAATAATGATTCCGACAGATGGTTGGCGAAACTGACAGAACGGAGAGCTCTACGCGTCCGTATGAGCACGCCATGCTTGAGCGATGGTTTGGCAGCCTTGGATTCGTTGATCATGTCGAAGAGAAATGCCATAGATCCAACAAGAACGCGGAAAGGGTTGGTGGAGGTGAATGCTGGATTGGCTTTCATGCAGGTCGTATACAGGCCACACGACCAGCTGTGGAGGACGAATAGGTTGGCTGGAGCGTATGAGCTGCGGAATTGTCAACGGATGAGATGGAATACGTCGAGAAAACGTACTCTGCAGAACCCCGTTTGATCAATCCTCCGACTTCGTTCGAGAACCAACCAAGGATTTGTTCCGTGACGCCGAGCTTTCCCTCTTCTTTGGATTCATCTCTCTGGACTAGTTCCATACCAACATCCTCCACGGCCTGACGAGATGCGGGGTCAATGTATTTGGGGTAAGTAAGCGTGAGCAGGCGAAATACGTCCAGGAGCTGGCTCAAAGACAAATCTGTGAAGGAAAATTCAGTTAAAAAACAAACTGCATTTGAGCCAAAAATGTGAAGTCCATGACGTTCAAAGATAGACGTACCAGCATGCTTGGCCAATCCCAATATCTCCTCCTTGAGAAACGCAACTCTCGACTTGGTTTTGTCGGTCAAGAGCCTGGTTTGTGCATACTCCATCGACCGATCCCAGTCGTTCAGGACTTGATCTCTCCGCCAGACATATCCCTGTCCCTCTTCAGAATCTTCAGCCTCGTCTTCGTCCCGACTTCCAGTCCCTGAGATCCACGATTGAATTTCGGATTTGCTCATCGCGGCAGCATGGGCCTGCTTCTCTTTGGCCTTGAGCTTGGCAAGTGGTGCTCTTGTGCGTAGTCCCGACACTTTGGATGATGTTGCGGTAAAGCAACAGATTAGAAGGAGGAACGGTTAGGGTGTATATCTCCAAGTTTGAAGACGAACTCTGGGAGGAGGATCAGCCGTGAGAATATGCAGAAATATTTTGATGGCAGAGAGATAGGGGCTTTCCGTTCTTGTCAACAAACCACCATCATCGTTTACGTGCCTTTCTGAGCTCCGGGTGCTTGTGACGGGTGAGTTCGAGGTTTTGACCGGTTATAACCTCTTATTCGCTATCTCTAGACTATTCACATGAAACCAAGTAGCCATCTCTGCCCCTCCACTCACGATGTCGCGATGCATACCCCGACTCAGGTTCGCTTTTCGAAAGAATGAGGTTATGTGCCGACATAATAGCACAAATGCAGCAAACCCATTGCCAGCCTCCTTCCTTAGAGGTGGGACTTCCAAGGGTATCTTTATAAACTCGGAACATCTTCCTTCCGACAAATCTGCTTGGAAACCAATATTCTTGGGACTCATGGGCTCCCCTGACCCAATCTATGGTCGACAGCTAAACGGGATGGGAGGGGGAGTCTCGAGCTTATCCAAAATCTGCGTAGTGGGCCGACCATCTGCAGAGACATTTGATAAGCTTGACAAGCTGGGCGTTCCCAAAGCTCAAATCGACGTCGAGTACACCTTCGTCCAAGTGGGCATCAAAGACGACAGTATCGACATATCAGGAAACTGCGGAAACCTATCGAGTATGATTGGGGCATTTGCGCTAGATGAGGGAATGTGCACCGTTCGTCATGAAGCACTTGAATCGACGACTTCCGCCGACGGGGAGACTATCCATACCACTACCGTCAGCACTTTCAACACCAACACCCAGAAAGTTATCTCTACCACGTTCCCCGTTCACATTCCATCCTCCTCCGCTTCTGGACCTCAACCTGTATCCGATAAACAGCCGACAGCAGTGCTCGGGCTCCCACAAACCTCCATTGCAGGCGTACCAGGAAAAGCCTCGCAAATCCTGCTCAACTTTGTCAACCCAGGAGGTGCTCGAACCGGAAAGCTTCTGCCTACCGGAAATGCAGTTGACACGCTCTCAATATGCCTACCCTCTTCAGGAGATCCTACTATAGCCTCTGTGGAAGTCTCCCTAGTGGATGCCACGAACCCGACCGTCTTCGTCACAAGGGCTTCCGTCGACAAAGCCATCACCGACCTCAGATCCTCTTCCTCATTCACCGACTACGTCGCAGGGAAGGAAACGCCAGATTTGACACAGACTTTCGCTGTATCCGACGTCCTCGAGGAAATCCGCCAACAGGGAGCTCTGGCCATGGGACTCGACCCATCCGCTCAAGCTCAGCCGAAAATTGCCATTCTCAGTCCCCCAGCCGAGATGAACGCCATATACGACAGCAAGCACGCGATGGTCACTCAATGCACGGAAGCAGATATCGTTGTTCACGCTCTTTCCATGGGAGTCCTCCACAAAGCAGTTCCTATGACTGTTGGCCTATGCCTCGGAGTCGCATCCCATATCAAGGGCACAATCGCTTCAAGGATCGTTCAGGAAACTAGAGGACTGACTTCCCGTGACTCGAGCTGGAAAGAGAATCCTGATTTAATCAGGATTTTGCACCCCAGTGGCCTCGTAGACGTAGGTGCCAAATTTGACACAGATGGAAATGTCAAACAAGCGCAAGTAGTACGGACTGGAAGACGGTTGATGTCAGGGAAGGTATGGTGGTGATACTTGACGAATGGACCATATCGCATATCTTGGAGCATATCTATCCCATGCAAAGGGACCTGAATACATAGATACCGACAAGGAAGGACACAACTGTAACGGGCTCTCTGGAAGAAAGGTAACGCGGAATTACGGGTTACACTGGCAAATCTGGATACATGTGCTGTGTTAATACGGTGCGGATACTGGACGGAAGCTTCAGTTGGCGTTTGAAGTATTTGGACTCCTAAGCGATTGGTATTTCTCGAGCAGGAGGCTTCGGGTACATCACGGTAAGCACACCGTTCTCCACACTTGCTTTGACATCATCCTCCTTCAAGAAAACATCAGCCATGTACTTCCTAGATCGGAGCTATACTGGAAGATAACGCACATTTATACCTGGAGGAAGCTGCATAGTCCTGGATATCTTCCCAAACCTCTGTTCGCGGACTGTGGATCCGGGCTCTTCATAGCTGGAGGTATACGAGCTTTGAGCGTCGATCGTCAAGAACCCGTCTTGTAGGTTGATGTGGACATCCTCTTTCCTTACGCCAGGTAGCTCGAATGTGGTCGAAATGACATTGCTTTCTGGTTTTCTCTGTAGGTCCATTATACGTAGGTGGGGCACTGAGAGGTCGATGAGTGGAATGTGACCGAAATTCTGGAAGTATTTAAGAACTGTGCGCATGAGTGTGACGCACTCAGTGCCACTTCTTGGAGCTTGTGTGGGGTACCTTGTGGCACTCCCATTCCATTGGGTTGTAACAACATCGCTAGCGGTGGGGCAAATGCTCTAACGATTCAAGTTGCCACAAGCCATCAGGTTAGGCACCCAATGGACTTGGCAACACCTTCATAGGATGCCAAGGCACAAGCTCGAATGACGTCACCCGCAGCTAAGCGCCCGCGTCCATCGTATTCTAGAGTTTTCCGCAACTCTCGGCGCAAAAACGAGAACAGTCCGAGTCCGAGTCGCAACGCCACATTGAAACCCTTCTCCCGAACAAACGAATCCTCTAGAAATGTAAAGAAACTTCACTATTCAAGGTATATAAACAGCAGGGTTGTAGCGAGCGATGATCCCAAAGAACAATTCAATCCGCATTCTCGTATCGCTAGCACATCTACCACCTTCTGTCTAACTTTCCCCGGCAAATGTCAAACGTCTTTTTCTACGAGCCCTTCTATGACTTTGACCGCTTCTTTGATGAAGCGCTTGGCCAACGCCGAGTCCCAGGTAACACTTCTCCCAACGGACTCGGACGTCAGCTTCAACGACGCGCCGCCGAAGGAGATGGGGCCGTCAGGCACTTCAAGCCTAGGTGAGTAAAGCCCCAGACGACGGATATAGAAGCGGTTACTTACCGGTGTCCTGCAGAATGGATCTTCATGAAGATACCGAAAAGAACCTGGTGACAGCAACCTTCGAGTTACCGGGATTGAAGAAAGAGGATGTCAACATCGACATTAATAATGGGCGATTAACGGTAAACGCCGAAAGCGCCATCTCTTCCAGCCATGAGCAGACCGGCTATGCCGTGCGCGAGCGCCACTTTGGCAAGCTCTCTAGGACTCTGCAGCTTCCTACCGGGGTGAAGGTAAGCTCTACAAATTTCAACTTGACTAGTTACTGACTTGTTTGCTCGCAGGAGGGAGAGATCAAAGCAAGGATGGAGGACGGCGTTCTTACCGTTACCTTCCCAAAAACCTCACCGGAACTTGCTCCGAGAAAAATTGCCATCTCCTAAACAAACAAACCGGATAGTACAACGCCCGGACAATAGTTTTCGCCAGTGTAACATAGTGAAAGTTACTGTTTGATACCTTAATTTTATTCCTTGTCCTTGAAACATGATAGAACGTTGTGATTAAATGTTTCCATTGATCAAATATGCAGCACTTTCTCAGACAGGATACAGGGGGGTTATAAATGAGCTCGACCCCTGAGTGGTCCGCCCTCCAGTATTAGAATCTGAAAGTGTTCCAGGAATGAACGCTGACGACCGAGCCTCTGGTTTCAGAACAAGAAAGCTCCAAGCGCAGCAGCAACGGATCCGAGAACGATATAAAGACTTCCACCGGTTGCAAGAGCTCCGCTATCACCTTCGTTTCCGAGAGCGTTATTTCCACCATTGCCACCAGTGGAGTTCGACGGTGAGGGCGAGGGCGAGGGAGTGTTATTACCACCGGATTCACTGGGACGGATGATTCCACCCGAGCCTCCACTTGCATCTGCAGAAACGATTGGAACAGGGGTTGTCGTAGAGCTCGAACTATCCTCGCTGGGATCGCTTCCACCGCTGGGCTCTCCAGAAGAGCCATCATCCGCACCATTGCAGAGAGTCTCCCATTCTATATCCATGGTAAGCCACAAAAAAGATGAATGCAATGCGAACCGACATACCTAGAGCGGACGCTTCGAGAAGCTCGCGGCTTGCGCCTGGAAGCTCACCGGCCTCGGCGATGGGGATAAGGCAGTCGAAGCACGAGTTAAGAGCGCTACTGAGCTCGGGAGTGCAGACGCAGGTGAAGAATTGCTCAAGATCCACATCCAAGCCGGTTTCGATGGCGTTGGCCGCGCACGGCTACGAGGAAGCCCAAAAATTCAAAGGTCAACGGGCTGGGACCAGGAAGGAAGGTGATAACCGTACAGTGGCAATACCGATGTACTCTTGACATTGGGATTGACATTGCTCAGGAACCTCACTGAGAATGTCACCTTGACGAGCAACCAATGTTGCGGCAGAAACTAGGTCACGCCTCAAATATTAGTCTTGCATCCGCAGAGACGCGTCCGAGTAGTCCGCAAATGAACAGCACTTACCAGCAGAGACGAGGAGGGCAGCAGCAGTGCAGCGGAAGAACATTTTAAGGAGACGAAGACGATTAAAGAGTGTACTGGTTGGGAACTGAGTCGTGGGTGATGGGGAGAATTATGCAGGCCTACTCGATGTGTCGCCTTGTGTCGCGTCCTTTTGAGCTTTTTCACAAGCTCCCAATATCCGCAGTTACACACACGCCTACACACGCACGGATCAATGTAAAAGACCCGTAGGAGTCACTAGGGGGCGTTATAACTTTGCCGTAGCCGGGAGTATTTCTGAGGCTCCCTAAGGCCACGAAACGTGTTCAATCGAGTACTCTGGGGAAATCTGGAGCTTCATTCCAGTTCATTCCCAATTCTATATTCATCTGTGCGACGTGACCAAGACGTGACTCAAACATCCTTGACAGATCCGAACATGTATGCTCCTAGACCTGCATCTCAAGTCCAACATACATAGCTAGGTGGTGACCCCTATAAATTACGCTCTACCCACTCAAACGCCTCAATTCTGCCTAAAGTCGTCCTGAAAGAACCCAAAAAAGTGAGTGTATTTACATTTGCACTAATAGCAGCGTATCATTTACAACGCTTTGAAATTCCACAACTGTAAACTAAGAGAAGATAGATCGGTAGACTAATAGGAGGGTAGTATGGAACGAAGGCAACCAAAGAGGAGAGAGAGAGAAACGACACGCAAAAATATGATGCTGCACTGTACAACTGTATGATCGATCTGTAATTGATGGAACTGCTAGCAAACTAGTAATCTTTAGTTGTGAACACAGAAAAAGGAGAGGGAGGGATAGGGAAAACGAGAGTGAATAGAAGGAGAAGAGGTTCAAAATCAAACGCTATAGAGAAGATATGACCGGGCCACGAAGTAGATAGATAATGATAAATCAATCCTAGTGGGGTGCGCTTCGTGTTTTCGAGTAGGAACGACCATTCAGTGGTAGCTCCGACTCCATCTAGAATGAAGAGGCATGTCCATCAACGATTAGCTTCCCCATGGAATACCTCCTTCAGGTATTGGCAGGTATGGACGTTGTTCAAAGTCAGCAGCTGAAGACAGACAGTTAGCAGGCATAAAGTGACACAGGCGAAAATGGACATACTCCGCCGGAAAACGTCATTCCCCCACCATTCCAGCCAGAATCCACCCTTCGGGAACTGAAGCGTGAAGAAGATAACGATCACAGCAATCACTGTGCCTGTAATCACAACCATCAGTCCTATCCTCCTAGCAACGCAAAGTACGAGACTTACCACTATCCAACGCGCTACTTAGCACATAGTTGAACTTACTCCACCAAGCAAAGTTCTTCTTCCTAACGATGTATTGGAACAGGAAACCGACCATGAACCAACTGCTGTAGTTGATCCCAGTGGCAGGAGGGATCCAAGACACGCCGTTGAGGACGACAGGAGTAGAAACCCATTTGACCCACGAATTTGGGTAACGACGGCGCCATAGCCAGAAAGGTAGGGGGAGGAAGACTCCGATGATAATGGCGTAGAGATGCGGGTGGTAGATTGAGCCTTTACCGAACTGTCGATCGGGACCGATGAGACCCCTATCACAAGTTGAAGGCGTTAGAACGATCATTCCTTTCGAAAGGGAAAACACCGTACCAAACGGCGCTAGCAGTGAAGAAGACCTGATTATGCGGACACGTCAGCGAGCTAGGTTGGTCCTTGGTACAGATATCCGGCACGTTCGTAAAGATCCAGTGCTTCACTCCAACTTGGATGAATGCTGCCAGAGTGGTAGACGTCATTTGCACTAAACACAACAATCAGTCTCGACGTTCGTCAAACCATGCGAACATCACACACCGAGGAATGTGGCCCGGGGTGGGACCTTGACGTAGTGACCGAGCTTCAAATCTTGAACAAAATTCGTTGCCTCTGCCAAAGTCTGCACACTGTAAGCCTTGAAGACCATGTTGGCAAGAGGTTGACCAGGGAGGAGTGTGCCAGGAATGATTTGTGCCAAGATGTTCAAATTGATCTGTAAAGTCGCTATGAGCAACCCGGCGAAGAACGACGAAGGAAAACGTAACACTTACACCTTGACCAGTCATCGCGTAAATGAAACCGCTGGGTAGGATATACAAAACAGGCAGGACCACGCTCAACAATAGAGCCCATACAGGGACGCTGGTGTCCCAAATCTGCGGAACGTAACTGCTTAGCGTCGACCACCAGGAGTGATACGACACACATACCTCAACAGCAACAATCGCCAACGCAAAGAACACTCCAAACGAGCAAAGATACCACCAATCCGGTACTTCAGGGTAGTTCCTCATAAGCTTTGCATGGATGTCGTCGTTCTCCACCCGAATCTTTTTGAAGCCGTTCAGAAGAGTGTGACCGTGGTACAACAGCGTATGCACGATCACACAGGTACTCAAGGCAAAGGCGAGTAGGTACGTGACGGCGTAGGTTGCTGGCAGGAACAGAGGGGAATATGCATTGTATGCTTCCACATCAAACGTGTCGTCGTTCTTGAGCACACGCGCAACGTTGTAGCGTTCGCCAAACCTGTCGTATGGTGAAGTGTCGCTGATAGGGAAGTATGCGAGCTGCCACGACTAATCCAAAGAATATTAGCGTCAATAGAAACGAGAGTAGGAATGCGCGTACGTTGGTGTAATACAATATTGGGGTCATAATCCAGTAGAACAGCACAAACCCGGCAAATACATGGACTTCTGCCCACCAAGGGACTGCGAAGAATCTGTCAGCATATCGCCGCCGAAAGCAGACAGGGATCACTCACCCATGAGAGGACTGCCAATCCAAGTAATTTGAGACCAGTCGAACGTCAACATGCTCATACCCAACCCAGATCGGACACCAAAGAGTTGGTTCACAACCACATTGTCAGGGACCGCCCAACATACGAACGAGAAGATGGAAAGAGCTTCGAAGAGGTAACCTGCGAATAATTGTGTCAGCATCGTTCAGCGCAACAGTAATAAGTCACATACCAGGCAAGAAGAAGAACAAAAAGCTTCCAATCGTCGTCCAGATGAAGAACTTGTAACGACTCATGCCCCGCTTCCTGCGCCTGCCACCTTCCGTATTTGGATCATCTTCCAGCGTCGGGCCGCCAAGCATCCCAATCCCATCATCCTCGTCCTCTGCATGCAGTGTGTTGAGCAAGGTGCACGCAACCAAGTTCTGTGGCCACACCATACTCGCAGGCCAGACCAAGAACCTTCTGCACATCCCCGCAAGACCGAACCCAGTCAACTGCGTAGCCAACACCAACACCAAACTGAACCAGTAGTCAGTCTTGAATTCATAGAAGACCTCGAGTACGACGATGGCGTTGAGCGCATAAGGAGAGCCAACAGCGACGTTGGCCATGATGTACACCAACACGTGTTCCTTGATGTTCCAGGGTCCAGGATTCAAACTGAATTCAACAGCGTGAGGGAATGTCAATGGCCGGAGAAGACGTTGGAGAGGCATAGGGGCGGATGAAGAAACAAGGCTGGATGGGAGGTAGGGAAGTGGGATTCGATAGGTCGTAATTGGCAGAGTGAACGCCAAAAACTTGCCAACGGGGTAGGACAGGAGGAGAAGGACAAGTGGAATGATTGACGGAGCTGGAGACCGGAAATTGAAGAAGACATTGATGGCACTTGAAAACAAGAAATCAGCCACGCAATCGGGTGAATGAGTGTGATCACATACCTCGCTGTCATACAGAGCAACAGGCCAATAACCCACATCCGTATAGTCATTGCAGGCATGTCGGGATCATCGATGTTCGACACACTAGCTCTAACCTCGGGATACGGACTGTCTTCATCCTCAATTGCATCAAAGTCGAATTCCATTCTAGAAACGGAGCAAGTATCGCCATACGTCAGCGATCCCATTCTTTTCAAATTCAAATCCATAACATCGGGAAAGGAAGAAGTGCGAACAACAGGGGAAGCAGGCACACCAGAAGAAATTGGGGAATTCAAAGGAAAGTGGGAAGTTGGCATTGGACGAGGCCCTTCAGGGCGGGACCGCCGATGACTGGTGCGATTACCAGTCTTGACTTTCCTAGACCGCGCATCGCCCTCGTCCTCCCCTTCCGAAGATGATGAAAAAGTGGAAGGCAGATGAATGGGATGCTCTGCAATGGGTGAAAGTGAAGGTGGTGGCGGCGGTGGGTATAAAGGCGGCATAGTCAAGATATGAGACGCCCTCTCCCCAGCATTAGTGGCAACGGAAGGGAACGAAGAGGCCATCATCATGAAGCAGACCTCCTGTTCCTGGCTGCCCCCGCCCTTCTTATATATCTAACCAACCCAACTCCAGAAGAAGAGCAAGATGAAGTGAAGAAGAAAAGAAATCCAGTCCAGCTCGACATGCAAAAAAGCAAGCTCGAAGCTGGAAGCAGTCACAACAAATTCGACCAGCACTCTCGAAGCACCAGCGAATTCGAGCAGCGCCAAGCAGTTTGGCACCAAAGTGGCCGCATGCCGACCGACAGCCGGGGGCGAGGGTTCGAATCCCCGCTTCCACTTCTCTGACTTCTCGCACATCGCACGTCTGCCATGTCTCCCCGCCAAAGAACCAGCACCACCAAATTGGCCGAGCTGTTGCAGATCCAGACTCCAGAATTTTCAAAAAGAAACCGCCAAGTGCGTCTCCCAAAGTCGAAACGAAAATAACAGGAAAATAGAAAAGAAATTGCACGTAGCAAAGTAGTAGAAACAGACACTCACTTGATGCTACCTTCCCGACTTTCTGCGTCGTAGTCATCTTCGTAGTCATCATATTCGTCGGGATCGTCGGGATGGTCGTCTCTTTGTTCTTGATACTCCTCCAACTCGCTCCTGCTCGCTTTTTCCAGATAACCTAGACTTGCATGTCCAGTCCCAAGCCGTCCACTGCTAACAGGCCTATCACCCGTGTATTCACTGCCGGCCAGATAGTTTGTTCCCTCTGTAACTGCAGTTCCGAGTCTTTCGTCTGCCATTGCGGTCCCTTGTCTCGACCCAGGTCCTTGCGAGCTCTTCCCCCTCTTCCTCCTTCTCCTCGACCGGCCTTCTGGAACACCAACGGCAGTCATACCACCCAACGGTGTACTGCTGTTGTCTCCTTCTGTATCGCTTCTCGCCGTAGTTCGCCCAGTGTTCGCATACTGCGGGTAAGCCTGATTGTAGTGATATTCCCGATGCCTCTTATACGGCCCACTGTTGGAATTGAACCTTGAAGGGTTCGGCTGGAAATGCTCCCAATGCTTGCCAAAGCTGCCTCCACCAGATCCGAGCGGAGCCTTTTCCTTCTTTTTAGCCTGGAGCTCGTCAAGGTCCTCATCCTGCTTCTCCTCATCCACCTGCCGTCCTTTCTCCTTGTTCAACGTCGGCGTTCCATCCGCATTCTGTCTGACCACCAAAGTATCAGGATCCAGCGTCACATCCGTAATATCTCCCTCCTTCAACACTGGCGAATCCTTGTTGGCATCAAAGCTAGCAGTGACGGTAACACTCTCGTCTTCACCCTTCTCCTCTCTCTCCTTCTTCTCCCTCTCCTCCCTCTCCAAGCTCTTCCTCGGATCCAGCCTGGTCATTCTATAGCCACCCCCGCCCTCATCACCTTTGTCAGCCTTCTCCCCAGCACCCGCTCGACTTGGGTGTCGACTCGCAATTACATCGAAGCTATTCGTGCTCTCCGTACTCGGGGGAGACACCGGCGGGTCGTATCTATAAACACCCTGATAAGGTGTCTCAACCCCATACCGCGGATACTGCGTCTGCATATGCCTCTCGTGCTCCCTCGCCTGATAAACACCATAATCACCATCAGTCGTACCGGTCGGAGGTGGCCGCTTCGCAGTAGACCCAGAGTACCCAGCAGAATCAGCAGAATCAACCGTGAACGCAAATGTGGCAGGCTCTTCCCTCACCCTCCTACTCTCCTCTTCTTTCAACTGTCCCTGCGTCGACGACGATGCAAACGGCTGCTGCGACCGGGCCTGCGATTGCGACTGTGACATCGAATGCCGCAGCCCAGCAGCTCCCAACAAATGTGCATGCTGCATCACCTGCGCTTGCTCCTGCTCTCTCCGCCTCCGCTCATACTCCTCCCTCTCTCTCTCCTGCCTCTCCTTCTGCTTCCTCTCCTCCTCAACTTCTGCAGTGGTCGGCGGCAAAAACGCAAACACATCCTCCGCATCGCTCTCGTCCTCTTCCTCCTCCTCCTCCAGTCCATGGCCACGACTGCTATCATCATACCCGTACCCATACGAGCTCTGAGGCGGCGGACCTCCATAGGACGCACCGGCTCCATATCCATACGAGCTCTGCGGCGGCTTCCCCCCATACGAGTCATATCCATACGAGCTCTGAGGCGGGGGACTAGCGTACGGGTTCCGCGAGGTAGACGAGTTCGGATCATACGTCGGCGGCGGCCCTGCCTGCTGCTGTTGCTTCTGCTGCTCAGTCAACTGCCTAAACGGATTCCCATCCCCACCCTTCCTCCCCGCCGAGGTCATTGGCCTCCCACTGTCTTCTTCATACCCCCCTCCTCCTAGATACCCACCCGACGTCCCGGGAGGGCTATACGCCGAGTACGAGTTCGAGCCAGATGCGTCTCCGCCGTACTGGAACGGCGAATTGCTCGACATTGCGTGTAGACCGTGATCTACAGCTGTGGATGTCGGGTTTGATAGTGGTGCTCACTAAAGATGATGGGTGATAGACGCAAGTCGGTCTTGTATCCCTATGTGCGAGAGCGTTGTTGGTGTAGAGAAAGGGGCACTAGTTGTTCGAAGGTTGTCCTGTCGTCCGTCGGGGTTGAAAGAAAGGAACCGCTTTTGCCAGCGTTCGTGGTCAAGCAGTCGTCCTCGCTGTCCTTCACCACACGTAATAATCACCACACCGAAGCAGGCCAATCGCAACGATAAAAAGGAAAAAGAACCACAAATCCCACACCCACTCAGAAATGAGCTTGGGAAAAATCAATCAATCGGGGTATTAAGGCGCAATTAAGCTTGGGTGCGTGTGTTCCTTCGCCGATAGGTGGTGGCGAAAATAAGAATGACTAAAAAGGCCGGGAGATTACTGTGACTGGTCACCGGTCAGGTTCCAGGGGCTGCCCAGGCGAGTGCTTGGTTGTGCAGGTTTTAATTAGGTTATTCCGAGCTGTGACTTGAAGCGTTGGCCAAGTTGAAACTTGTATCCGCGGCCTGCTCACGACGTAGTTGATCGGTCGGGTATGAGATGGTATCGCCGCGCGGCCGGTATAAGGGTCGGGTATTGTGATATCGTATGAAGGGAAGGTGGATGAAATGTAGGTTGGTATCCGAAGGTGGGTGGTATTGTGGGGTATGATCTTGCTGCGGCCTGGTGAGGTCGATTCGTCCACCAGCGGCGAATCAAGGGTGTCCGATGAATGGAACAGGTGATGGAAGGAACGATGGTATCGAATTCCCGTCACGCGTGCAGGGGAGAGAATACGTTGCACAGTTGATGGATGGTCGGTTGGTTGGAGAGTGATTGTAGGGAGGTTGCGTATGGTGTCGTTGGTCGATTGGCGGAATATGGTAGGTAGGTTCACAGGGGGGCGGTGCGTGGTGTCAAAGTAATGCGCGAGCAATAGCGGACGATTGAATGGCGGCAAACCAGACGAAGTGAGGTGAAACGAAAAGGTCACCACCGTGCACCGCGGGTGGCAGGAATGATGCGAAAGAACGTCGAAATAAGGATAAGAGTAAGAATCGACGCAAAACGCAAGATTGAACCCCGACGAATGGCAACCCCAACAATAACGGAATAAAGCCAAACGGGAATGCAAATGGAGAGCGAAAGGATCGGTGGAAAGTGAGCGGGGGCAGAGCGCACACACGCAAAAGCACACGTCAGAAACGTCAACCCGTCAGGCAAAAAGATTAAGGTGCAAGTGCGCCAGTAGAGTGACCGGCATAAGGCACCGCAGTTGATGAGTGAACGAGGAAGACCAAGGGGCAGGTGAAGGGTGAAGGGTGAAATGGGTCGAGGGAGGAATCGGATAAAATCAATGAAAGAAAAAATGATAGTCAACGTCGAATGTCGAGCCGGTGGAAACCAGGCACCATGTGTGTGGGAAAGGGGTATGCATGATGAAATAATAACGTTGGAAAGTGAAGATCAAGAATCCGGAAGAAAACATGAACAGGCCAGGCATGCATTGTTCGTAGAGCATGAGAATGTCGAAAATTGGTGCGACACAGCCGGTTCGAATTGTGTCAGGGACAGAGGCACAAGGCAACGACCGAAACCCAGGACGAACGGGGAAGCGAAGAGCCAGTACAAATCATAAGCACCCCGACCAAGCGATTAGGAAACGATTGCGAACAAGATTCCGAGGTGATTGGCGTCAGGGAATGAATCCGACCAAGATGAACGGGTTGGGTCGTATCCGAAACGTCAAACGTGGATTTTGGCGTCGTTTTTTGGATGCAAGCATTTGTTTGCGTCGCATTACAACGTTCATGCGCATGAATCGTAGTCCAGATGGCATATATTGCAGCCAGTGGTGATAGTTGCCGGGTGCGGTCGTTGCAATTGTCATGCGTCGGGAGGGAATAGGTGGCGTGATATCACAGCGGTTGACGACGACGATGTGTCCCAAGAACACCAGAAACAGTATCCAAAAGGTCAAAATACCAGCAGCAGTCCAGAAAGGCAGGTATATGGAAAATAAGGAGCCTCAGTCAGCCAACCATCCAATCCAACTTCATCAGAGGCCAGCGAAAGCACTCACGGGTACCGGTATCGACCTAAACGTAGTCCAATCCTCTACCAACAAGCAGAAGCTTCCTCGGATCGTTCCCCTGTACAACTATTTCCTTCTCGCAGAACTTTCGCAACAGCCAAACTCCACCCTATTTCGCACACTCCAGGTTCCAACTGCGCAGAGACTCCAAAAAGGGCCAGCACAGCGGTCGCTAGCAACAGTCTTCACCCCACGAGCGGTAGTAGAGGGGCGCAGAGAGAGAAGTACGAAGGGGAGATGAGAAAAAACGCAACGCAGGCTTATTGCTGGCGTGGGGAGAGGGCAAGGACAAGTTCAAATTCAGATGGAGAATTGGGGAGCGCGCCGTTCGTCGCCCGTCGGCTTGGCATCCCACCCTTCAGTGATCAGGCACATCAACCAATTTTGGGTGACTAAAGTTTGATTACAACAACAAAATCAGACGGTGTGCCTATCATAGGAAAGGGTCCTGAACGGCGGAGATGCATCGAGGCAAGTAGTAGATGATCTGCCTTAAAGACAGGGGAACCTGAGCAAGCCGAAGACGGAGGCTGACTGTCTACTCAAAGTATCTGCGTTACCGCCAGCACAGCCCGTTATTCATTCGCAATTGAACCTTCGTTCTTTGGGGGGCCTTTATCACCGGCGTTGACCTCGAGCATAAGTCTGCATTTGGCAAAGTATTCAAGGAATCACCAACTCCAATCTCCATTAAGCTTCCTGAGCCCTTTTGCTCTTCAAGCCCAGGCAGGTCCAAAGCTAAGCTTGCTGCTGAACCTCGGAAAATTCGAAAGCAAGTCGAGGAGATACATACTCCATGCTAGCGGGAATGCTTCACTGTCGATCCGTCATGAACGAGGGGGGTTGAACCGGCTGTCTGTCTTCAACCTAATCGCCGAGTCGAACCAACGCAAGGAAGATAGCGATCCTCTCTTCATTTCAAACCGCATGTCCATTCGATGTCACAAGACTCGGGTTCCTGTGTACACCCATGTCAACTTACACGCGAAGATAAAGCGAAGATAGTTATCGAGGACATTGGACCTAGAATCATAGATGAGTATCAGAGGACCCTTGCTAGCTGCCTCCCCGCAGACTCGTGTTCAGGAAGATGGCCCTTTTCGAAGGATTAACCATCCTCGTGGATAAGGGCAGTATAGAGAATCATCTGATTGTGGTACCGAGGGCTAGCGGGAGCTGAAATAGACCAGCGGAAGTGACGGGAACTGATCTCTGATCATGTCAGGGTTGTGGCTTCGAACAAAGGTCTAAAGGTTCCATAGAAGGGCATCTAGACACCTTGGCCACCTTTGGCCACGCACATGCAATGACACCATCGAAAGCTTTCGCGCGCCACAGCCTCCGTGGAGCTAGCAACCAGTTAGGGGCCAACGAAAGCCGAAATTGTTGATAGGGATGGCAGAGTGGTTCTGGTAGTCGGCAAGATACACCGTGAACAGCACCGTGCGTAATTCTACCGAGGTCAGCCATCTCGGCCAGAACTCACCTTGAAACATTTAACAGAGGACCAGAATAGAGTATTTCTACAGCCTTAGTAAGTATAGCCTCCTAAGTGATCCAGGGTCGTAAAGAGGGTGCCGGCCGCGCCGGGAGCGAGGCGGCGACGACGATCCACTAGCTTGGAGGGTCGCCTCAGGGTCTCCCAACCTAGGAAAAGCAATGTCGACCACCTCCGTAGTAATGGGCTAGAACCGTGGCCATTTGACAAGATCGCTGACAACTGATCGTCGAGGTCCACCATGCTGCTCCCAAAAGTGAACCTTTGACAAAGCAGATGCTAAACAGACAAGAACAGGTGCTGAGCAGAGTCAAGGCTAGTCACTGCTGAAATGAAGGATTGCGATTATCGGATGGTGGAAGCTGAAAGACAGGGATCGCCGGCAACGTAGGGTGACGGCGGGAGCAAATCCCACGCGCAAACAAACATCATCGGCATGCATGGTGCCTCCTCGATCGTTCTGGGCGCGTCGTACATAGTATGAAGCTAAGCCGCAAGCGCCCGTCAGCGCGGTTATCGAAACAGATCATGTTGCAGACTGGTCTACTTCCATTGATCTCACGCAGTCCATCGGGTTATGAAGACCAAGTAATCTGGATTGATAGAGCCACTAAATTACTACAATGTACACTCCAAAATTTAATGTCCAAATGTCATATCAAATTGAGAATACGATGCGTTTAGGAAATGGCGATCTTGCGCGGTGCAAGCTCCGGTGACGTCTTGGGGAACGTGATAGTCAGTACACCGTTCTCCATGCTTGCTTTAATTTCTTCCTCCTACAAAATCAAGTTCAAAGTTAGCGCCTGGAGGTTGAAGGGCAGATTGACCGTAGCACATACCTTGACACCAGTAGGAAGCTGCAACGTTCTAGAAATCTTGCCAAACCGGCGCTCGCGCACTGCATAGCCGCCCTCCTCGTGGTTAGACGAGATGGTGCTCTCGGCGTTGACTGTCAAGCGACCATTGTGAACGTCGATCCCGACATCCTCCTTTTTCAGACCAGGCAACTCGAAAGTCGCTGTGACCACATTATTTGTTGTGTCCTCGTGAAGGTCCATCCTACACAATATCATGGATTTTAAATTGGCGTTTCACTGAGGGGTGATTAAGGTACTCACCTTGGCTTGACGTGCCTCACAGCGCCATCGTTTTCAGTGATGCGCTGCTGAAGCTGGCGTCCACCAGCTGAACCAGGTTGGCGGCGTGGCCCAAAGGCTTCGTCAAAGAATCGGTCGAAATCGTAGAAAGGCTCATAGAAGAAAACATTCGACATTTTGCAAGAGTTTGGAAGATAAGGAACTCGAGGTTTGTGAGTCGAAGGCTTTGTGATGAGAGGGTTGAATGAGTTGTTCTGAGTTGTTCTGTGCGACTCGTCGTTGAAAACAACGAGGTATATATACCTACTGAGGACGATATTTCCATGCGCTTCGAGAATATTCACCCAGTGAAAACCAGTGTTGAGACTCTTCTAGTGTTTAGCCAGCCTGAGAGTTGTCTGAACGTTGCCGAATGTTCAAGAAACCCACCATGTTCTAGAACGTGATGGTTCTCCGGCGCCTAAAGCGCAAGAGAAGTTGTTCCGATCAGATTTGATGACGTAGTAGAGGTCACTTCCCCTTGGCCTCTCTGCGGGTCTTTGCTCTTAAGTTCTGTGACAGTGAAACCGCAAAATAGTAACTACCACGCATAGTCAGCTGTAACTCGACAAACAAAAACTCCAACGCCATTTAGTAAGGGTCTTCATCGACCCGACGCCGATATCTTCCTACTAAGATTTACTCCGTTGCTCTATTCAGAACGCAATCGGTCAGTCAAGACTCGGACCAGGTGGGTAAGAGCGACACGGACCATTGCGACGATTTGTGCCCTTTGTCAAGCCCACCTCCGAATGCCTTCTGGAGCCGTTCACTCTGAGAAACCAGGTCCATCAATTCCTGCATCCGAGCGGACTCCATTGTCGTCGATCTGACAAAGTCCTCCAACGCCACGTCGGAACACTGGAATCCGTTGTATACGCGACCCGCCAACACCCACAAGCGGTTAAAGTCTTCGTCCTGACCAATTGCGAAACGAGAGAGAAGATCAAGCCACGATTTCAATGGTTGATCACTTGACTTGAGTGGATCAAGGACGCTGCTCCACCACAAACGTACATGCGGGGTGACCAAGACCGCGTTGTTCTGCTTCACCAGCTCCTTTACCGTCCTTTCGTGCAGAAGATCGATAACAACGGGGTCCTCGGTTTCTTGAACCAAGCGGTGAGCAGTTCGGAGGAGATTGGTTGAGTCGGTAGCTGCCGAAGCCTGACTGATCTGGGAGGCGCAGCGTTCTCGACAAGCAGAAAGAAACGGCTGCTCGAACACTTCTTGATAGACGTCAAAACATTCCTCCTTCTTCTTCGTCTTTTCGTCGTAGAACTCGGCAGCAGCGCTCAGTCGAAGGAGAGAGTTGATGGTTGACTTCACAATCGTGAGTTCCCTGGTCTCCTCATTGACGCCTCTTGAGGCTATTTGCTTCAGCATTGCTTCCGAGAAAACCGTTTCATTTGCTTGAATGGTATCAATGAATCTTGGTTTCCATTGCCGAAGGGCCATCTGGAAGCAATCAATCAATAAACATACATGATCATGATCGAAAAAAGCCAAACCTCGCAGATGTTGTAAACAGTCTTATCCTTCTCCCTCCATCTTGGAACCCAACGACGGTCCATGTAGCTGAAAATATTACTGATCTTGCGTGCAGCTTTCTCATAGCGATTTAGCTCTGAAATGTGAGCATTTAGAAGGTCTGTATCCCGCAATTCCCTGCAACGCTTGTCACCAATACAGCACATCAGCTCCGCTCGCAGGTCGAATCATAACAAGAAGTACCTCTGCCAACTCTGTAGCATGACTTGCAAGGTGGCCCTCAAGGTGCCGATAAAGGACTTGCGCCGCGAGATTTAGATTGCCTAAGAAGAATTCAAGCATCAGTGCAGCCAACCTCAACGAAGCCACAATCATGACACACACACCTTTGGCACCAGCTTCAACCCTGTATCCATACACTGAGTAGTTATACACCGCAGAATACAGTTCCATATGACTGGCAAAACCAGCACCAGGATCCAGCTTTCCGTCAGGATTCTGCAGAATCCAGGTTGTTACAGGAGACAGATAGTCCCATACTCCCTTCGCATTAGCTTTGCGATCAGGCTTCTTCCCCACAACGATGGATCCAGTCGCAGACATTGTTGCGTTGCGCTCGGTCCTCGTAAGGGCTCCAGGACGAGTAGTTGGGGAATTCAAGCCGGGGTGTCAACTCAAAAAGTGCTATGCACTTGCCAAACTGTTCGTATATTCTACATGTTGCGCAGCACAGAGTCACCTGGTACCGAGCCGGCTCCACGCGGTCCCGCCCCCGGCGGAGCTATCGGAAGTTCAAGAGACTCGGAGCATCCCCAAACAGAGCGGCGATCTTCAGACTGCGAGTCGGGTTTAAGCACAGTTTTTCTAATGTCTGGAAGGCAGAACAACGTAGAGATGTCATTATGTACAGATATTGTCCAAGTATACGAGATTAACACAACGAATGTCCAGAGAGAAGATAAGAATGCATGCATATGTTGCATAGAAACGACGAAGAAATGAAATGCTACTAGGCAACAGGGAACGTGATTGGAGCTTGAGGGTATGTGAGTTCGTGAGGGGTCGTGACGACATATTGGTTCGTGATTGAGAGCGTCGTAAAATGTGCGAGGGAATCTAGAACAACGCGTCAGAAGTTGCCAACACTGCGACAGATCGTTGGACCCACTTAGGCGAAGCACTGACTGCGCTTTCCCAGCTCCGGAGCTTGGGGTATGCGTGGATGCTTAAGCAATGGTGCAGTACATCCATGGGCTAGAGTTGCCGCGCTCCTCATCCTTGGGGACATCGAGGGCAACGTCGACGGCGACAGGAGCGAACGAAGTAAAAGAATCCATTGAGGTTGTGGGGTGGTTTAGTGGTGGTAAAAAGAAAGGGATGGCTTGCTCTTGCTGAGTGGAAGACGATTACAGTGGTTGTTGGTTTTTGGAGCCCAGAATGCCTCCTTTAAATATGTCTGCTAAGGCGGAGTTGACACTGCCAGGTAACATGGGTAACACGCCGCAAGAAACCCTCCGTTGTCCCGACGCTTCCATTCCCTAGCGCCAGATTCGTAAGACAAAAAGGTTCGTGGCCTGCGACTGCGACGGAGGGTAAACATAACTGGAACATTACGCAAAATGACTCTTACAGCCTTACTAGTTACTCGGAAAAAGGTTGCCAACTGTAAGGGGCACGCTAAACCAGGCTAAACCTTAAGGCGCTGCTATTGCTGCTATGCGGACGCGTTTTGGTAAGTCTAAGGATCGGTATGTGAGAAAAAGAAGCATCGCTTGGGTACACGCGCCCGCGTACCAATCATGAAGGTGATTCTTGGGTGACACGCACTGGCTATGTCTTGCACAGGAATCGTTTTCATTCTGCTCGTCTAGCCATCGATGACGGCAAATGTACATCTAGGCCACCGCCTCAGGCCTCGCCATTCGTCATATCATCGGAGGAATCAGTGTATAAGACCCCCTGCCCCCGAGTTGGCTATGCTGTGTGCTTCCGAGGCTGAGGCAACACCAGTGTTATTGTGGATGCGACAAACGCCTGGGATATGGGATGGTATGGCAAAATCGGCCCAGATTAGGGGTAATTGTAGAGTTGCTGGGACGGCCCTGGGCTCCTCCGATACTAGTACGCTGACAACCAACTACAAACTTGAGGCGATGAACAGGACCAATACCATTCAAGAGCCGAAATGACTTGAGATCATACTGGGTTCGCAAGATTTAACGTACAACTTGTGACTGAGCAAATTGGAATGTACCTTTGCGAATGCATGAGTTGTTCATGCAGGCCCACAACACGTGCATGAACAGGCAGCAGCTGGTAAAAAAGAAGCGCGCAAGAGTCAACGTTACCATAGCGCGGCAAACTCCGATGTTTTAGATCGGAGCTTTGCTGTGCAGTCTTTCGAGCATTTCCAGTCAAACCCCAAAATCCATGCCAATAAGAAGGTATGAATATATCCGTACAACTAGGATCTATACTAACGTATATTTTAACCGCCAGCGACGATGATTGGATACTCTAAGCCTCCTTTCTCCGCTTTCCACCCCTGGCATCGATGAAACTTTGACCCTTCCTCTTCTTGCTCTCCTTCTTCAACTTGAGCTTCTTTTCCTTTCGTCGACCGGCTTGCTCTGGATTCTGAGTGCCCAGCATCACACGCTTCGTCTTCCTTTCCCTCCTCACCTCCGTTACCCGCTGCCGAATGGAATTGTAAACTAATGAGAACATTGTTCCTCCCACTCGCTGTTGAATTAGATCGCGCAGTTCGATGGCAGTAAACTTGAGCTCGTCTATAAAAGGAAGCCCAATGATGAGCAAGGTGTTGGTTGCGCGTTAGAATGAGATTACGTACCTATGTGCTCATCTTGAATAGTTTCCTCTTCAATGACGCGATATAACGGGCTCAGCATATGAGTAAGGAACTGTTCCAATCGCTTCGGCTCCAAGGTACTCGACATCGCAGCAAACCAACGAATGGCAGCCAGTGGTTGCTGAGTCCAATTTGGCTACAGTGCAAACATTGTTGAGGATAACGCACCGAAAGAGCAAGACCAAAAACATACCTTATTCCGACCTTGTCGACCCCGTCTTCGGATGAGGGCACCACGGATTTGATAAGAGAGCTTGGAGAATAACCAAGGTAGATTATCCAAGTTGGACTGAGGCTCTGCGACCTTGACTTCTCCGACCACCTCCTCTTCGTCGTCGCTTTCCACAAGGTTTTCGGGAGCAGGGGCGATATCATCAGCATTTTTCTCACTTCCCCAACAACGTCCGATCCAAACGAGGTTCTTCACGACCTGCAAGGCGAGCAGAGAGTCAAGATGTTCACTCTTCAATTGATCGCAAAGCTTGGCTGCAATATCTCGGAGTTCGCCAGTAGCAAAAGGATGGTCGGGCTCCAGGGACGGCGAATTGATGATGGGTTGAGTCGACGCCAAAGGATTTGCGCTGAAGAGTACACCGAGGACACGGCCCGCAGCCGTCCTGACCCATGCGTGGGGAAAAAGAAGGTGGGAGGTGACCAGCTTCCAAGGGACAAGAGACGATTTCTGTTCAGGGTTGTGTCGGGCGAAACCAGGGCTGACGCGCAAAATCTTGCCTAACGCGGTCAAAGAGTAGTACGCAAGCTGCCACTGCACATTGGTTTCTTCTTGATCCACATCCATGCTGTCGTCATCTTGCTCCTCCGTTGTGGCCTCTAAGAGGACGCGACTCCGTTCGAGTGAGATCGAGATATCTTCCAGCACATCTCGTGTCCACGTTTTCATTGTTTCCTCGTCTTCGTCCTTGGGTGCTGCGTCAACAACCACGCCCCATACTTGCAGGGCCACCCACGCCAGCTTCTGTTTGCCTGCCTCATTGACTTCAACACCCGCCTTCACCCACTTCCGCAGCCAATTGCGAACGATTGTATTGCGTTCGTCAGAGTCGAACCGACCGTACAGTGATGCAACAAGGAATGCGGCCAGTTCCTTGCACTTCGCGCTCTCGTCATTAGCCATGACCATCACGAGACTGACGTATATCATCTCCCCGTACTCCTTGATCAAACCGCTCTGAAACTTGGTAAGAATCGCCCCCAACAATTCCAAGATGGAGGTACGACCGGACTCGTGGATGTAGGATATGGCATTCCGAAGGAGGAAAGCGAGAGTCTTTTGGAGTCGTCCCTTCCCTTGCGGGTAGTCGAGCATGAACTGGAGAAGTAGTGACCGTGCTTGTTCCCGAACAACAGAGGATTGAGATTGAACCAGGAGTGGGGCCACTCTATCTTCCATGATGTCGTACATCTCAGGAACGATGAACCTTCGAGAGACGATGGCCTTGAGGAGAGTGAACGCGACATTCTGCTTGTCTGGATCCTCGAGATCTGGCGTGACAAGCTCCAAGAGGAAAGACAGATCCTTTTCCTTGATTTCGACCCCAGGAGCGGCGGTACCATCTGCTGAGGTTGTGGTTTTTGGGCCGTCTCGAATCATGACCCCTAATGTCCTCAGGGCCCCCTGCAACAGATCTCCATCTGTTCCTCCCATATTCCCACCACCGCCTCCGCTTGACCTGATGATCGACATGACCTGATTGACGTATACAGGGAGGGCCTTGCGCATGCCTGGCAGCTTTGCCGGGAACCGAGTAACGAGAAGCGACACCGACTTCAGAGCAGCGAGGAGGACTGGTGTCGATGCCGAGTAGAGGGTATTTCCAATCACCGGTAGAAGTGCGTCGAGTTGTCGATAAATAACAGGAGATGCCGAGACAAACCGTCCACGACGCATTGCGGTATTCAGAAGGTCCAATCCAAGGACAATAAACCTGAAAAGCTTTCAGTCACCATAATTTACAGGGTTGAAGAGAGAGACATACCTGAATGAATTGTGAGCATAGTGGTCGCTCTCTTGCACAATAAGCCGCTTCGTTTGCACAGTGACGTCATCATCTCTGCTGGTAACATCCCTTCGCTTCTTCTTGTTCTTGGACTTGAGAGGCTCAGGTCGTTCCTTCAAAAAGGCGACATTTCCGCTAACAAGCCCCCAAATAACGTTCAACAACCAATCACTCTCCGGCTGAATTTCCGTTTGATCGTCCTTCTCCTTCTTCCGCTCAGAACCAGGATTACGCTCCAAACCTCCTCCAACCCTACGCAGAACTTCATCGGCCACGGACAGCACCTTCATGTTGCTGGTTGTCCTCGGAACGCTTTTCAGATCCTTGAGAAGGTCTGGTAAGATGCTGGGAGAACTGAATTGTGCAGCAAGACCGTACAGGTTGTATGATGAGTTGACTGATTTCCGTGGTTCTCTGAAGGCTGCGGAGGCGTGATTTGTAGGCACTTCCTGGCCTGTTGCATTGACTTGAACCTCGGAAGTTGCGACGTCGCCGAAGAGGATAGAAGATGACATGGCGGCGATCGAAGGGACGAGGATATCGAGGAAAACGCGGTTGTCGGATTGGTTGCCTTGCGGGCAGGTTTTAACTGTAGTTTCTTCAGCTTCTACGTCCTCCGAAGTGGATCGCTGCACAGACTTGGCGGTTGATTCGGTTTGGTCGTCCGACTCTGACCCTAATGTCACCTTGGTCAAGATCGACTGGACAGTACATACGAGCACATGCAACTGGGGTCCGCGGGTCAGAGCGGTAGTCAGCTCATCAACCAAAACCTTGACGTATTCGTCCCCTTCGAAAGTTTGCTTCCCGTCGATGTCGTCGTCGCCGCGATGAGATGCCTTGAATTCACCGACACCAGCCACCAACATCGCAATCTTGCCCAACACATCCCTGACACTATCCCGGACCTCTTGACTTCGACTCCTCATCATGTGACTGAGCACAGTCGCCAAGCGTCGCAACTCCGTCTTCTTCCTGTCTCGGTCCTCTGGCTTGAGAATAGGCAGGTAGAGGGTCAACCGAGCAATGGCTATCGCAATAGGCAATCTGGTGGTCAAAGGTGTCTGATCTTCTTCGAAGCGGTGAGCAGGCGGTGAAAGATAAGACAGCAGTGCTGGAAGAAGCCTGAGCTTGAGAGAGCTCAAGATTTTGGGTCGGCGCCGGGTTTTCTGCGGTTTTTGTACCTCTGGAACTTGAACTTCCGCATCGTCATCATCAACCCTACCCTCTTCCTCGTCAATATCTCCCTCGCCCCCCTCTTCAGCTAGTTCTGAAGGCTGGGCTTGGTTGTCGACGTCCATCGCGTCGTCTGATCGTGTTTCATTTTTGGGTGACACAATGTCCACTTCTTCCCCATCAGACACCTCAAAGCCAAAGTTCTCCAAGATGGACACGATCGTCCTGACATAGATCCTCTCCCAATCATTCTTGACCTTGGCCAAGCGTAGGTATCGCTGCACAAGGGCGTAGTACGGTGCCCATGACAAATGTCTCGAGAGCTTCCCAATGGTGTGGATCGCTTCGTTGGTTGTAAGGTGCTGCTGTTGATCGGGTTTCTGCCTGGCTGAGGAAGAAGAGGAAGAAGGGGATTTGGAGAATCCTTCGCCGTTCCCAACAAACCAACTGACAATGGGAATCAGCCAATCCTTTACAACCAAGCTATCGCCATGTTCCTTCGCATCTTGGAATCCCTCCGACTCTGATCGGTTGCCCAACCTCCTGATAGCTCGCGTTCTTCGGTGGATCTGGATATGCAGTACGTTGTTGAAGAAGTTAGCTTCTTCGTCCCCGCCTTCGAGGAGAGGCCGCAGAGCATCGAGAATTGGGCTGAAATTCTCAGGGCATTCAGCAACGGCATACGACAGTGTCGAAAGCAGATCCGCTTTGACTCCTAATGATGACTGAAGGATTGGGCTGTGGAAATGTAGTGGCGCCGAAATCAAAGATCGTAAGCCCGGTAGGAATGTTGTTAAGAACACGGCGGGGTAGGTGTCAGATATAGTGGGGACAGTTGACTCGTTTTCGCTGGCTGACCGCACGACGACATCAATGAATCGTCTCAGGGTATGAGCTGCCGCAGCCCTGACAGCCAGCTCTTCTCCGTCCTGGATATCGTGGAAGGACTGCTGAATCAGAGGGATCCAAGCAAGCGGGCGCAGTGAGGGCGACTGGTATAGTTCTTCGTTGAACACCGAGTATGCGGCAAAGCGTTTGTCGAAGTCCGCTTCATCCAACCTCTTCGCGGAATACGCGTTCAGTGAGCCAAGATGCTCAGCGATGACATGAAGCCAGGTCTGCTCAACGTTGTCCTGGAGCGTCGCCAACTGAGCGAAGGTCTCCACAAGCTGTGTTCTTCCGTTTCTCGTCCTCAGCGTGAGGAAGAGATGCGAAAGAGTGTCGAACAGTTTCCGCCAAAGCGGGGTTTCCAACGACTTCAAGTCCGGGATCAAATGTATCATGTTGCGCACAATGACGAGGATGTTCGCCTTGACCTTCTCCGGGGCTTGCTTGTTCGGTTTTCGGAAGACAGGAAGGAAGAGGTGTAAGAGTGTGATCGCTTGAGATGGTGATGTAGAATATGGTGCTAGCAGCGACAAAATGGCCAGATGTCTCTGTCCGAGTGGTGTGGTCAATGACAGTGACAAAGATTGTGAGGGTCCAGCATGCTTGGACGGCACGGTACTCTTGGAAAGCTCGACCAGCTTGGCGAGGTTGGACAAGAGTATATCGACGTGGGGCTCGAGCACCTTCCTCCTGGCGTCAGCATTCTCCGCTGAATGGTCTGAAATCTTCTCGATGATATCAAACACTCTATCCACAACGGGAGCCTTGACATTGACCGCCACAAGGCAGTCATACAACGCAGGCAAGAGTTGATCGTCAAATTGCACCAGGAAGAAGACCTGTGACGCATCCCTTGACCACACTTGAAGGAGATCCAACAAGGCCGAAGGTGATTGGGCGTTCTCCGATGCGAATTTGTCGAGTCGTGGGGAAATGAAGGAGGAGAACGACTGAGATAGATAGGGCTCGAAGGCGAATGAGATTGGTACACGGAAGAAATCTGCGAACCGCTTCAATCCCGTTAACCTGACCGAACGAAGGGCTTTGGGATCAATGGAGGACGATGGCGACCAACTGTCGTTTTCATCTGCCTGTTCTTCCTCGCCGTCTACTTCATCAGCCAGATCTGCTTCCACGTCATCGGCGTCGGGTTGGATGGCGTCCTGGATCTTTCCTTGCGCGAAATTGATCAGATCGATGGTCGTCCCAAGCAAGGCTGGCCAGTAGGTGACGAGCCTCGAGCCCAACAATCTCATTAGGTCCCCAAGAAGGGTCAAGAACCCGAGCATTTGTGTATCTCCAACGTTGCTGCTGAATTGATGGAGATGGAATCCAGACGTTTCTGTCTCACGATGTGCATTGCGATCCAATCCGAGAGGCTGCAACATCAAGTCGATCAGCAGCCCTAGCTCTTCCTCCGTACAACTTGCAAGCGCTGAGAGGACAGCAGCCCTGCGATCAGCTCCCCTGGACCTTCCCCGCTTCTCCAGCATGATTCCAAAAAGGAGGCGGATTAGGACGTTCACAACCTCCCCTCTCTCCTGTGCCTCCAGATTGACGAGTTCCAGCAATGTCAACGTATCTCTCCAACGAGTGTCATCCAACAATGCCTGGAAGGTATCGTCGTGGCCAACAAGATGCGGTGATTTGTACGTCAAGATGCACTTGAGGGCAATTCGTTGCAGTGGTCGGTACGGGTGGGATAGATAGAATGTGTACAAGTCATGCAGAGTCGAGGTGAAGTATAATGCCTTGGGATTGGAGAACTTGGAGAAGAGGGTGAACCACGCCAGCAATTTTTGCTTTGACGTCTGAACCTTGGCGAGAAATGGAACTGGCGAGGTCGATAGACCACCTGTAGACGGAGAGAGGAGTCCCAGGAAGAATGGAATGAGCTCCTTGTTGTGCTTCTCAGCTAAAACAGTGCATTCGCCGAGAGCCGTCAATAGTTGATATTCGTATGCCGCTGCATCGAACCTCAATCGTTCTTGATGCACCTGACATAAACGCCGTCAGAATGATAGAGAAAGAAAAAAAAAGGCTTGCACTCACCCTAACATATTCCTTTTGTCCGTGGGCAGGATCTTCCCAGCGTGCCACCACGTCCCTGAGTTTGTGTGCACTCGGGTCCCTCCACGATCGCTCTTCTTCAAACCGAACCGAATCTCCTGCCACGTCTTCCAATGCGGCTTGCCCGTATTCTGGAACACCAGCTTTAATTGTCGGTGAAGTAGCGGGCGCACTGGCAGCCTGTAGCTCAGAAAACACGAGCTGCCAAACAAGATCGCCGAATCGTTGTGACAGCGACGATATCGCAGCAGCGGCAGGAGACCAAAGGGGTCGAAGGCTAACTTTGAGCTGGGCTAGAAGGAACGTCAATCAATGTCGCTGCCCAAAACAGTCAAGAACAGACCTATCAGCCAACGAGCACACAGGTCGGCACCCTGACTATCGCCAACCACCTGTCCAACACGCCCAATTCGCAGCACACGCTCCCGTACTCCTTGAATATCCACCGTCGCTTCCTCGCCTTGCAGGCACCGCTTCAGGACTTCGCCCGCACCTTCCGGTACAGCTACAAGTTTTGAGTTGAGGAACCTAAGAGCATTGAGTCGCACCAGTCGTGAATGAGAGAGAATGGATGGTTGAAGGTTCGTATATGCGGTGTTGAATGGCAACTTTTCCACGTTTAATGTACTGGATCGGGAGGTCAGAGATGTAAAGGGGAGGTTTTCGATACACATACATTGCGTCTGACAAAATCACCATAGAGCCGAGAACGTGGTGAGAATGAGCCCACCGCTCGACGACGAGTTTTGTCCAGGAAGACAAGGGGATTGTAGAAGCCCACTCATTCGAAGGCCGTTTGGATAACGCGTGAATGGCTGATTCTATTATCCACGCCTGGTGTTCCGCTGGGGTTTGAATATTGAGTTCGATGAGCCCGACAATAACAGGCAAGATGGCGTCCGAGAAGAAGGGGGAGAGTGAAAGAATGTCATTGATCTCGGCGCCCTGAAAGAAATATATGAGCCAAATCAATCAGAGACAGTCGAATCAGCGAGAACTTACTGGTTCTTCTCCGGTTTGGCCTTTCAGTGCCTCCAACCTGCCCAGCGCGCAATTCTCGATCTTCGTTTTCCATACGAGGTCAGCCTCGTTCGGATTGAGTTTCTTCTGATGCTTGAGAGACGCCAAAAATTCGAATAGTTTTTTTGGTTCCTTTTCCAGTATGTTTGGCCGAACAGTCGCCTTTAACACTGAAGGAAGAGCAACCATCTTCCAGCCACCCCAACCCAATTCTGCCAGCGACCCATGAACGTTAATAGCCAGCTCCAGACAAACAGCATCATCGCCGTCGTGTTCGGGTCGTTCAACAAGACCCCATAATCGCTGTAGGTACTTGAGACCTGGACCGATCCACTGCGCCATCTCGGATGTCATGTAGAGAGAGGTAACGAAGGGCAAAAGTGAGCTGTGGAGGTCCGCTGTGATTGGCCAGGTTTCCAGTCGCACAAACAGGTCTGATTTTTGGGCTTCCGTCATGCGCGTACCATGTCGTACTGAGGAGATGATGGTCACGACGTCCAGCATCCGCTTGAAACGTTGCCTGTTCGGCGATGTTGACTCCGATTTTAATTGCTGAATGAGAATGTTGGAGAGATCCGTAAATTGTTCCGCGGTTTTGACATGGTGGATGAGCGCAGTGAGTGTTCGTCTAAGAAGATTGAATGCTGGTTCTATGTCGTCGGCGTCCAGGTAAAATGTGATTAGAGGAGTGAATATCGAAGGGGTCGCCGTGTGCAGGGTTTGTGACACAGACTAAACACGAAGTTGGTAAGCGACCTCATGGCATCCAAAATGCAACGAACTCACCTTGCATGCGAATACTAGAACCCATGCAGAGGCATCATCTATGATTTCGGCTTCAGCAGCTAACATCGTTACTGCTTTGGTCCTCGCTGCCGTTTTGAGCTTACGCAGGACCGAACCCCAAACTTCGGCCATAGCACGTTGTATTTCCGGTATACATTGGGGTAAGGTAGCCTTGATCATGCCCCATGTTTGCTCCAGGAGTTCCAAATGAATGGATGGGACGAGAATATAGCGAAATAATGAGTTGAAAGTTTCCAATAATGTCGTTACTGCCGCGGGCGAGATGGAGCGTGCCAAAAGTTTGAGTAGACGTTGCAACACGTCAATATAGGCCGGTGCGATTGTAGTCCGTAGGTCGTGAGCCATTTTCTGTAATAGACTGAGAGTTTTTTAAGTTCAATATCCCAGATGAAATGCTCATACATACTCTAAAAGTGCACGCAAGCCCTCATCGTCCGATCCCTCCATTGCCTCCACCCAAAGAGCCATGATATCCCGCCAATGGTGCAACAGCAACGGCATTGAAGCTGATAACTGGTCTGCCTTGCTAGCAAACTGCAGGAAACTGGGTGCCAAGTTCAGTTGCCTCCATCGGTCCAGAGCTTGGTGAAAATGCGAATCATTGTCCTAAATCCCACTTCAGAGTCGATTTTTCCCAAAAAGTATGAAACTCACGGCAATGTCTGCCTCATGTTCAAGTTGCTTAAACGCGGAGGGCAAATGAACGTCTTTTATCTGTTGTTTATATGACTGATGCTAGATGAAAATTCAAATGGCTGTCAGCTGCCGGATGATAGACACAAATCTGGCTCTTACCCTGAATCTCTTCGGCTGGGGCACATCATCATAATCATCATCGTCCATTGTCAGAAGACCAGCTATGAAAGACAACGATGTGAGGAAACGCGAGCACGATGGACGACCAGAGTGTTGGTTACAGAACAAAATTCGCGACGCCAAGACAACCGTTGGTTCGGATTGCCCGGTCCGGCCAGTGCCAGAGATTCAAGCAGATTGTTCGAACCCCGCCCAACTCGCTTGTTATGTGTAGTAAGTACGGTGCACTCTGCTCACAAATGAGCGATAACCCAGTTAATAGCTCGCTAGATAAATAACAAGCCATCAGTCTATGTGGAGCGCCTTACTACTGAGAAATACCGGGTGTGTTTCCAGACTCGGATGACATTATGGCTCTGGATGGCATCCCCGTAGCGAACAAATTCTACTTACTATCATTCTCGCTGAGCACAAAGGGCTCTAGCCCATATGTATAGAGCGTAAGAGGCGGTCATAAAGCTGTGTGGTAACACCTGTGATTACGAAGTGCTCGTATGCCGTACATGTAGCCTGTTGGATTTTCTTTGTTGGTGACAGACTTACGGGCGCTTAGGCTAAGCGCACCCCAGCAAGTGAAATGTTTAGGCTCAAGTCCGATCTGTTGCAAAATGCCGACGCCTTTGCGCTACGCAGTGCGTACAGACTATTTATCATCTATGCCAAAGTCCGCCGAGCCAGCGATGTCCTCGGTTTCGGGATGCTCGGAATTCTCGGGGAGCCTGTTAACCACCCAAACGCAAATCGAAGTTGTGAGGGATTGACATGCTGGAGGCTTCTATCCCTAGGTCTTTAGTTGCGCTTCTTTGGACGTTTACAGCTGACCGCTGAGGTCTGGTGTTGGGGAGCTATGGATACCTAGAGAAGCACCAGTCTCTCGTCGATACCGTGTTCTGTCACGTCGACATAGAAGGCCAATGTCTGTTCATTGGAGACAGGCAGCAGCCCCAACGCGCTTCTCTTTCGAGACTCCTGTCTTCAACTCTCTTCAACTCATCACCCGGCCTCGCTCCCACCACATTCGTGGAGGCTATTGTCAAGCAGGACCACGAAGAGAGCATCCCTCCGTGGGTGTTTTTCACAATGCCTGATTATCCACATTGATTCAAAGCCCTGGTAAGTTAGTCTAGCTGGGACAATACAAAGCTGTGTAGCGCTTGCGGATAGACCTTTTCCGAACCCCAGGTAACAACGAGGCAAATCGGATTATATCTCAGTCCGTACTACGCGAGAAATTTAGCCTATTGACATATCTCGACTCGGGTACGACTTGAACTCCCATACAAGCTCACTTTGAACAATGCATAGTCCCATTCCAGCGCGCATTTGTGATCCATACCAGTTTATATCCGCGTGCTCCGACGCACATACTGGCTCTTTACGATACTTCCTCCTCTCCTCGCGAATAATAAGCCGTGTGTGTGGTGTGATTGAACGTACACTGGGTCACTATTTTGTGAGTAGCCATCTCCTTGTGCTTGATGCAACTCAATGAAACCGCATTACTATTATAAATAGATTTCTTTGTGTATCCATGGCTGGACCTTCCGGACTTCCTTCCAGGGCTTCCCAAAGCTTCGAACTCCAAGTTCAGCACCTGACATTTGTCAATCGCAGCTATTCACAACTGGAATTGTGGCTGATTGAACACTAGTAGCTCCACTAGAACCTCGTTCCTTGGAAACTTGTGTCGTGTGGTAGGCTATATATATCGTCAAAGAACTCCTGCAAAAAGCATCGAATGTAGTTGATCATTCAATCACGATATGGAAGTTGAAGGTGAATGGTGTAACATAGCAACTATTTGCCTAAAAGTCAACTAGTCAGCCCCCAATCCTTCGCTGAAGCCAACATCTGAATGAAGAACTTATTCGTAGTATGGAACAAAACAGGGCTCCACCTGTCAAACGCTGTACCCGGGATCGCTACAAGATCACTTTTGAGTCTCACGCCGGATTATAGACGCTGGTGACTGGTTGTAACTTCATGTGCGGGCTCGTCGCAGTTCCTGCAGAAACCCGCTGTAATCTGACAATCTGAAGCGATGGCTACCTACTTGCACACCCTAAGGCTTGTTATGACATAAGTATACGAGCCGTAGTATGCGTGTATAGTTGGTCAGACGATTCAGCCTGAGATGCTTATTCGGAACACGAGATATCCATAATAAGAATGATGGGCACTCATTCCAGAACAAATTCCAGCGCCTACCACCGAGATTCCTACCAATGTCACTTGACACATTTCCGACATGGTCGTCAAAAATGAGGCATATAATACATGAGGCAAATCTACCCTAGGATATCAGTTTCGAACCCACTTTCCTTCTTATCCCTCCTGACCACAATGCTCTCTCAAATCCCTGTCTATCAACTAGTGCTCCTCCTCCTCGCTGCTTCGATCTCCAATGCAGCATTCACAACCAACACCTCTGATCCAAACTGGAACAGTGGCACAGTGGCACAGCACAGCAACGGCAACTGGTGTTTCTTCCCTGAGCCTCGCCCGGACAACATCATCTTCTGCAAAGGAAACCCAGAGGAGGTCACATCGGTGCTCATCGCACATACCCAGACCGCCACCACAAGCGTGAACTACTACAAGCCCGGCAGCCCTGCTGTTAGGCTTGGGGGTCCCGAATGGCCAGTCGACACCAGCGACGGAAACGTGTACCTCTGCCTCACCGGCCAAGCCAGCGACGGCAAGTACGTCTCCAAGTGCTCTTTGGTCACAAGCGACAACGAGATCGGGTTCACCCCCGGCTGCGAGCGACTTGAGCCTCAGGTCAACGACGTTACGGATGGCTGCTATACCAGGTCCACTGCCTCCCGAGGCCCGCCAAAGCCTGCTCAGGAGACATACACTGCCAAGGAATGGGATGCCAGCCGCGTCACATCAGAAAGTGCTAGGCGAGGTGGCGGCAGTGTCTCTGTCGGCGGTCATGCGACCGGTAAGTTCTTCCGGGCTCGACAATATTGCACAGCACTGACAAGATTGAGAAGGCACAAATTATCGACTTGTATATGTGACAGCTTTACTCGCTTCTTGTGGGGTGCTGGGCGCGGTCAGCCTGTGGTGATTCGAACTTTTGCTGCCTTTAGTATTATTTATGTCGTGGAGTGTAGTTCACAGCTTCCTCATTCACGTATCTACGGCGCACTTCGCCACGTACTACATATGCATCGCGTCCTAAAAATTTCTTTTGCAAGGGACTGTCGCTATTGTGCCTGTGTGAGATGAATGAGGTGTTAGCCAGGTCTGCAACAAACATAAACGCGTCGCACGGGCGCTTATACTTATTCGTGCTCTTTTAGGACAACACCTGCTTTGGTTACGGGCCCGACTGGGCGCGCAGCGCTGGTTCAAATTTGACTACAGACTATGATGTTTCCGATTATAATAGGTACAATAGCTGTTTTGGTAAATGTACCTCACAGCGTAACGCCGAATTGTAAACAATTTCATCAACACGCCGCTGTACTTGGTTCGATACTTATCGCTCTCATCGCAGCTGTGCAGGAGCCACCTTGAGAGCTCAGGCACAGACGGCATGCTCAGACCCTTAGATTACTGTCATCTCAAATGGAATTTTTCTGAGTGCAAAATTACCGATTGCGTGACTTCCAGCTGATTGATATGTTTAGTCTCGCAAATTGCCAACGCTCCCATGTCCAAACGACTCCTTCCTGACATCCAATACCGTTGAAGCACATAATCGCTCTGTAGCTCTTTTACAGGTCCCCTCGTACTTTATGGACTAAATAGCGCTCCATCCGTCCTTCTGTCAAACTGTGACTCGGGATCGCTCTCGCGTCCCACACGGAATATAGATTCCCATTGCGATGGGCTGTCGCGTTCACACGTAGCTTGCCTTGGACTGCCACGGATGGTACCTGAGCCTATAACAGGGTCAGCGGCAGGTATTTGTATGTTGTAATAAATGAACAGCCTATCGTAGATAGCCTAGTACTAGCGGTGGGCGGTAATTTTCCACTACTATATGACCCAGACGGGCACCTATGGACCAGTTGAACCCCACTGTGCAAGACTTGATATATGACTACACAGACAATGCATTTTACTGTCAAGGAAGTAGAGGGCAAGTGGGATCGTTGGCAGAGTCAGCGCCACAATGGTAACTGAGATCAAGACTGACCTCTCGTTTCTCTTCCCCTACGCAAAGGCAACCCAAAACTTCGAATTTGGAGCTATCTCTACCAATTTACAAGGCAACTCTGACGTATCTTCTCGCATAGAATGTGAGATATGATATCAGTAACGCAGACGCAAGGTGAATTGTAAGTATGTATAGAATGTGAAATGTACTATCTCACTCAGGTGACCGTGATTCAAATCTAGAACTTAAAAGGCACGCGCAGATTCAAGATAACATGCAAGGCCTGAGATTCTCATTATAGTACAAAGTAAAGCTGGAATAGCACCCAGATGCCTACTAAATGGGAAAGCCACTTGACCCGTGCCTGATCGTCGAGACAGGGGTACTATTTAATAGATGAGGTCATGGCAAATATACGCGAGGATTGCAGTCACAATCCGACTTCTGCTAGCAACCCTCCCCATAATGTTTCCTAAAATCTCAGTATTTCTATTTCACTTCGTATTCCTCCTCCTCGAGCTCGCTGCTTTCTCCAACGCAGCGTTCACAGCCAACACATCCGACCCTAACTGGAACAGTGGCACCGTTGCACAGCACAGCAACGGCAACTGGTGCTTCTTCTCTGAGCCTCGCCCAGACAACACCATCTTCTGCATGGGAAACCCAGAGGAGGTCACATCCGTGCTCACTGCCCACCTCCAGACCGCCACCACAAGCGTGAACTACTACAAGCCTGGCAGTCCTGCTGTTAGGCTTGGTGGCCCCGAATTGCCGGTCGATACCAATGACGGAAACGTGTACCTCTGCCTCACCGGCCAAGCCAGCGACGGCAAGTACGTCTCAAAGTGCTCCTTGGTCACAAGCGACAACGAGATCGGGTTCACCCCCGGCTGCGAGCGACTTGAGCCTCAGGCCAACGATGTCACGGATGGCTGCTATGCCAACTCTTCTGCCTTGCGAGGCCCAGAAAAGCCTGTTCAAGAGAAACATATCGACTTGAAATACGGGTCCATCGTCGACACAAGCGTAGGGGGCCACGACATTGGACGTGACTGGGACTGGAATGATGATTTGTGGAGCGGTTCCGGAAACAATTTCCCCAGCCATGCGATGTAAGTTGGCTTTCCATAATCAAAGTTATTGCGAGCTGAGCTGACTGCACTGACAAGATACATATTACCGACTTTCGTATGTAAAGGGTGTACTTGCTGCCTTTGGAGTGATTTCTGTGGTCAATCTTCTGTGATTTAAGCCCTCCGCTGTTCAGTGTGTCATGAAATCTGCGCCAACGATGTTTTTGATAATTGATGAGGGAAATATAGTTTATGGGGTGACGATATTCGTACCTTTACCAAAAGAAAATAGGAATTACTACAGCAGTTGGCTGCAACGGAGCTGGTGCCTCAGTGCCCGCCTGCAACAAGCGCCACAACACATACAATGCGTCACGCGGGCGCTTATTGAACATGCTCATTGGGGGCAGCACAGCTCTTTCAAGTACGAAATCATTTCGCAAACTTTACGAAGGATACTTGGACGGAGCTACCCATTGCACTTGATGCTGTTTTCACTGCTGCCATGGTACAGTCGTGTCTAAATGCACATACGCACATGAGCGTATAACCCGCTGCCAGCATGATCTTCCTTAGCAGCTTCTACGCCCAAAACACGAGCTGCGAAACACGCCGAAGTATTCAAAATGATTTATATTATGATCTTTATCACCCTCAAGGCAAGTTTATATGCAGGACTGCCTTATGAACCCAGCCCTCGGAGTCATCAGGTTTCATACTTACAGAGTGGGTCCTCTGCGTAGCCTACATGATGCGCTGGGTATTATATGTTACTACTACTAGACCAGTCGGTACGTACACACAGGCAACGCTCAGCACCTTTGAGCACCGGGTGAAACCCGAAGTGAAACCCGCAGCGCGCCGACTGCACCAGCGAGTATACGGTATCCACATAGTCACCGCACGGGGATCTTCCACATTGGCACCTTCCTTTCTAATGGAATGTGCAGGCGCACTCACTGGTGCGCGTAGGGAGGCCACCGACAACCGGCTACTTCGTGTCGTCCGACTTCGAGAAAAATCTCGAGTTTGTTAGCCATAGTTTTCCACGGATTGTCACAATCTCGGCCAGCAGTTTCCGATTCGGAGGTGGGGTCGAGGGTTGACGCAGATAAGCACCGCCAATGCCATTGGCATGCCTATTTATATTTTAAGCGCCGCCGCTGTGCGAGTCGAGGGCGTCGATGGGGTTGAGGCGAATAACCTTTGGCGTGTGCAGTCCGCGGGGCAAGTCAAAGAACGAGTGGGTCTAGGTGGATCGTATCCGTGGAGAACTGCTACGCTCATGTGGATGGAAAGGGTATACCGGTCGGCTACAATGTGTCAACACAGTGAGCAGGCCATGCAGCACCACGAGTAGCCACCGTGGAGTTCGTATAGTTACAGGGCATATGTATTGGGAAATGTATCCCCACCGTGACCCAGTACCAATAAGTCGACCCCAAAGCCAAAGTGACAGATTGAATTTAATGTAGTAGAGATCTTGGCGGAGATTTCGAGCCAAGAGACGATTGACTGGCCAAAGTTAACGCCGCATTCATTGAGGGATACCTTTCGGGGTGCCAATCGTTGCTCGTGTCGTGGTCATGGTTCATGACTCCAGAGAGAAGATGACATACTGTGACACATCCACGTCGGCGACAGCGTTTGAAGCTGATAAGGTGGGTGGCCAATAGAAGGGGTAGAGTAACAGTTTGCACTGGATATACGAGTATAATGCACAAAGAAATCCTCTTGTTCAGGTTCCAGAGTCAAAACAGGACACGAAAACGTTTCATCGTATTCGCGGCGCTGTTGATGTCGACGACGATGACAATCGCTATAGCACCAAGCATTGCATAAGCATAAGGTCGCTAGTGTACCTGTGAGTAAAGTTCTACTTTGGTTGCTGGAATGACCGCCGGCAAAGGAGCATCGAGACCCGATAACCAACTGGAGCCAACTGGTCGAGGGACGGTCGGCAGGAGACGGCCAGGCACAGGGATTTGATCAAAGATCTCGGAGACGCGATCGGAGGGGGCTGACTTAGCAACCATGCCGTGTGTTGCCGGGGATAAACGGGCGGCTTGGCATCTCTATTTGGACATGACGTTGTGATCCCGCAAGTACCCAGCAGCCTGGAAGATCCTCGATAATTGGCTGATCCTGGCAAAAACTAGTCAGAGACTCATCATATGACCTATTAGTCTCAATAACACTGTATTGAAAGGTCTAGTCAAGACTCTTATCCGCTGCGGTATCCAAAAAAGCAAAACTCTGTAGGTTACGGAGGCAATTGCACAGCCTACAAGTTGTTCCCGCGTGCCTGACGGCTCAGGGCCTCACATTCCCGGAACATTTAAAGGTAACATCGGTAGCAGGAATCGTTTCCCCGAAAAGGATGATTGCTTTAAAATATCATTCGTGTGAGGATCGGTGATTTTGATACATCTGCCACACTACACTCTGGTCTTTTTGTCTCTTTCTGCTTTGTACTACGATCATTGCCCTTTCCTCCGCTCATCGTCACCCCGCCAGCTCCCATAACGCGCGACACTCGACGAATCCGCCGCCATGAGCTCATGCAGCGACGATTGCATATGTTGCTGTCTTCCAGTGATAGTTTGTTGGGCTTGCGTCTGTAAGTATCCCTTCGCACACGTACTTTCCGGAACTTGACTGACTCTTCTGTTTAGACTATACTTTCGCTGGGGTACGGTCAGCATGCAAATATTGCTGTAAGTCCAAATAAACTCGGGTCCACTGAATTTCGGTCCTAATTCACCGCTAGACAAGAAATGCCGCCCGAGATCATCGAGCACGGACGATGAGCCAGAACAAAGAGAAAAGGAAGATCCCAGTGCACCACCACACATGGATTCAACGCGCAAGTCGTCCAATTTCAACTACTACGCTGCTACGCAAAACGAGATGCGGTCTTCGAGGCCTCCGTCACCTGTAACAAGCTTGCAGATGCCGCCACCAGCACACTCAAGTCCTACAATACGCACACAACCTCTACCAATAGGCGACATGACTTTGAACTCGCACCCACGTTCCAACAATGGTGAGGGCAGCAGTCGACATGCCAGCCCGACATTCGGCCTCCGTTCGACAGATCTCTATCGCCCCCATCACCAATCCTCGCTCTCCATCTCACATCCACCCGACCGCATGCCAGACGGCTCAGAACATCACCACCAGTCCGAGTCAATATCCCACCTATCCCATGCAGACTATCGGCATGATGGTCCCATAAGTTATCCAAACGTCAGATTGCAGAAGGGTGATCTGGAATCGGAGGCAGAGGAAGAAGACTCGGATTACGATGATGAATCAATCAGAGTGGAAGCTCGAATAGATTTCGAATCACGGCGGCAAAGCTCAGAAGCGAGTTCCATACGTCCACAGAGTCGCCGAATACAAGTTGGAAAACGCCGTCGCGAACCGCCATCAGTTTGGAATCCTGTTACTCATGAACACTTTACAGCAATGGCACCTTCGCTGACGCTATGATGTGGGGTTTCTCTTGGACTTTCTTCTGTTTATTTTTGCACGCATCGCAGTCTGTCGCATATTTCGTTCATCATCCCATCCTACCCTGCATACACTTTACGACCTTCACGACCTCAAGATGATCGCCATCTTAAGCGCCAGCGCCACCTTACACAGCACTACCATTCGACTCCGAAGTGCTCTCATCGCTTTGACAACGTTTTCATCGCTATCGTACCCCTACAAACGTATAATACGGTTTAAATCACATATATACACTAGACCTCACTTCGGCGTGACCTTCAATCGCCGCCGATACTTATCAGCCACAATACAAGTCTTCATTCGTACCGTTCCTCGTGCCACCGCACGTCATTGTTTTTTACGACTTGAAACCGCGAAATGTTGCGTGTTCGCCGCCACTGACCGGTGGCAACGCTATTCCTGGTTAGCTTTTCCAGGCACAAGGCGTTTTATTATTCCTGCAAGGCACAACGAATGAGGAACCAACTGTTGTCAGCTGGCTTACCCATGATCCGTGCACCAAGCAAAAATGGTGAAGCGACCTGATCATTTCTCTATAAATAACTTTGCTTCGTTCTCCTCGCCCCAACTGTTTTTGTCAGGAAATTTGAAACATGAGGCAAAGGGTATATTATCTGTACTAACCGCTTGGATAGCTGACGACCCACGGTGAGGTTACCATGCGGTTGTAGGAATCTGCGAGCTCTTGCCCAACAAAAAAGCGCATGGTATTGTTGTATGTACATAACTCGATATCACACGACGGCGAGCCCCGCCATGGTCTGCAACAACCAACAAGAGACGGGGATGCTTCTCGGATAGGTGTATCAGGGTTCCCTGATATCAGAAAAGAATCAAGGTCCAAGGAATACCCAGGGACTGCCACAGTTTAGGCTTGCCCGGTGACTATCATCTACCCAGGATCAGGGGCGCTCTTGGGTGCGATTTGCCCAGCCCTTGATATCCTCAGTCAGAACATAAAAATCATCGAAATCATCTCAGGCCTGACAGCCCAACCAGTTCCAGCCCCCCATAATTGGCCAATAGTATGATACCTTTTGGTCGCCTCTCATGATGCATCTCTCCCTTTCGTCACCACCAGTCTAAAGTTACAGCTTCTTCCCAATTCGCAGTCGCAACTGTTCCCTGGGCTAATCGGATACAGTACTGCCCCAAGTTGTGCTAGATTGCTCGCTGGTCCCCCTGCGGTGCACACTGCACAGGGGTATAAAGCGGGAAGATGAGCACCTGCGACGCCGAATGCATATGGTTGTGTTGCCCATGCCTCGTCGTTTGGGCGGGAGTCTGTGCGTGCCTGTTCCTTCCTTCGATTATGTTACCTCCATCTTCGCCGTTCCTGCTTGGCGTCGTCGACTCGTCGAAAGCTCGGAATAATAACCACGTTTGCTAATTAACTCTACTTTCGCTTAACAGACTTTGGGGTCCGCGGCGCTGCGCACGGGTGTGTGTTTTGTTGTGCGTAATATCTCCATGTTTCTCTCATCTTTGATAATGGGCTAACAAAGTCTTGCGTGGTGGGTAGATCATCGATGTAGGAGGGCCTGCTGCCGTGGGGAGGGGTCTGAGGCGGATAGTGATTCGGAGATCGGGCATGCCCGCGACGAACGAAGACCAAACCGCGATTCGTCGGAGGCAGACCCTACACAATGGGGTGCGAGGGTTGGGATGCAGGCTCGCAAAGATAGCCAGCCCGCCACGTTGCCGTACGACGTGTACTCGGGGGAGAAGGTCCCTAGGAAGGAAGAGAAGCCCCCGCAAACGGAAAAATGGATTCAGTCGCCTCCTAGTGCGGTCCCATCAATGAAGGTTGTGTCGAAGGAGCATGGGACGCATTATGAGAAACCCAGGCGGACACATTCGCTGCCCCAGCACCGGCGGGATGTACAACTCCACGCAGAGAAGAGGTCGCTTGGGTTGAATGCGGATGCTGAACTCCCTGGACGTCCGCCTAGAGCTAACCAGGGCGAGGCTGACCTCGATCCCACTGGGTCCACGCCCAAGGTGGAGAAGGGCATCTTGCGGGGTCCTATAGACGAAAAACTCGCTGTCGTCGAAGAAAACTCGTAGCAGGCCGCGCGGTGGCGATGATTACTTCTTGGAAGCTCTGTAAGTTTGTGCTTCCATCTGCAACGGAAGAGATTGGCTTATATAGCTATCCAGATATTTAACACGGCCAGAGTCATCTACGTGACCACTCGGAGGATGGCATTCAACTATCGCCCGAGGCCTCCCTGCATGACACAAGAGAAGGCTCAAGAGCACGTCCGATGGTTGCGCCAAGCCTCACTTAGTATCTCGGGGATCGACTGCGAACTAGTCGGTAGATACCATCTAATCACTGGCTCGGGAGAAGGGAAGAAGGGCACAAACCAATTCACGAACAGGAACGGGAATCTGCAACTGAAACTATGAATACTTTACTACTGCTTTCTACTTGCTTTCGATACTCGCATATTTAGAATGTGTTCACGATTTAATAGACCTACACATGTACATAGCACCTACATCCATCCTACGATCCCTATCAGCGACTACGGAATATGCGTTGAGCTGGGCTCGAACCCGCAGAAGCCAACCCTTTAAATCCGCCGGGTCTGACGGTGAGCTCGGCGAGCTGGCGTGAGATGATGCAACCACCATACCGGGCAGTGCCTCATGCCTACCCTCCCTACTCGGACACAGAGCTTACAGCACAGCAGACTCAGAATGGGAACGGCATCTATTGGGATGATTCCTTGCACATTAACAGCACCAGCTGTCAAAGAACTACCACCAACACCCCCAACACCACCCCTACAACCGCTGCAACGATTGCGCCCAGGAAGAGCAAGATTATGGCGCTGATATCGAGCGTCCTCCCGCGGCTGCCCAAACCGCGCTTGGTGCTCTATGCGTGTGTGATATCGCTCGCGTGTGGTGTACTTATCTTCTCGAGGCTCGGCCTTGAGCTGAACGGCGGGATTCTGGTCAAAGATGACGGAAGCTGGGCGCTTAATCAGGACTCGACGCTCGGCGATGGTTTGGGCGTGGGGTACGATGACGGGGATATCCAAGCCGATTCAGGGGACGATGAGGGCTTCAATGTCGGTGGCTCAGCTGGGAGCAAGGGCAAGGGCAAGGATGGCGATGGCGATGCTGATGGAGCGGAGCCTAGGATCCTGCTCGTCACTGCCCTCTACCCGCTTGCCAAATCCAAGCACTCGGACGAGGAATATGCGAACTGGCTTAGGATGTTCCTCTCGCGCATACGGAGCGATATCTACTTCTATTCCCCGGAGGGTAGCATGCAGAAGCAAGTCGAAAAAGCCGCCTCTGCGCTCCCTGCCTCGGACGACGACCTCAAAGCCAAAATCAACCCAAATTCTAATCGCAACTTTATCCTCAACACGACTTACCCGAACGTCTTTGCTGTGCCCCCTTTGAAGGGTCTGCGCGAAAGATACGAAAAGATGCATAGCATCGATAGGGAGAAGGGGATCCACGGTGCCGAGCTCTACGCTGTGTGGAACGCGAAGGCGTTCTGGCTCGATGAGGCTCTCAAGCACTCTAAACAGTCGTTTGGACGAGAGTATGACTATGCGTTTTGGATCGACGCCGGGAGCTTTAGGCATGAGCATACTTACAGTGTGTGGCCGGATACTGGAAGGGTAAAGGAAATATTCAAGGGCGTGGAGAAGCAGGAAAGGATGTTCATCCCGATTTCGAATGCGCCATCCCCAGTTGCGGGTAGGAAGTGGAAAGAAGAGTTTGGTCCATTCGACGAAGACGTTAGTGAAGGTATGCTCCTTTCAACGCGGTCCTGAGTTCTGTACACTTTTGCTAACGATCCCACTTTCTCGGGTACCAGGCTCGTTCCTCGGCGGATCACCCAACGCCATCTCCTGGTTCAGCCACACCTTCTACACCTACCACGACCGCTACCTCTCCATGAACTATTTTGTCGGAAAGGATCAGACCATCTTCAACGCCATCATGCTGCTCTTCCCCACCCGGTTCGTTACCGTGTGGAACCACGACCCGCTCGCGCCCGCCATCTCCCAGCTGCGCACCGCCCTCGTCCACAACCCCGCGACCAACCCCCAATCGCCGTTCGGGAGCGTCACAGCAAAGGTCGTGTCCTGGCTCAAGGGCGCCGCGGCGTTGGGCAACTGCCGAGACGACTGGTACTACTACCACTTTTTCTTGGCGAGCGAGCGGGAGCAGGAGGCTATGAGGGATTTGTGGGAGAAAGAGGAGAGGGAGAGGGACGGGGAGAAGGGCTGGTGGTGGACATGGGCTGTGAGTGAGGAAAAGGCCGAGTGGTGGAGGGTGAATGCGAGGTGTCGGGCTACGAGTAGGTTAGGGTTTGAGCAGGTCACAAAGAGACAGTTTGGGAAGGAGTGGGTTCCTCCGAAGGCTGGGTTCTTGAATACGAGGAGGGTGGAGGAGGGCGAGTAGGAGCTGGAGGGAGTAAAAATCTGCTTTGGGTCGAGTTTTCGAATACCTTGACTGGGATGGAACACTTTTTTGACTACCTACATACGCCCACAGCGATTGATCTTTTGGAACGGATGTATATTACACTCTTACTGTATGCTTTCCTATTTATAACCACTACTGTCAACGGTTGCCCGTGCCTGAGGTAGATGGCCTGACCAAATGCTCCTGAGTCCTAGGAGATTGCAAATCGCCACGAAGGAGAGCTCTCGGCTGACAGCAGGGTTTACCGAGCGAGCGCGCAGGTATCGCGGTTGATGATCAACACGGGGTGATTTTTAAAGTTTGAAACAGGGTTGAGGGAAAGCGGGAGAGGCAGGTCCTTCTGATGGTTCTAAAGTTGGACTAGGCTGCGGCATTCGAACAGGCAGATGACCAGGGTCACCCGGCCAAGTAAAGCACCCTCCAACCCGAAAACGATCATATACGGACTATGGGGTACGGTAACAAGAATGACCAATGTGATTGAAGGACGAGATATGGACAAAACAGATACTATGTATATGATGTGTAGGTGTAGGTGTAGGTGTTGTAGGTGTAGACAGAAACGAAGGGGATGCGTGACAGCAGAAAGACACACAGATAAAACGAAGTGACCGAGAAAAGACACAGAGGCAGAGAAATCCAGGAAAGCGAAAGTCTAGATGCTATGATACAATGTATAAGAGTTGGGAGAAAGATGCGATTGATACCAGACCTTGAGAATTCGAATGTGTAGTATATGGGAAAAGAAGATAAAGGAGTGCCTGTAAATGAAGACGGTGGCCAGAGTCGAATGTGGACAATCATGGGTGCATGCTATGGGTGGTAGGCTGAGTCCACCTGAGCCATCGGCAGTTGACCCTGCTTTTGCTGATCGAAAGTCTTGCTCTTCTTCACAAGCTTTTGTGTGAATGCCCGGGTTCTAGAAAACCAGTTTCCGCTTGTGTTGTTGGTGTTATTTATAACCGAGGGAGGGGATGATGAACCGGCGTTAGACAGCCTCGACCGGGAGGACTGTCCACGGAGACTGTGTGACGCAGAAACGCTGACACGCCTCGATGGTGTCTCTGTGACACCTTCCTCCGTGGAAGCTGATGAATGCACAGTCGTTTCTTGTATCGAGACCCCAATGTCAATGATATTATCAGCATTCGGGATGACTGATGTTGAGCGTGCGCGGCTCAACCGCCGGGGGATGATTTTGTGGATGCTCGACATCCTGGAGGGGATTTGCTGAATCTGTATGACCTGTGCAGAGTCTTCCGTGTGTGCATTGTCATTGGAAAATGCAGAGGCGCCCGAGGCGACTGAGCTGGTGCTTGCGTTCTGGAGAAGCGTGCGTTTGAGTGGTCTGGATAAACAAAAAACAGGGAAATAAAGCTCACCGCTATCTGGTTTTGATAGAAGGGCGAACTGGAGGCGATTGATGAAAAGTTGTTGGGTGTTGGTGGGCCTTTAGGACTTTTCGCAGAAAAGGGATCCTCTGTTAGGGTGAGCTGAACTGACGGGTTAATTATACGAAGGACTGTGTATCGCAGGTGGTACTGACCTGACCGAGACGCGATATAGATATGCTACCTCGCCGCCTGGCTTTGATCTTTTTGTCGACGGCGGCGTCGCCTAGGAGCTTCTCGAGCTCTGCTGCTCGATGTGATTCGGCCTCTGCCCTGCGTTCGCTCTCCTCCTCAACCTCACGAAAGATCTGCGCGCCACAGAACCGAGATCAACACGCTATTCCCAAGGAGCAGCACAGAGAACTCACCCGTTCTAATGGTTCTGGACAGCCAGACATGTTGGTGGGAGTATTCAAGAAATGTAGTAGATGCAAGAAGAGTGAGCTGTCAGCTTCTGAAGCTAGATGAGGATATTTGAAGGACGATGTGGATGTAGAGCGCAGAGAAAGATAAGACAAATTATGGGCAAGGAAGTCTGGGTGGATTACATTGAGCGTGGAACACTGTCCATCGTTCAGAAATTGCGCTCACAGGCCCCGCGATGTCTAGCTGTTTATGGACGCCCGGATGAACCGAAGGGCCTGCTCCTGATCATGTAAGCTTTCCCACGTGGTCTCAACTACCCTTCCCACCCAAAAATACCTTTGAATCTGTCCTTTTCTCGACTTTTAATACAACAAGGTTATGCCAGCCTTCCCGTTCGTCGTCTACTCAACAGATTGCATTATGCACGCTCTCAGGCCGTACAATTTTGCTGCAATTTCTGTGAGCAAATGGCGTTAAGATGAACAGAAATCAGAATCAATTGATTGCAATCGTGATGGCCCTCCCCCACGATACCAACCCCAAATCCGACTTGTCTCGGTCGGGCCCGCTTCTTCATTTACTCCTGCCACGAACAGGGGATTTGCAAACCGTAATTTCACAACTTCTGCGATCTATCTGCTCGAAGTGCAGCAGGTGTCAGGTACTCTAATTCAACTCTCAATTACGAGGTTATGCAGGTAAGTGCACCCGAGTCCTTTCGCCAACGTTGCTGACCTGCACGATCGGTGGGCATCGTCTATCTCAGTAGATCTGCACCCGTATCGCTCGAATTAAACGACGTGCGCTTCCTAGCTCTTCCTAGCCGTTCATTAAACGTAGATTGCGCATGCCTTAACCGCCTTGGCGCCGTCATGCTTCTCTGAAAGAGACTCGGCGGGTCCCCTCGCATATTAGTTGGCCCAGTCGTTATTCCAGCTTGCAGGGCGCGCCTCTTGTAGCCGACTCTTACGGACCCCTACGATAACAATGGGGATGATATGGTGCCGAGCCGATGGTCCACGACTCGGGACTCAATTAAATCATCGAGGACATTCTACATTCCCGCAAGTACTCTTATGTACCTTGCTCTCCCACCAACACTTGACCCCTATTGCAACTAGGCCCTGACGAGCTACTAAGGCCCAAGGGTCGGAACATCGTCTTGCCACCCATGGGCCCCTCCGGGCCCTGTTGTGCCTATCATGTTGCGCAGGCAGGGTTCTGATTTCCATGGTCCATTTCTTGGCATATCCGAGTCAGCACACCCAATTCACTTTCCTCGAACACTATGCCAATGCATATCAGTAGGCCCTTCTCATTTACTTCTTTCTTTCAAACTTCCCGACTATCGCAACGACTTGGACAGATGATGAATCGGAAGGGCTGACCACATGCCCTGCTTATTGTATTCAGGGCCATTGCCATTGGATGCGAGCCATATGAGCGGAGGCACTCTCTGACTATCCCATGTTTCTGCCATACGACTGACCTATCGTCCCCATCCCTTCATCTGAAACCCACGAATAGTATTTACGCCTAACAGCACTCCAGACCGCATTCGTTGTCCCCACCCGTACTCACCAAGTCCCACCAGCCTTCGCTTGTGTACGCATTCTGCAGGGCGCAGTCAGCCAAGCCTGGAGACTAGGGTTTTACAAGGTTGGCTCGAACCTTGACCGGATGGAGGGGGGAAATGATCAGGCATGGGGTGTATGGAGAGAAATATCCGCGTCCTTCTTTCCCAAGACGTCTAGTCAAAGCAGGGGAGGGGGGACGGGACGCCGAGAACCTATCGCCAGTGCATCCACACGAGTGAGGTCTATTTGAGCTGGCGAATGCGCACCAATGCCGTTCGTGTGGAGGCTCCTTGCCCAAACCCCGCTCACTAAGTACTATATGATCCACCCCGTCAGAACTCCTTACCATGTCCGCCACCGTGACATCCCTCAAATCAGCAGACAGGTTAAAAAATATCTGTTCAGTAGTAATTGCTTGAATAATGGTGGTACAAATGTAAAAATGTTAAATGATAAGCAAGCGGGTTAAGTGTGTAGGAAACGTCCGATGTGTCGTGCACCACCTTGTGAAATCCCGGTTTGTTGCAAGGGTAGAAGTTGAGTCGGACGTAGGAAGTAGGAGGTGTGACAGATAGAAAGGAGGGGGTTGTGAATGAGGAAGGTGGGAAACGGTAAATAGTACGTAAAAAGCGTAGGTAAGTAGAAAGTATGTGGGATGGCGGGTGAAGCATAGGTTGGCAAAGTTTTAGCATATAAAACTGGTGCGAGGGGGATGAACTTGAATGAAGGCGTGGGAATAAGTGAAGGACAGGTGCGAAAGGAGTGGATGAGTAAAAAGAGTGTGGTAGGGTAAAGAGCGAAGTAATCGTAGTTACGATAAGAATGCGTGTGCGTAATGGGGTCATGAATCAGAACAACTCGAGACACAAGACAACAAGCGAAGAGCAGCGAAAGATAGGAGATGAAAAAGTGAAAATCAAAACCGGGAACTGGAAGCTGGAAGCTGGAAACAATTCGATGTTGTACGAAGGCCACAAGAGAAAGGAAGGTAACATCAAAACCGAAAGAGAAAGCGAAATCCTTTAGAGAATCGGAGATACCAGTGAAGGAATCCCGAGTTCCCAAGGAGAAGATGAGAGGAAACGAGCGCGCTGGTCTAGAATGAGTTGGTGTGCGTGTGCGTGCGCAGTGGGGTGGAATAGAACCTCATCAACAGCAAAAGAAACGGGAACACAAAACGAAACGAAAACGGACCCATACAACAAGGAAAGAAAAAACGACGCTCCTCGCTATGACACCGAGTCCGACCTCGACCCCGAGCGGGATCTTGTATAGTTGAACGTCGGCGCCGGTAGCGTAAGCGACCCATCCGCTGCTGCCTCAAACTCGTACTTGCTCCCCAAGCTGACCTTTATCGACAGCGCTTTCGATTTCGTCTTGGCGTACTTGCGCGATGATGCGGTTTCTGCCGGGTATTCGAGGAACTCGAGCTCTTTGGGCGTCGGTAGAGGTTTATCCATGTCGCTGAGCATTGACCGGCTGGCGAAGGATGCGGAATAGCCGTACGGTGACCCTCCCACAGCTGGCCCGCTTGTGGTCCCGATGTACCCATTCGCACTTGGCCCGGCGGGGTATGTAGGGCTGAGGCTTGATGAACCGATACTCGGCGTGCTAGAGTTGTTGAAGTTGAAGTGCGGACTGAAGGGCGAGTTGAACATGGAGGGCGTGGATAAGGGCGTGAATGCAATAGGCGAAGGCGAGGGGGTGTTTTCGATGTCGGAGACGCCGACGGGCCGGAAGGGCGTGCGTGGGTCGGCAAAGTGCCATGCGCCGTCAGGACGTCGGTGTGCTATCCGCATGTCGTTGCCTGGTTGGTGGTCTGCATACGTTGGGTGTGATCGTTGGTGGTCGGAGAAGGGGTAAACGATTAGTCGGCACATTCATGGCATTAACGAAAAAGTTGGAACATACCGAATCGTGGTGTGCTTCTGGGTGCGCCAAACGGCGAGATCTGCGATGCAGGGTGCTCTCGTTCCCATATTGTCGTGCCATGGAAGGGTCCGGTCATTGATGCACGCTTCTCGCCATCGGTGCGGCGCTTCACTCTGATCGTGAGCGTCACGACAAGCGCAATGAGAACGAGGGCGACCAAGACGAGGACCACGATAACAGCTGTTATCCGTGGGTCTTTCGGTGCCGAGTCTTGTGGGGAGGAGGTTGAGGAAGAAACGATGGATGTTGTTGACGATGATGACATTGTGCTGCTGCTTGCAAGTGAGGGCGGCGGAGCTGATTAGGTTGAAGGGGGTGAGTCGTCCAGTCGGATATGGTTTAAGGGGCGTGGCGGCGGCTTGAGTACGTCCCCCAGTCGTCGCTCGTGGCAGACGAGGTGCGGCGATTAGTCGAAGGGTCACAGAGAACGTCGTCTTGAGCAAACGACGTGTCTTGACACCCTTGGAGCCGTAGCGGGTTAATTGACAATTATACACTGTCAAATCCCTTCGATTGGGCCGTTTCGGTGACTGCTGTCACACTGAAATGCTGCAAATGTCGGAAGCGGCGGCGCTTAACCTTGAGTAGACGGCTCTAGTGGACTAGTCCAAACCCTTCAGTCAAACCCTTTCTGTCCCATTTTGTTGCAGGTTGAGTTTGATTGATCTTGTGGGAGTAATAAGGAGTTACTTACGAGATAGAACAAGAGTTTACCGCGAAATCTTTCGAATTCACAGCGCGGTGCTTCTTATTCTGCTTCTTCGACAAGGTCTGATTGTCTCGCTGCGAACCTCGCGATTCGGCGATTCCTTGGTGGGTTGGGGCTTTCTGACGTTTACGCACGACGCCAAAAGTCCGAACTGCGAATTCCCAAACGTGAAGGAATACGTAGAGGATAAGGAAGAAGAAGGGAGATCCGGAGAGAAAAGAATCAACAAGGAATGGGACAAGAAGTCTGGCTCCAAACTACCGCTGAGTGTGCCTAAGTTCCACAAGGACTGGCTGGCCAGACAGCATGCATGTTGGGAAGTTCTTCGCTCACAATGGTTCAAAATCATTTCAGTTCACCGGCGATAGGATCAATTCTTCCCTGATCATGATCGGGCCCTGTAGTATAGACCTTTAGGGGTCCGCCACGTGGCGCCGTCGCCCTGTTCCTCCTCGTTCTGTCGCCCGAAATTCAGGGTGAGGCCCATTTTTGCGAGCTTGAAGGTGTAGTGATGGGTTAGGAGAAAGCGTGAGCATGCCGATGTGCTGTCCATCTCAATTTCTGGCGGGGTCTGAGCGCGGTGCTAGTATTTGTTTTCCTCATCCGGCATTATAGTACCGACACCGATGAGATTTTCTTTGCCCGCATGCTGCCAACACGGCGCCGCACCCGGCACATAAAAGGCAAGAATCGGACAGTCGGCTGGAGGAATTTCAACACAACTGCGGGGAAGTGGTCGGAATGTGAGTCATCGTTGATTGGCTGCTGATTGGTATGCATTCCCGTCTTAGGCATGTATGTACGTACACAAGTTGACTCTATGTACGTCAGAGGTCAGAGGGAATTTGGAGCTCGAAAAGAACGAGGAAACCGCGGCGTTGTCACCGGGCTACAAGTTATGGTCTAGACAAGTAGGCGCCCGGGAGATAGCCAAACGCGTCCCCTGCTGCAACGTCCGAGTGCGCGCATCGTGGTTTAGCAGTTGCGAAATAGTCCAAATCTATGTAGTCAACGTCTGGTCTCATAGGTCGTACAGCTTCAAGCCTCCTTTGGGGACTTCTGATACAAGTTGCTTGTTACGGCGTTGCCTTGGGCGACAGGCGAGAGCGGGATCGATCATGCAACAAGGGCGGGCAAAAAGTATCGTTGCATTCGTGTTGTGCCATTTCACAAAACCGGTAGGCCTCGTTGCATTTCAAGTCGATCTCTTGTGGAATTGTGTTCTCGTGTTAGAACTGGAGTACCGAGTTGACTTGAGGAAGAACACGCGATGCGCATCAGCAAGCCGCCCTTGTGGCGGCGGCGGCGGCGGCGGCTGAGAATAACAACGCCAAATCGTAAAGCGTGCGGCATGCTGAACTATTACACAATTTCCATTGATTTCTTTGCGTCTTTCCGCACTATCGTATGCTCCTTGGACTAGTATGTATCGCATTTTGACGCGAGAAGCATTGTTTCTTTCGCTTGGGCAAGCCTTTCGCTTTCTGGACGAATGGCAGGACTAGTGAGACCCAGAGATGCCTTTCAGAGGTACGCATTCATTTCATAAACATACACGTACTCCAATGGACACCGACAATATCTCTGTACATCACAGGGTTCAAGCGCTGTTTCAAACTAGACGCATTCTCTGGAAGTACAGCTAGCAACGTAGCTTGAGATTATCGTGGGCAAAGGAACAAACGATCAGGGGACCAGCCGATGTTGGACGGAGCCTGGTTACTGATTCCCTGTGCCCGCCAATCTACCTTGGTATCTACCTCAGGCGCAGTGCTGGCGGCAGCCACGGTATCAGGCCCCCTGGGGTAGTATCAAACAACCCGTGACTTTATACAGAAATCGACCTCGGGATACGCTGGCGTGCTGAGACACGGAGGAAGGCAGGGTCCTGCAGGAACCTCATGGTTGCGATAGAGAGAGGACACGAATGGACTGTAGAGCTTTTGCGGAAAGCAGGTGCTTAGCGGTGCTTTGCACTAACCCCTTGGTTCATTTTCCAGACGATTTGCATTGGTTTATAGAATGACTGGAGTACTAGGAACTTGTCTCTACTACTAACACGTAGATGGAGACAAGGATTAGTTGGGTTCCCCAAGTTCCGGTGAACCCTGTTTGTTTGCAGCGATCAGTTCACGACTACCCGTCTAATCGAAGACAGAGGGTGTATCGGCATACTATACACATTGTAGGTTCAACCCTGGGTGCTTACACACGTCGAATTAGCGAGGCTTGGGCGCTTGTTCGAGGAGCTGATCGGAGGCCCGAACAAGGAGTCCATGAAGAAGTCTTCGATCTCTTCTTCAACCGCCCGTCGTTGTTGTTTCGCTAAACAAAAAGAAAGAGTTACCGATTCCACTCACTAAGAGCATGAAAGTGATACAAGAATTGACCTTGATTTTCTCGAAACATGCGCCTTGCGCCCCATTTCGGAAAATTCCCGATTGGGTCCTCAAGGTAGCTCGCAAGCTCTGTCGCAAGTTCCGGATCCGCGACAGCCACCAGCTGTCTCGTACGTTCGGCATAGACCCTGAACTGGTCTTCGTCCCCAAGTTCCGCATAGCACCGCAGAATTTCATCCAAGAACAGGGGTAAGAGCGCGTCCAGGCCTTCTTTCTCTATAAGCTGGATCGCAGAAAGGTGAGATTCGATAACGAAGGTATCGGGAAGGCAGATATCCATGCTCCATTTACGGTAGGAGGGGTGTGTGTTGAGGTAAGTCCCGAGAAAGGCTCGCGCCGCGTCCGATTTTTCTTGGGCCTCGGGATCGGTGAACGTACACCACTTGCAATCGCAGGCGAACTTGTAATATTTTTCTAGGTTTCTAAGACGGTCGCTGCGGGGCTGAAGGAGATCGGTGTAGTTGATCGTGATCTCTTCGTTTGGTGCGATAGAGCGCAGGGCGTATAGACGGGCTGTGAGTGTGGGGAGGGACCACTTGTATGATGCGTTGGGGCCACATGCGTGGTTGCACCGGTTGATCTTGAGGAATACACCGCCGTATTGTCTTGCGAGAGGTTTCGAGAGGTGGTGATCAGAGTCTGCGCCAAGGGGGAAGTGGAAGCCGAGTGTGAGGGCATTGGTACGCGCGACGCCTTCGATTATGCTCGGGCACTCTTCCTTGCTCCTGCAATTCGCCATCGTCAGCATCTCTGCGTAATCACCGTCTTCAATCCCTTCTCCCAGTCTCTCGTAGCTCGATGGTTCGTCGAGTGGGAGCGCGGGGAGGATGTAGATTGGGTGTTCGAGCTTGATCAAGGCGCCGCGCGGGATCGGGCGGTTCGCGAACATCGCGTAGCCCCTATCCTCCGTTTTGCGTACGGTGTAGGGCTCATCTGTAGGCATTGGGAGCGCATCGGGCAGGGGGTTAGGCAGGAGCGGTACCATCGATAGGTGGAGAAGGGCTGGGATGTTCGTTGAAGCGGTGTTGGGCAGGGCGGAGGGAAGGGTGAGTGTGTGGTGCACATAGGGACTTGGAATTGGTGGTACCCATTTTGGTGGAAGCATACTATCATTCCCCTTTGGTTCGAGGGGATTTGGGCTATGTTAGGTTGTATGAGATTCTGGTTTAGCTGCTGCAGTTGGCTGCCAAATTTGGCAGGAAACCATCAGTTCCAGAATCCGCTGCGGTCCTCCACCGGAGGTTCGGCAGGCTGGTCATCGTTGGACTGGCATCACAGAGACCCAGAGACTAGAGTATATCTATTAAAAAAGTAATAAATTAGTAGGGAACCGAGAGACAGTTCGCTTGAAACATTGGCGCTTTAGCAGCCTGAGTAAGGACGGCCAGAGATGGAACGGCGTGGCTGTGCGCCAATTCCGGTTGTTCCTGACGCGAAGTTGCAACCTTGCCAGCATCTCGAACGAATCCTTCCTTTATCGCCCCATTGTTTCTACCAAAACTAAGAAAATGCGACTACCAGGACTATCAAAATTCAAGGTTTAGAAGCCTCTCTCCTGGGATGTGACCACTCAGCTGTTCGCCTTTGAGTCGGGACTCCAAGGGACGAATTGAGGATCCAAGCAATTTGCGAAGTCGCCGACATGCAGGGTGCTTTATTGTGCAAGGCTGGAACAACGACGGCTAGCTGCGTTTTCGAGAACCGGCATCGCCACATTGCTGGTACATCACCACCTGTGTACGTGCCCCCCGTCCGTTTTTTGTGTCTATTGCGCCTGACTGATCGTGGTGTGGTCACTACCTGTTCTCAGAATATAGATGGCACGGATTATGCACAATTCCCACACAGAATGTCAATCTCTTATTGGTACCATTGGGATTCGGCCATGGTTAGCAGAGCTGCAAAACTGGTTACTGGAGAAGAGCATTCTGTTTTGGTAGCCATCACATGAGCTGCTATGTTCTTGATGCATGACAATAGTGATATGTTATGTTATCTCCCACAGCTTGTCTCTTCTTCAAAGTTCACCCATCGTTCTCGCTTTGGTTCATACAGTCGCTTTTGACTGCAAGAATGGGGACTTTATTCTCGAAACCACTGGTTCGTTCTCTCAAATTTGACGTCAGATGAGCGTGATACAACGATGGACGTTATAGGCTCCTCCGGCTGCCCGCAAACCTAGACAATGTGCAAGACTCGGCACTGAAGAAGGTCAACACAATGTGCCTGCCGCTCAGGTACTTCACGGGGCTCATGGGGTACAGTTCAGTAACAGTCCTGTTACGGTCGCGGGAAGGGACGTGAACAACATTACCTATGTCAACAACATCAACAGCATAAATCACAACACCTTGGAAAGCGCAGCGAGCACGGATGCGGAAAAAAGTACCCAAACCATTTCGCCTACTGTACTCAATGCTGATCGACGCGAACAGAGCTTTTTGCCAAAATCCTGGAATATTTTGGTATAATAAACTTTCGCGGAGTCTTCGATGAAAATCTGGCAAAGAGGACACCGGACACAGGACGCGAGGTTATCGATAGCGAATGGTTTCAGGAGTGGTTGATGAATCTCTTAGGGGGTATAGTCTGGGGAACAGGGATGCGTACGTATTCATTTTGCCAACGCTATCAACCCACTGCTAACCCAAACTTGCAGCTGGAGCTGGCAAGACGGTCCTTGCGTAGGTCAAGTTGTGTCTGTCTACAAGCACAGCATCTTATCGTTGGTTCCAGATGCATTGTGATCGACTACATACAGAAGACACTTATTGAGAAATCCAAGTCCCAAGACATCTGCCTCCTCTTTGCATTCTGTCGCTACACGGAACAACTGATGGTCATTGACATCCTCTTTGCCATCCTCCGCCAGCTTCTCGAACGCTATCCTCAAGTCCTGCCATACGTGAAGCCAATGTATGAGCGCCACGAGCGCGAGAACACACGCCCATCGGAGGCTGAGGTTGTTGACCTGCTGAAACAAATCGCGTCTTCGGGTTTGTTCAAGCAAACATTCTACATTCTGGATGGTCTCGACGAAGCCGCGTCGGATATCCAGGTCGATCTCCTCGAGATATTGTCCTCCCTCCACGTCAACTTCTTTATTACCTCTCGCCCATTGGACTCCATCAAGGACCTTGTACCCAATGCTCGGTTCATTACCGTCATTGCCTCTGATACCGATATTGCCCTGCTCATCGACCAGAAGATCCATCGTATGTCGATACTTCGCAAACTACTCATGAAGAATGCGACATTGAAGGCTGAAGTCGTCTCGATCATCAACTTGAAATCGTCCGGGATGTGAGTCGAAACACCTGGTCCCCATGCGTTGGTTTGCTGATGTTTGCATAGGTTTCTGCTGGCGTCGCTTCATCTCGATATGTTGAAAGAGTGTGCCAGCGAGAGCGATATACGAAATGCTTTGGAAGGACTTCCCCGAGGGATGGATGGGATGTATGACGCAACGATGGATCGCATCAAGGCGTTCCCCGGACGTCAAGCTGACCTTGCAAAACGGGTGCTCATCTGGGTTACATATGCCCAAAGGCCGCTGGCAGTCGAAGAATTGGTGCTCGCAGTTTCTGTGTGCCCGGACACGTTCCGGTTCAACGAGGAACTGGAACCAGCTGGTATCGACTCTATCCTATCGCTCTGCTGCGGTCTAATCCAAGTCGAGGCGAGTACCGGTTGGTACAGTCAACCAAGATATGTCGTCCGCTTTGTTCGTAAGTCCTCCATCTTTGATGGTATTATGTCTGGGTACTAACGGCTTTGAAGACTACAGCACAGCTGAATACTTGACCAAACGTCTGGAGGCACATTACCCGGATGATCCACATGCCTTGATCGCCTCCACCTGTGTAGCATTCCTTCGACACTATGGATTCCACGACATGTGGTCCCAATGCTCTCATTCTCTCAGCAGGATACCCAGCAAATTGCTATACATTGATGAAAATCGAACTTCAATGGCAAATTACCCCTACGAACATTGGGCTTTGCATGTCACGAAATCCAAGACGATACCAGCTCCAGCTTTGGCATTTATTGATGATTGCAAGCACTACCCAGCATGTTATGAAATTCAGGACATGGTCTCCTACCAACATGAACTGCCTTCTTTTCCGGGTCGCCGCCGTTTTGGCTGTCGAGTGGAAACACTTCAATCTGTTCATGTTGCCGCCATATACGGGATTCATGAATACTTCAACCGGTTGGAGCCGACCAGGACGACCAAGTATCACACCAGTCCCTTAAACAGTGTGGATACAGGTGGATCCACTCCTTTGATCTTAGCGAGCATGGCGGGAAGGGAGGATGTCGTTGCGTTTCTGATGGGTGCAGAGGGAGTGAACGTCAATAGGAGAAGTAAAGACAAGGGGACGGCCCTGTTTGTTGCTGTGGCTAACCGTCACGCAGGCGTTGTCAAGACCATACTGTCGAAAAGAGGGGTCAACGTCAATCGAAGATCCCAGCGGCTGTGCCAAGACAGCCCTTTGACTCTTGCGTCCCAAACTGGCCAACGCGATATCGTCCAACTACTGCTGGACACGGAAGGGATTGACATCAACTTGCAGAATGGCCGCGGGAAGACAGCTCTTTATCTGGCATTACGAAAAGGTCACCAAGATATCGTCAGGATGTTGCTTCAGACCACGGGTACCAATATCCTCGGCGCATTTCACGGAAGCGAAACACGGTCCGTTGGCTCCAATAAATCGCGCTCAAAAGGCCTTTCGCCCACCGGTATCATAGTATTGTCAGAGACCATCATGAACGTTCTCAACTCCAGAACATTGAAGTTTGACTTCAACGCCAAGGATAATAGAGGACGTTCAGCCCTTGCATACTCCCTTGAGCATCGCTCCTTCACCGAAGTAGCTCAGGCCCTATTTCAAATCCCCGGAATCGACGTCAACTCAGCGGACAAGGGTGGGAGAACAATAATGATGCTTGCGCTGTGTCATGGAACGGATGCCCTAAGCCTCGTGGAGACTGTTATCAAACTTGGTGGGACTTCGGACATCAACGCCAAAGACAGGAACGGACAGACAGCTCTGTCGCTCGCAGCGTCGGAGGGGTCAAGGAAAGCTGTGACGATGCTACTAGGTGTTGAAAGGATCGACTACAACTGCGTGGATGCCTACGGTCAGACAGCTCTGATGAAGGCGGCAGATGGAGGACACATTGCCATCGTAGCTCTGCTGCTTGAGCTCGAAGGAGTTTACTACAACTGCGTAGATGACATGGGTCAAACAGCTCTGATGAGAGCGGCAAGGAACGGACGGAAGGACGTTGTGGCCCTGCTGCTAGGGGTTGAAGGGATCAACTACAACTGCGTAGATATCAAGGATCAAACAGCTTTGTCGCTGGTAGCAGAGAAAGGATGGGAGGACACTATAGCCCTGTTGCTCAAGCTCGGAGGGGTTAATTACCACTGCGTGGATACCCAGGGCCAAAGGGCTTTGATGATGGCGGCAGGGGGAGGACACGGGAACACTGTATCTATGCTGCTTGGACTTGAAGGGGTTGACCACAACTATGTCGATGCTTGGGGTAGAACACCTCTGATGATGGCAGCACAGGGAATGGACGATTCCGCTGTAGCCGTGCTGCTTCAGGTGGAAGGGATCAAGATCGACTGTAGGGACGACAGCGGGAAAACAGCCTTGGCGTATGCAATTTCATTGGGCCGGGTCAAGACCTTTGAAGCCCTGCTCAAGGTAGACTCTATATCAGCAGATTATACCACCATCGACCGCTCGAATTATTTGATGCTGGCTGCAGGCTCTGGTAATGCATCGATCATTCGGTCAGTGCTCCAGCTAGCGCAATTCGACATCAACGCTAGGGATTTACGTGGTCGCACAGCTCTGACGCATGCCATCATGTCCCTGAGAGGCGAAGAACCCATGCAAGTCCTTCTGGAGGCGGAAGGGATCGATGTCCATATTGTTGACCAGCAAGGGATGTCACCTTTAATGCATGCATCCAGGAAAGGAACGGCGAGGATGGTCGATTTGCTGCTTGGGGTTCGATTGGGGGCCAACATCAACGCGATGGACATGGAAATGAGGACAGTACTCTTCCATGCTGCGAGCAGGTTCTGGGACAATCCGGATATCGTTTCGGCGCTTCTGAAAGTCGAGGGGATCGACTGTTCGCTTCAAGATTTAGCTGGCAGGACGCCCCTCATGGTTGCAATAGAGAAGCGAAATGACAAAAGTGCTGAACTTCTGCGGCAAGCAGGTGGTTAGCGGTTAACACTAGATTATGTACTCCTTGAAATCAAAACAATCTGGCAAACATGTTTTGCATTCGAATTTTAAACCATATGGCAAGCGTTTTGGCGAAAAATTAAAAACGCACACACATTTGATTTCCATACACTTTTCACTGAACTTGATCAGATTTACTCATAAGTCATTGAAAGTGTATGTAATATAAAATAACAAAAACCCACACACCATTTCAGGTGAAATCGGAGACCACACACTTATTGACGCGCCCGGAAATCCACATACACTTTTGATGCCCGATGAACTTGGGCGAACATTTTTGAAATTTTGGAAATGACCACGCACATATGTTGCGCATACGTTCCTGACCTGAACAGCCGTGAATACCCATCTGAGATCTCAGGGTTGTGTGTGTTTTTAATTTTGCGCCAAAACGCCCGCCACAATACTTTGTTCGCAAAACCAAGATGCAGTTCCCTTGAGATCTTGACAGTCGTTAATTGGGTTAAAAGATACCAGTAAGAGTGACGCAACTGTGAAGAGCTCCCGGCTGCGAGGGAGAAGCCAGCGTCTATGAATCGAAAGGGCCCGCAATAGAAATAGAAACAGTGGCATCATAGCTACGACTTGCAAGAACTGAGGGTTTTATTCAATGATTCAGGCCTAGATCTCTGGCTCGCTAAACTCGTCCAATGAGCGGAAGGCTTGGGCGCTTGTTCGAGTAAACGTGACGCCCGATCAAGGAAAATATCCAGACTGCCCGACATGGTCAGCCGCGCTCAAGACAGGCTAACTTGGCCACTTATTCCACATCCCAGGCACAGTAACCCGTTCATGACCGTAACCACCCTCCGCTCAGATCAACGGCCAATCTATGCGCCTTAGCTCGCAGCGCAGCCTTCCACCACCGACACATCGAAGCAGGGGCTATCTTCAAAGCCGGTTTCAAGAAAGGTTCACTCATAACGTCATCCAGGACATTACAGGGCAGGCGGGAAGGGCGCTACGGACAATGGCAAAGGGACTGTTTGCACGACATGCAGCTCACGAACTGCACCAGCTTTTATCGACTAAGCAAGATTTCGCTTTATTCTGGAGGAGTCAAAAAATCCCCATGAATCCAAAACCAGCCACTTGCTGTTGCTGCAGGATCTCGGAGCGATTTCGATCAACGGACGGGGCACGGATCGTCTTTTCGAAGCGGCACATACTACGAGCCCGCCGCACGCGCTTTGGTGTCTGAACCACATCGGATCAAACTTGCAAGCGCCGGAGCCCCTCGCAGGGTCAAACTTCCAAACGATTCATGGTTTAGTCTCAAACAATTCAAAGACTCGACGTCACCGGTTCCAAACCGCAATGATATATAAAGTCTCAACATGAGGGATGTCAAACTCACAGGTACTTCTCCCCGTTCAACACACAGACAACCATCCTCCTCCAAATATCCAAAGATGTCGAGCGTATTCTTCTATGAGCCTTTCTATGACTTTGACCGCCTTCTCGACGATGCGCTTCTCGGGCGTGGATATGTCACTTCTGGCAGCTCGCCGACGACGGATCGTCAGCTGCAAAAACGCTCAGAAGGGGATGGAGCCATCAGGCCATTCAAACCCAGGTACGCCCTCAGACTCGCGAACTTTACCTGGCTACTAGAACTGACTCCAATCTCTAATAGAATGGACCTGCATGAAGATAGCAAAAATAACCTAGTCACCGCAACCTTCGAGCTCCCAGGTCTCAAGAAAGGGGACGTCAGCATCGATGTGGACAATGGACGGTTAACCGTCAACGCCGAGAGCACTATCTCGTCCGATCACGATGAGAGTGGGTACGCAGTGCGTGAGCGCAAGTATGGCAAACTCTCTAGGACGTTGCAGCTTCCGGCTGGTGTTCAGGTGCGTAGTTTTGAGTGATATATGTGAGTAGAATGAACGCAGTGTCTTACTTTTTTGCGTACAGGAGAAAGAGATCAAGGCGCAAATGGATAATGGGGTTCTGACTGTGACGTTCCCAAAGTCGGCGCCTGAGCTTGCGCCAAAGAAGATTACTATTTCATAGATTGAGCATGTAGTATCAACTAGCAGCGATCTTGAGCCTGGTTGAATGTACATTTGAATTGGAATTTTGCAATTAAAGCATGTGGCGGCTTTGAATCACTTTGCACCTCTCTGTCATCTTATATGGGAGATGTCATTTCTCCTGAGGGATATAATCAGCTACCCGCCACCCTCTTGAGAATTATTCTCATTTGCCAATCTTGACTCGCTGACAGGGGCTACATTACCATAAACATCCAGCACAGCGTCACCAGCTCGATTTCGTCAGTCCAATCACGATGAAGAGCCAATCGCCCCTTTTTTAATTATTCAACAGCAGCGACCGCCGACCACGATGGTATCCCGAAACATTCCAGTTAACTTTCATATCAACAAGTTCATCTTATACGTGTATCTGCTCCTCCACGGTATTTGCTATTCTTTAAAGTTTTTTTGATGTGGTACTCATTGGCTATTGCTGTGGTACCAGGGGCTATACTCGGTCAACGTTCACTGTGACTCGGACGTCGCAAAGGATAGTTGAAGAGACTGACTGCGGTGGAGCCAGAAGAACTTGCATTTGTAAAGGATGGCGGACTACGATAACATCCTGCAACGGCTGTCCCAGGAACCCGTGTGGTCTGCTGAGAACGAATCAGTAAGTGCCCACTCTCCGCGTGGCACTACCAGGTCCTCACAATCACAACAGGCGATACTAGAACCATACACGTTCACCACCTCCAGCCCAGGCAAAGAGATCCGGGGAAAGCTGATTGGTGCTTTCAATGCATGGCTGAACGTCCCCGATGACAAGCTGCGGGTCATCGCCAAGATTGTGAACATGCTTCATGCTGCTAGTCTTATGTGCGTCAGTTCGTCTGTTTCTTTCAGCGTGAACTAAGCGATGGATGTATGGATGTAGGGTCGACGATGTGGAGGATGATTCGCAGTTGCGCAGGGGCACGCCAGGTATGTGATATCTCTGTGCCATCCATACCACATACCGCCCATAACACCAAACTCATGTACTCCTTTCAATCCGTCAGTTGCGCATAAAATCTATGGAATCCCGCAGACGATCAACTCAGCCAACTATGTCTACTTCCTCGCCTTCCAAGAGCTGTTCGCACTGCGCAACGGGCCCACACCGCCGCGCCAGGACATTGACCAGCTCGTCACTTCCGAGCTCCTATGCTTGCACCGAGGACAGGGTCTGGAGATCCTGTGGCGCGATTCGCTGCATTGTCCGACGGAGGAAGAGTATATCGGGATGGTCAGCAATAGTGCGTTTGCTTTTCTTGTCTAGCTCGGGTGTAGTGAATGCGAATATTAACGTGGATGTTGATGTTCGTTAGAGACGGGAGGCCTGCTGAGGATTGGGATCAAACTCATGATGGCGTGTTCGACGACCAACTCTGACGTGTACGTCCCTTGGACTTTTGTTTTGGTGTGTTCGGTACTGACGTTCACGGGTGCAATAGCGACTATACCGCCCTCGTCAGCCTGTTTGGCGTGTACTTCCAGATCAGAGACGATCTCATGAACCTCCAGAGTCCCGAATACACGTCGAACAAGGGGTTTGCAGAGGACCTCACCGAGGGAAAGTTTTCGTTCCCCGTTGTACATGGTATCCACGCGGATAAATCGAACAGACAAGTTCTGAGTGCGTATTGCGACTTGCTCGAGGCTGTTGTTGTGTGTCGCTAAAACGGAACGTGTAGATGTATTGCAGAAACGACCGTCCACGCCGACACTCAAGATACACACGATCAGTTACCTCGAGAACCATACCAAGTCGTTTGAGTATACGCTTTCTGTACTGAAGAACTTGGAAGGACAGTTGAGGAGGGAGACCAAGAGGCTGGGAGGGAACGATAAATTTGAGCAGATCCTCGATATCTTACATGTGGATGAAGCGATGTTTGCTGGTGCAGCAAAGTAATAGCGGAAATCGGAATACGAACGTTTCTTTCTTCATATTCGAAAGAGCCCCTATGCACGGGCCGGGGTGTACCCGGAACCACATTGTTGAATCAAAGACCACGACCGTGTCCACTGCTGTTGTTGTCATCGTCGTCGTTTCCACTGGACCGTCAGTTATGATTTAAAAAAGGCATCTAGGTGCGTGAAACTCTTGTGTAAAGGACTCGGTGGAAGACTGAATGCCGTGCACAGACCATCTATTGTTCTGACCACGATGAGCTTCCTACTTCCACTCGCCACCTGGTCGTTCCTTCCCGACTACGCCGCCAATGCGGTCCTCAACTTTATCTACTCGACCCCAGCAGCCCACTCGCTGCTGCGAATAACACCTACACCCAGAGGTAGTCCCCAACACCGACGACATTACGGCTTCACATTCGCCATTATCATCCTCGGCTACTTGCTTTATACCATGATCTCCAGTGCCCTCTCCGCACCTCTCAACTTTTACGAAACACTTGGTGTTCCACACACCGTCGACGCCCCAGGGCTCACCAAAGCTTTCCGCCAGTTCGCACGCACGCACCACCCCGACCGGCCAGACATTGGCGCAAAGGGAGCTGACCTCTTCATCTACGTACGGGATGTCTACGAGGCGCTGAAAGACCCTGCGACGCGGTTTGCGTACGATAGGTTCGGCCCTGATGCGCTCAAGTGGCGGAACATATGTGCAAACGAACGAGAGTTCCTGAGGCAGGGATTGCTCGCGAGCTTGGGGTACCATATCTTCTCGCTCATCACTCTGCTTTTCTTCTCGGTGGTTGGCCAGCCGAGTCCCGTCAGCTTTGTGAGTTGGCTATCTTCTCATCTCTGGCCGGAATAACTGATTTATGACGCATGCTTTGCGTAATAGTGGCGGTACATCCTGTTCGTCGCCCTATTCGCGGCGGAACTGGTGTTGATAGTCTCGCCGTCCCCGGAGCAGGGAGGTGCACTAGCTTCCAGACACTCGACGATCTTCAGCTACATCTTCCCGAACCGCGTACCGTACCAGCATGTCCTGTTTCTGCACCAGCTGTTCATGTTCATGAGCGTAGCCGTAACCCGCGTCGCGCCCCACCTCATACCCTACAACGAGCTCGACGACACGCGAGTCCAACAAACTCTTCTCCAGCACACATCTACCTTGCTCAATGTCGTCGATCGGGAAAGTGCGTAGTCTTTGCTTCCTTAACTGAATGTTGAACTAATCCCCACTTAGCCTCGAAAATTGTACATACAGATTTACAGTCCATCGCCTCTGAGGAACCACCGAGCATCCAAACGAGCCCTGTACCGCGCTACCCGACCTTTGCGCGTCTGGAGCCTGTCACGCCGGGTACGGCCACACAGGTGCTAACGGAGCTCGCGCCAGAGATGGAACAGCTAATGTTGGAGGCGAACCTAAAAAAGAGTAGTGGGCCTCTCAAGACTGCATGGGAAGCAGCTGTTGCACGGGCGTTCAAGAGACGGGGTGAAGAGGAGAAAGAACGTCGCAGGGCGCTCCGTGCGCTCGAAGAAGAAGAAGAGAAGAAGCGGCAAGAAGAAGCTAGACGAGAAGAGGAGGAACGTGAGCGTGCGCGCAGCAGTGCGTATGCCATGGGGCAGTCAAGCCACTTGCACTCCCCGCAAGGCTCGAGGGAGACGACGCCGACCGCCTCCTCGCCGTCACCTCACGTCTCCCACTCGCACCCGCACCGCGCACGCGAACAGACGCCTGGTCCGGCTTCCGCACCGAGTTCGCCGCGCGTGAAGCAGGAGGAAGAGGATTATGAATTCGGCTTGAACGGGAGTGGATACTTTGTGGTGTCCTCTGGATCGTCCACCGCCCATACCCTGTCCACCTCGACTTCCAACACCCTGTCCAACTCCAACTCCTACGCCTCCTCCAACACCCTTTCTTCCCCCGCCTCCCCCTTCCATACGCTGGCATACTCGACACCGACGAAACAGCGCATCATTACCACCCCCACACCGTACTCTACCCCAGACCGCAGTTTCGTGCAGCCTCAGGGTGGGGCTGTAGTGCGTTCGGCTGTGAACAGTGGTGGTGGGTATGGGTATGGAGCACCCCCACGGACGCCAGGCGAGCTGCCGTCACCCAGACCCTCACCGTCGCCGCCTCCTTCTACCACCCCACGCAGTCACCCCATCCCACATGCCCCTCACGTGCACCGCGTTCCAAACGGCACTCACAGTCCCAACGGGCGGTGGAGGAGGGGGTCGTCGGCGCGACAGACTGGGGAAGAGGCGAATTCGTTTGGAGGTGCTTTGCTCAGGACCGCCGGGGATGGTGGTAGTGTGCTGTACAATATGGACGGTACCACCCCTCCTGCGCACGCACATGGACAGGGGCAGGCGAGGGGGTACTTTGCGAAAGGGACTGCTCAGGATGAGGATAGGGATAGGGACGGGGCGGTTGCTCTCAGGGCTAGAAGTGTGAGCTGCTAATAAATAATTTTGTGTTCGCATGCAGGCGCAGAAACCCCGATAAACCTCCGCTTGAAAGTAAAATTTATCATGTACTTGTTATCCGCACTTCAAGTGGAAAAAGTATCAACTGAACCGTTCATTGGAATTGGCGGATAGGATAGGGGGTATGCAATGTCTAGCGTTTCTCGAGTCTGCTTGTGCCTACTACAACAACAACTAAAGCTGGTAACAGTAATACTACAACTATTACTACTACTAAGTAACTACTACTACTAATTAATTCCTGATAACCAAGACGCGTCTATTATGCCGGCAGTTCGAATTTCTGGCCCTGCAGAACCCTGCGGAAGAGGAGAGGGAGTGTTAGTTGTCGAGAATTGGTTGGGCGGCAGCGAGAGACGTACTTGGTGAAATAGACGTAGAAAAAGTCGAGGTACAGACCAGTCTGGACGAGTCCTGCGACCACGGCGATGGGGTCTACGACGTTATCGCCAAAGTACCTGTGGAGAAGGGTCAGCGTCAAGCATTTCGGGACGAGTGTTCATATATAGATCGTTCCGGCTCCGGCTATCAAGGAAGGGCGCTGCGGTGGAGGTGGCGGAGCGCGCTGGTGACGTTGGCTTTTCATCTGCGGTCATCTCACCGGTCCGACTAGCCCCCGTCACTCTCTTTGCCAACCCCACAACCCAGCCAACCAGAATCGCAACATAGGTGTAAGACGCAAAGAGCAACGTACCTCCAAATCCAATTGGGAATGTACAGTGCCCTGTAGGCACCGAGAGCAGCAAGGTAATGGGTGGTGATGGCTTCGGCCTCTCCGGTCCGCTGGAGCATGAATAGTTGGGGGAGGATAGCGACAGCTTCGAGCCAGATGCTAAAGCTCCAGAGGATTTCGGTGAATTTGAATTCGTAGTTGAAGATGAGGCCGAGAATGAGGCAGGGGCCGAGGAGGTATTCGACCTTGAAGGTGTCAATGGAGGGATCATGTGTTGGTCTGGCGGTGGTCAGTCAACACGTCACGTCATTGGTGAGATGCAAGTGGGTAGCTGCGCACCTGTATTTGTATTTCATGAGGTAGAGCACGTATACGCTGCTGGCGATGAAGAAGACCTTCATGGCGGTATTGTAGAGCGATACCCAGTGCCAGAAGAGGTCGAGGTAGCGCGTCAGGAAGACCAAAACGTAAAGCGCCTGCGTCTTGAATGAGATTCCTGGTTTCCAGCTTGAGTATCCAGCCTGTTAGCTTTCCAGCAGCAGCAGCTACTCACCACGACATGAATGGGAGGTGTATATTTTATGCAGCAAGATGACGATGGACGCCAAATGCGAGATGTCACCTGCAAGGGTAGCCCGTTCACCCAGTCAATAAGAGGGTGTAGCTCTGCAAATACAAGGCGCAGAGGACATACCCGCCATTCTAAAGATATTCATGGTGGGCTGGAGCGAAGGAGTAAGACTTGGACTGTAATTTCCCTTGACGCAACCGTTGGCACGTCCGTCGACGTGTTCCCCCTTGCTCAAATCTTGACTAAGCCGTTCCCACGCCCCTTTCCTAGCTCTTTGCAGCCCCGGAGCCAATTGCCACCCTTTGTTTTGTGCGACGACCCCGGTGAGTTCTCATTCTACTCTCGCTCTGCAACGATGTTCTAGTAAAAGGGTCGACTTGCCAAATGCTGCCTGCATCAGAGAAGACAGTCATACAAGCCAGCCATATCCTCAGTCCTTCGTCTGCCCTGAACCGCATCATGGCCGTTCAACGCCAGTGTCTTTTATCCATGCACCATTTGAAAGTTCAACTTTATGGTGGGATGTAGAGCCCGACATACATTTACTCTAGTGACCCTTTTATCCAACGGATAACCTCAGACTGCTCTGTCCAGAGATTGACGATCGGGCAGTAAAGGCAGGGTCCTACAGCTCGGGCGGTTCGTCTGTCCTTGCGAAAGGGCATTCAAACTGTTCGTTTATACGCCGTTCTGAAAGCCGAGCCCGTGCGAGGCAAGTTCCACCTCTGCTACGGGTGGTCCTCTAGATGTGGTTATCTATTTTCGACGGTAGAGCAGCGACGTGCACGCTTCAAGCATCCAAGCCCGAGATTGACGCTTGGGTGTGTGGTAGCTTGCGTATAGTGCTGGTTCGTGGGCATTGACGATGGTCTGTTCGATTGTCTGGCGATTGTTGGATATTGGTGTGGCGGTTGGTGGGGTATGAGATCATTGTGAAAGTCCGCGTCAGCGGCTCTGAGCCTTTTTTCCCCCTTCTTTTATTGGCCAGTTTTGGCTTGAACAAGTTCACTGATTAATTTGCTTTTAGGCAACGCTCCTGCAGACTATCATAGAATTTGTTGCTTGATCTCTTTTTCTGCCGGTACTCTATCTATATCTATGGTATACCATATACTTTCCTAGCACGGCGATACCCGGTATCCATGGCTTCCTCCTCGTTCCCTTGGCGCACATGGTCCGTACGCGCTTGATTGATCAAAGAAATGACTTTCTCTGGCCTTCTTGATTACCATCGACACGCTAGCGCAACCAAAGGTACAAAATTAACTCTTGATGGGCTCACGATCGGACATGTCGCGGGGCGACGACATACTTGACTAAAAGGTGGCGTCAGCCTCGTGCGGTTGAACGGAAATTTGAAAAAGGGGCACAAGTTGGCTTTTGCACTTTCTTACAGCACACGACACCTGGCAAGCTGTCTCCGCGAAGAATTAGATCGGAGCGCAGCGCTTCGAGGAGTTGGAACCTCCTTGCCTTGAAGTTGAAGGTTATCTGCACGAGCTGACTCGGTACGTGGATACCTTGAACTTTGTGATGGTAATACATAATAAAGTCAAGTTATTTCTCGTTATAGCTCTGCTTCACTACGCGTGCCCGAACAGGGTTCCCGAGTAAACCAATCACTTGACACTGTTGTCCAGTCATGAAAAGAAAATCGGAACAACAGGGTTCAAGTTCGCTTTTGATTCGGCCATAAATTCCAGCCCCTTGACGTGGCCTTTTAATGGCCTTTTCCCGGGCTTAAAAATTACTCAACCCTCTTGTCAAGTTCCTCTACCACCTCCACCTCTTTAGAATGAGCCGCGCTGTCCCGTACCCGTTCATGGTACCCATCCACTCTGCGGCGCCTCCTGTCCTGCCATGCCCCGTGTACACAACATCCACCAAGGCCAACACCAGCTTTGCAGCAATGTGGCAGCAGGTATCCTCCGAACTGGACTACTTCCTTTCCAGCCCAGACCGTGGCCCCTCATTTATCGTGCACTACTCGAACATGTACGCGACGATTTCCAACTACATAACGGCCCTGCCCATGAGCGTTTCAATGCTCTATGCCTTCATTCGACGGTATCTGAAAGCGCATGTTGCGTTGCTGTACGAGGTCGGTCGTGGTCGAGCCCTTACTCATTACTGCGTTAAATCTACTCGTTCACAGGCTGCTTCTGGACTTGAAGGGTTAGAGCTCCTCAAGTTCTATGCTTTGCAGTTTGAGCGCTACGAACGTGCCTCTCACCTCATCCACAACATCGTTTCTCCGCATTGCAAGGGACTCGATAGAGAAATATTATTTGACACGGCCTTCAGAGATGAAGATGGTTCATACACATCTTTGTCCCTCCAACTCGGAGGCGAAAGGGCATGCGAAGATATTTTTCTCGTAAGTCCGTCTTCTCCAAACTCTATTCTAGACCCCCACAGCCCACTCACCATTCTACGGCGTACCTTGCTCTTATGCACATAGCTCGCCTTGGGTCAATGGGCTGAACAGCTCCTAACACCACTCAACGCAAACTGCAACAACGCCCTTTCCAACGCCCTCGTTGAGAACCAGATCGCTCTTTACAGCGATCCCACCAATACGCACCGTCTCCGTCTCTCCAAAACCATCCTCTCCAGCCTGATCAAGCTCGGTTCCTGGCATGCGCTCCAGGCAGAGAGGGGCATGCACCATGGGATTGGAGACCTGATGCTATCGACATCGGTAGCGGACCAGGACGAAGAATACTTCTTCCACTCCGTTGAGCTCCTCTTCAGCTCTTTCAACCAGCATGTTGAATCCACCCTCCCTCATTCTCTTCCCTTTGCGTCACCACCACCGCCACCCCCCTCGCCCTTTTCATCTGCTTCTGCTTCTTCTCCTTATCCTTATCCATTCTTCGCATACCCCTCTCAGAATCAAGCTTCACCATGGCGCAACCCTACAAAGTGGAGAGAAGTGGTGGACCCAACGCTCTACCAGCAACACTTCCTAGCCCCCTTCCTCACCACGTTCGAACGGGGCTTTGACCTGCAGATGCTGGGGATGTGGTCGGCAGCCAGGAGCGGCACGCTGGACGAGCTTTCGGCGAGCGTCGGGGAGGCCAACTGGACCCTCAGCGCCCTCACAGGCCCAGCGCCTACCGCATACATCAGCGTGGCGCACATATCGTGTAACGTCCAGTTGGACTTTTTGGACGAGGTTGCGTGTGGATTGATGGAGGAGATGTGCGTTGGCCAGTACGGTCGGATGGTTGATTATCTGTGGAAGGGGCTTTTCAGGCTCGAGCGGCTCGCAGGTACGCGTGCGCGTGCGTCCAGGTCGTTGGAAGGCGTGTTGGGGAACTTGGACTTGGACTCGGAGCGGTTGCGGTGGTGTGCGTTCTTTGACCGGTGTGCATTGGGTCGCTGCGAGGCGCTAAATAGGATATATGCCTTTGTAGGCCGTGCCGTGTCTGATAGGGACCCGCATGCTACTTCTAAAAGGTTTAGCAGTCCCAGGGACAAGTTTGGCGCTCATGTCAGACGTGTGGCGCGAGCTGACGTTGCGGGCTTGGTCGCGGTGCGGCAGAATTCAGGCCCGGGTGTGTTGGGGGCTGGTGACTTGAAGATTTACTTGGACGTTTTGCTAGGGGTGTATAGGAGGTTTGGGCCTCGGTTGGAGAGGATGGTGGAGCTCGATGTCGTGTTCAAGCCGGCCCTTGACGATGCGTTTGGGGATGTGGTGAACGAGAACGAGTTCTTGCGGACTTGGTCGACCACCCCGTCCGAGATTCTTCTCAAGCGTCTGAACGGCCTGCTAAAGCAAGCTCCCTTGGCCGGTCTGGGCGCTGAATTGGACGATTTAGTGCGTTTTTTCCTCTTCCGATCTCACACCGCATTAGTGGAGATTGACGATGTTTGACTTTAAATAGATGATTATCTTTCGGTATCTGGGGGATAAAGATGTGTTTATGAAGATGTACGCTCAAAGTCTGGCGAAGCGACTTTTATGTGATGCATCTGTTTCACAAGAGGTCGAGGGGGCGGTGGTGTCGAGGTTGGCTGAGATATGTGGAGAGGAATATACGGGGCATCTACGGCGCTTGCTCAACGGTTCGTTAGTTTCATCTCCGAGTTCATTTCGGTTTGCTGAGCCCCTTTTGGCTATGTGTAGAGATTAGCATTAGCAAGGACCTAACACAGGATTTCCAGCGCACGAGCTGCCACAGAAGCGCAACCTCGAACTCTATCACTTTCGACGGGAAGGTCGTCGGGGCCAATTTCTGGCCTCTTAAAGTGCACACCCACCCATTCATCGTACCCCACGCAATAGCACCGCTATACGAAGCGTTCAATCGCTACTTTGCCTCGCGCTTCACTGGGCGAAAACTGCGCTGGCTATGGAGCCATTCCACGAATGAAATGCAGACTAATTTCACAGACCGGGGTGGTGGTAAGGGCAAGCACACGTTGGTGGTGAGCAGCTACCAGGCGGCTGTGCTCGTGTTGTTTAATGTGCGTGATGAACTTTGGGTTGAGGAGGTTGTTAAGGCGACTGGGATCCCGCGGGATGTGGTGGAACAGGCTGCGGCGCCGTTGGTGAAGGCAAAATTGCTGTCGCTGGGGCCTCGGGGAGAGTACTGCTTCAATCCAGGTACGATCATCGTAGTGGAACTTGGCGTTGAAGTGAGTGCTGATGGACAATACAGGTTTCTCGTCAAAGAAGATGCGATTGAATCTTGACAATTCAGTCAAGTATGCTCCGATGTCAAATCCTAGAACGCAAGCCTTCAAGGCTGTAGAGGGAGAGCGCAAGTATGCGACTCAGGCTGCCGTCGTCCGGTAAAGAGTTTACGTGGTCAATTGCGGAAAAAACAGCTCACTGTGATATTCTACAGGGTATTGAAAGCGACCCAAAAACTCTCGACCAGAAGGATCTTTGAGAGAATTGTTGAAGGACTGGGACAAAAGTTCCCAATCCGAATGCAAGATGTCAACATGGTTCGTCGATTCTCTGTGGCTCGAAAGATATATATCCACTGACTATTGTATCAGGCCATTGATGCCTTGATTGAAAAAGAGTACATAGAACGAGTGGAAGGATCCGCCCACGAATTCGTGTACATTGCCTAGAGAGTATTCCATTAGAATGTATATTTAGATCTTACTCCATATATAATGTACATTTTTGGCATAAACAAGCAGATACGAGAACGTCCGTTTGTCGTGAAACTGAATCCCAAAATAAAGAACGGGGCCAAAGAAGGCATTGCATAGTAGATAGCGAGAAAACGAGTATGAATGCGTTTACGAAATGGCGATTTTCTTGGGCTTGAGCTCGGGTGCTGATTTTGGGAATGTCACAGTGAGTACCCCATCCTCCATGCTTGCTTTGATTTCATCCTCCTAAAAAGTCACGGTTAAAATTCGTCATCGATCGTAGTGCAAGTTCGCAAACCTACCTTTACGCCAGTAGGAAGCTGCAGCGTCCTCAGCAGCTTGCCAAACCGACGCTCACGTACAGCGTAGCCATTCTCGTCATGTTCAGACGAAGTGGTGCTTTCAGCCTTGACAGTCAAGCGGCCATTGTGCACGTCGATGTTTACGTCTTCTTTCTTGAAGCCTGGAAACTCGAAAGTCGCGGTGACTAAGTTCTTTTCGGAATCTTCGTGAAGGTCCATTCTGAAAGGGTTTCGGTTAAAACAGCACTGCGAACGAATGTGGATGGTTCTCACCTGGGCTTGAACTGCCTCACAGCGCCGTCGCCTTCTCCCCCTGGACGTTGCTGTAGTTGGCGGGTATTGGACTGAGGCACACCACGACGGTTTCCAGCAAAGACTTCATCGAAGAAGCGGTCAAAGTCATAGAATGGCTCGTAGAGGAAGACGTTCGACATTGTTGTTTAGGGTTGAGAGAAGTCGGTGTGGTAGACGAGCGCTGAAATTGCGATGTTGTTCTTGTTGGATGTCCACTACAGCGGGACTTGACCCTTTATATACGCTCAAGAACCCGCATTCCACAACGTTCTGGTACACGCGCGGTCACGGAAAAGGGAAGCGCCGAACATTCTCGAACCTCCGCCAAAGACCTGGGCGCTTGCTTGTTTGTGCCCATGACGTCACTGACTTTTCTGGAAATTTCCGGATCGTGTCAAGGTCCCTCCCATTGCAAATCTGACAACTAATGCTGTATTCACTTAAACAACTAATGTTTCTTACAAGCATAAGAACTGAGGTCATGCAGACCATGGTGTATTCATACAGCACATATTAGCGATTGCCAGACACTATATAGAGAAACGGAGCAGAGGGTACCCAAAGACAGTGAAGTCCTAATAGTTAACATCGTCAGATAGACCGCAAAAAGTAGATTGAGTGGCTCAATGCGCACCAGGATATTCCACTTAAGCAGAAACGTTGATGGGAGTGCAACCGAGGGCGACAACACCGTCTAGAAAGGCTCATTAGACGTTTAGACCAAGTCAAGAGAAAAGAGTGACATACTGAAGTTGTTGTTATTGCAGCATACTTGCTGGTTAGAGCTGGAGGAGCGAAAAAAAGGTCAGTTATACTATCCAAAACACAGCCTGCGATAACGTACCATGAGGGCGAAGCGCCGAGACCGATGACATTGACACCAGTGCAAGCAATACCGACTTGACCAGTGAGCTGCGTGACATCGACGTTGAGAACACCGAGAAGAGCATGGGTAGGGCTGCTCAGCGAAGCAGAGTCCTCGACAGCGTCGCAGCATCGCACATATCCGCCTTCACATTGCTCGAACTCGTACTCAGTAGAGCCTTGGGGGGCAGCAGCCGCAACGGCAACAAGGGCAAGAGCGAAGAGAGTAGAGGCGACGCGGGCAATCATTGTGAATAGGTGCTAAGGTGAAGGGGAGGTGTGCAAGAGGTTGCTGGTGTTTGGGAAGAGTGGATAAGAACTGGGTTCTGGATATTTTAGCCTTCGGACTGCATCCTTTTATATGCGGGACGGGATAGCGATAACGGCTTGACTTTGGTCAACATAAACAGAAACGTCCCATTTTTCTTGGGGCAGGATAAATGCTCTAAAATGTTTTCGGACGCGATTAACGCTCACATTACCACTCATGACTGTCACCGAAACGATGTACCAGGATGAAACTCGGCTCGGAATTCTATATTATTACGTGCGTCGAGGCTCGTGCCCCAACGAAGTCCTGCGGCGAGAGTCAAGCCTCTGCACTAAGTACCGCAAGAATGTATCTCTCAGGTAAAATTCCGGAGAGTTCATGAACTTACACTCCAATATCGAATGTTGTTTATGCGTATGCAACGTTGAATTTCGCTCAACCCTCTGAGCAGTTCATGGACTGATAGATTGACCGACCACTGCTTAATTCGGTAGCGCTCGAGCCTCGAGTACGTAAATACTTGATACCGATTTTCAGATTCGGGTCTCAATAAACATCTTCCTTCCCGGGTCGCGATATTGAGCAGTTCCCCATCTGGAATAACGTTTGCAACTCGGCTCTGTTCGACGACTACTCCAATGACAAGTCACCACCGAACCAGCCAGAAAACAGTAAGTAGTATACAGCAGTAAATGTACATTGACTAGAACTTCTTCTCAAGAGGAAAATAGGAATTTATCGAGCCCCACGATTGAGACCATGTAGTACAAGAGATTGAATACACTTGCGAACCTGCAGCACCCTCTTATTTCAAAACTCTGCATCAGTCTTTAGTGCTCCCGCAAGATCCCTTCCGCTCCGGCTCCCTGCCGGTACCCACTCCCCACCTAATTGAACTCCTCCTCGAACTAACCACAGATCCCCCATCCCCTGTCGAAACAGCCCTATTCTGCACGAAAATCGAACTCATAGGCGTGCCTTCAATACCGCCATCCGATTCAGTCTCCCCATCCACACCGCCAACCTGGCCCAACCCTATCCCATTCAACATCCCAAAGCCACGATCAACCGCGAACCTATAACTTGCCGCCAACCGATGACTCTCCACAATCTTCTTCACCCATTCAACCTCCCTCGTCAACAGCAAGATTCGGACATTACTTGACAACTTGTCCAGACTGTCCACTAACACCGCAAGGAATTTCTCCAGGTCATCTTGCGGAGTGGATGTAGAGAGTGTTTCGAAACCGTCGATTACGATAACCGTCGAAGGCAGAATGGTCGTCTGGGACTTCCTCTCCTCTGAACCCGGCTCACCAGGAGCGACCTTCGCACCATTCAAAGGCCCAAGAAGTAGACGCTTAAACGCTTCCTCAGGCGTGATTTCCCCCGACTCTAGCGATGGCAAGCCCCTCGTAGCACTGGCTACCCCTTCCTTCAGCGCCTTATTCTCCCCTGCATACGCTGCAAGCTGGAACGCTACATTTCCAACAAGCCTTTGGAGCACTCGATCGTCTTCTGGCGAAACCCCGTTCCCCGCGGAGGGCCTTGGAGAACACGAGATGTATGTGGGGAGGATGTCTAGAACACTCAAGGCATCCACAACGGAGCTGGCAAACTGTGTCTTCCCGCTTCCTTGCGGTCCATATAGCCACAACAGCCTGCTCGATTCGACCGATGGGCGTGAAAGCGCCCATGAAGCAATGAGCTGGGTTGCTGTTGAGATCGCCTTGCTTGGCCTAGGATATATCCTTTGCGCGTCCGTCTCACTGGCGGGCGCTCCGGCGACCGCGAGATTGAGTTTGGACGCAAGATCAGGTTCAGATGCTGTGTAAAAGTAAATGCACGAGTCAGCTCAGCAAGGTTAAAGAGGAATGATGACGTTGATCCATATCAACATGTTCGATATCGATGAAGTGTCCAGTCAGAGAAAAACTTACCTGTCAGCTCCTTTCGGCGATTTGCACGAAGTTCCAATGATGAGCCTTGTTTCGGGACTGTGGCGGAACCTTCTGCGAGTGCTGTGCCTGTAAAGTTATCAAACCACTTGGTTTCTTTCGCAGTCTCTCCGACAAAGGCTGCTTGCGGGGCTTCTGTGGGATAATAAGTGGATTGCGGGTTAGATGCGAGAATAAAAAGCATTTACCGAGTTTGAGGCCGTTGGCAGAAAGCGCGCTCAAGGAGCGGAATGAAGAGATGATTCTGATGGATACTTGACCGTATAAAGGAGCCAAGACGTCTGGTGACTGGTTTGGACCCTCCCGAATGCGTCTCAAGGCGTCGGACTGAGATACAAGGAGGGAGACGACCGATCGGTTATTGTGCAGCTCAGGTATTTCCATTGCCTAGAAGGCTTGATGAGGAAGACGTCAACAATCATTCTGGGATTTGCTTACATCGACGATAAGGGTGAGCGACCCAAGTGCAAGATCCACAAAAGACTTCACGGCCTGCGCATTAGTTAGCCAAGAAAGTCGTTTTCGCGACCAATGAATCGGCGTACCGCAGAGGCTGCAATGTCAGTACTGACAACGCTAAGTTCTTTGCGTAGCCTCTCGATTTGTTCCTTCAATGTTTGTTGGTTCTGCACTTTCCACTGGGCATCGACTTGATCGACTGCCTTTTTCCGATCGTCAATTGTCCACAAGTCCCTCATCCTCAGCCAGAGAGAAGGAGAAGGTTGGTCTGCAGAAACCCAGTCACATTCTAACGGAACAGAAAAACCTTGCAGGGTCTGCGTGAGTATATCACCTTTTGCATCCAAGGAAGAACGCACATACCTTCATCGTCATCTTTTCCTTTTCCTCTAGATCTCAACTCTACTAGTTCGGAAATGGTGTACGCCTTTGATGTAGCGACCTTATTTGCCGAAAGCGGAAGCAAGCTAGTTGGAATATCGACGACGAAGAAGGTAACCTTGTCTTCAGGACCAGTCCTGTTGTCCCGTTGCCTTCGATCCAAAAGTTAATGCCAACGTCTAATTCTAGAACACGGACGACGCACATGTTCATGTTGATGTTTTCATTCCACACGGGGTTGTGATCTTTCTTCACGCCTGTTCGCCCCGTCTTCCCCTTCCGAACCTTACCCGTGTTTTCGGTGACTTCAAATTTTGCATAAACTGCAGCGTTGGGTGCTTCGCCGTTCTTTTTGCGAAGGTTCTGGGCTTTACGAACTGTGTAATGATGATGTGAGTAGTAGATTACGTCTGGCCCGGTTCTATACTCACATTGAAATTGGATATTGGATCCAACACTGTGTCAAGTGAATGAGACAAAGGTGGAGCAGAGCCAGTTGCTGACGATCCCAGACTCACACTGGATTTGATGACATGGCTGGTAAACAACTTGAGCAGGGTGTGGTTTCGTATAAGAAGAGGTATCTGGGCTTGTTGCTACTCGTTGCTTCGGCGATATGGTATCGGGGAGGGGGAAAGGGTCTGAATCCATCGGGGTAACGCACGATCTTTCTTATATACATTTGCGGATGCGGAGTTGTGATAGAGGCTTGGCTCCACAGCATTTTGTCGGCGCTAATAGTAGAAGGCCCCCTGATTGTTCGAAGCGCCTACAAATGGCTCAAGATTCTTTTCAGAGCTTCGAAATGAATCACCTTCTAAGGAACCTTGTGTGAAGATCAATAAGTGACTCGTGGAGAGTCAAAGGTGTGACAACGATGTATCGACGATACGGTGTAGTTATCGTTGCGACAGTATGGTGTCCCGCCACACGATGACTGCAGCCGCATGCCGACCACTTGTAATTTGTTGCGCAGAATCAAGAAAGACGGACAATGGGGTATGCCATTTCGTAAAGGCCAAAAGTGGCTCGGAATGAATTCCGGACATCGGCTCCCGGCTGGCTGATTGCGGCAATCTGATCCGCTGGTGCTGCAGTTCTGCCTCACGTGATGTATGCTTCGTGTCAGAGGCTTGGCACCGCTGTCGCTGGCCAGAGGCTCCTGACAACTTTGCCTTCAGATCCACAGCGCCAACGACAACCGGCATTTCTTCACCACCAGGGAACATATTTCGGCAGGTTCCACAGAGTTTCCTCGACTTTCTTTCAATATGTTGTCAGGATGCTGGAGCGTGCTGTCAGTCTACCTTGTTGTAGCCAACTTGTTGTTCACCACCGGAGTCACGGCAAAAGAGGATGCGCCGACGAAGATGGGGAACAATACGATAGAACGGGTATGCCCTTATCTTCTTGACCGAGCTCCGGGCACTGATTACTGGTTCTTGTAGACTGTACAACTACGAACACATTCGATATACCCACCTTACATCGACCAGGACCTCCAGAACCGGTATGGACTTTCTTCAGATATACGGTTACGCACAACTTACCTTCTGAAAGTTGGTGGGACTTCGGCGCAGATGCTTACATTGTATGTAAACTCCAAAATGAACTGAAGAATCTATTGTCATGACGCCTTTCACAGAACACCAACAAGCACGTTCGATTGACTCAGAACAAGGCATCGCAAACGGTTAGAAGACTCTCCAATAATATTCGATTCGATTTGACATTCTATTCGATTGCAGGGGTGGCTTTGGTCTCGCCTGGCGTTAACTGCTACAAACTGGGTTATCGAAGCCGAATTTAAAGTCTGTTGCGCTCTCTCAATCTCAGTGTCTCATGTTTTCTGAGTTAACATGGCGATAGATTGACGGCCAACCCACTCACCTATATGGCGATGGCATGGCTATGTGGATTACAACCGAAAGAGCCCAAACTGGTCCTATCTTTGGAAGCAAAGGTAAACCGAAAGTTAACTTCGCGTAACTCGTCTTAACACCTCGTTGCAGATTACTTCAACGGCTTTGCTATCTTCCTTGACACGTTCGTACATCATTATTAGATCTCAGATCGGTATTCTCAAATATTTCTCCCAGTTACTCCAACGAACGACACAACTACGGCTTCCCTCGAGTCATTGGTGTCAAACTCGACGGCTCAACGAAATACGACTATCATAACGACGGGGACTCCCAAGCTCTCGGCAGCTGCTCTGTAGGTCTACTCAACTCGGCTGAACTGCTCAAGCATTGACCAGTTTCTGTGCAGGCCGCGTTCCGCAGAACAAAAGTTGGCACCAAACTCAAGGTCACCTACGTGAAGGACACCTTCCTCGACGTCAAAATTCAATACAAGGCCTGTAAGTCCTATAGAATACCATCGTCATATTGAAGCAACCGAAGCTGATATCTGGCTGACCAGGGGACACATGGACCGACTGCTTCTACATCCCAAACGTCTCGCTGCCAGCCAACCCCTTCATTGGCTTCACCGCCATGACCGGTGAAGTCCACGACGCACACGAGTAAGCACCTTCACCTAACCGTCAACAAAAATCGCCCTAACTAATATTTTCCCTCCTAGCATCATCTCCGTAACGTCCTACTCCGCCATCCTCTCCCCAGCAGATGCACCTCGCGACACAATCAAGAAAACGAACAGCTGGGGATTGTCGCGCAAGCACGACGAAGACTCCACCCCAGGCACCTGGTCCGGCTTCTTCCTCAAGCTCATCTTCTTCGGCGGCATCTGCGCCGGTGGCTGGTACGGATACAAGGAATACCAGCGTCGCCAGCGATACAGCGGATTCTCCTTCAACGGCCCCTCTAGCGCATCCACATACGGGCCCAACAGCGCATCTACGTATGGCCCCAACAGTGCCTCAACATTCGGACCAAACAGCGCCATGAGCTTTGGCGGTGGCTTGAACAGCGCCGCGAGCTACGGTGCGCCTCCGCATAGTGCTGCTTCGAGCTACGGTGGCCCGCCTAGTGCTGCTTCGAGCTACGGTGGCCCGCCCAGCGCTGCGAGCTACGGACCCAACAGCGCTTCGAGCTACGGCCCTAACAGTGCTTCAAACTACGGCCCCAACAGTCCTGGATTCGGCGGCCCACCGAGTGCCAGCAGCGTGTACAGCGGACCTACCAGCGCAAACTTCCGTGGCCCTCCCACCGGCGGTTCGAACTATGGCAACTACGCTGATAGCAAGCGGGCATTCTAGTTCATCGTTAGATAGCGAGCGGAGATATATAATTTCGTATTTTACTTACTTTACACTTTGTAGTAGCGGCAGATCATTTATTTGTTGTATCTTCTTTTTTTTTCATGCGACGGCCCAGACCTCCCCTTTGCTTGTATACATTGTGGACTCTCTTGAGAAGACGGTTTAATCGAAAGGTAGGTCTTAAACAGGGGTGACATTCGGTGAGGAGGACAGCGTCAAGGGCTACATACATATGCATCTGGACGAGAAACCCTATCCTACGAGAGAAATAGACAAACACAGAGAAGAGACGGTGTACAGAGAGCTATCTACTTGCATGAGGATTGGACATTGAGAAAAAATGCTACACTACAAATTGGTTGTGGGGGGAAATAACTACCTACTAAAACAAAACAAAAAAAATGGGATGAACGGGAGAAAGAAAACGAGATATAAACAAGTATAAGGAAGGTTTGGAAATGCGTTATCCGGGATGCTGTATCGGTCTAAGCCAACCACCGGAAGCAGAAACCCCCAGGCGGGTCAAGGTGATAGACCAATGGGCTTGGTGGCACGTACATATAACCAGAAAAAGCACACCCTCTCGACGAAACGAGGATGGGTGCATATAGCAGAAAAAAAGGGTCACAAAAGAAAACGGGTAGAGAATGAGAATGGGAAAGAACGAGAAGTAATAACTACAGCTACGATAATTGGTTGAGAGAGATGTACTAACTACTACTATTGCTACGTAAAAAGGTTGTTGAATTGACTACTGCTACTAAGAGATGATGAGGGAGAAGATACTATTGCTACTAAAGGGTTCCAGATGCAAGACAGAGACGAGATTGGGCGGATCGGATAGCTTCGAGAAAAAGAAGGACAGAGAGGAAGAGATGTTGGAGAAGCCGTGGGAAGAGAGGGCGGCGAGCGGAAGCGTAGGTGGCTTTGAATGAACGTAGTTGTTGGCTGTGTATATATGATCATTCGTAGAAAGGAACAGAAGAGTGAAACAGAAACACCAAACGAAGCGGAAACATCCGTCGAATCATTACATTATACAATGGAAGAGATGAAGATCTGGCACGCGATCGCGGCGCAGACTGCCGAATCAAACACCGTAACGTTGGGCCAATCGTTCCTGGATCGCAGGAGGGAACAACGCCACCTGAGCCGCCCAACCCTGTGCGTCGTGGTTCTTGAATCCTTGAAGAAGAGTTTGGAACATATTGTTCAGCTCTGGCGAGGGGTGGCTCCATCGGACGATGGAGTTGCAGAACCAGATCAGGCTCTACATACAAAGGGATCAGTAAGAACCGCCAGATGAATCCCGATAACCTCTCACCTTTGCGATGCCTGCAGGGTTCGTCTGGACAAGGGTGCACAGTCCACGGAAGGCAGAATCCTTTTCCTCGTTATCTCTAATTTCAAACAAGGCCTGGCACCACGCTTGAGCGAATTCACCAAGATGGGGGGCGACGATCTGAGGATGCATCAACCCGATGCGGCCAATGGACACGGCCGCGTTCTCGTGAAGACTTCTCGGAGCTTTGGGGTGCAACAGGATGGGGATCAAACGGGCAATGAGTGGGTTGACCCATTGCTGGAACTCAGGGTCATCTGAAGAGATACACCCATCAGCACACGCTCCTGAAATTACAAAAGAAACACACCTCTTCCGTAGCGCAAAGCGACTTCACCGACACTCCAGGCAGCATTGTTTGAGGCACTGACGAACTCAAACTTGGGCTCAGGATCGAGCTGAAGGATCAACTCGTTCATGATGCCGGCCAGGTGTGGCTTCAACAACGAAAAGCAGTTGACAGCCATATCCCCCACAAGGGCATATGCGGACTGCCTCACGGGTGCTTGGGGGTGTTTCAAGCATACGGTCAGGAGGTGCAAGAGATGGGGGTTGCTCGTGTTGACAAACGGTTCCAAATGCATGCCAAGACCTTGTGTCAGACCTGACAGCAGGTCAAGGGCGACGACCAAGAACGACTTGTCGGGTTCTTCGAGATCAGGGTTTTGCTGGTACTGTTGATACTGCAAAAGGGATTTGTGCATGATGTTGCAGCATCTTTCGAACACAGGGCCGGCGTGAGGCAGGAACGCAGGACCCATTGCAATGGTCACCGATGCAAGGCACTAGAAGAAAATCAGTAAGTGGGCAAAAACCGTAAGGCAATACAACCCCTACCTCAAGCAAAGGAATTAGATCATCGTCATCGTCTTGAAGCTTGCTCCAACGTTTCGTGAGCGGAGGCATCAAGATATCCACGTAAAGTGGGTTGGAAAGTGCCCGACCGACTGCATCCGCGAGAGTTCCAACAGCATCATACAAGATGAGCATGTTCTTGTGTTGATATTTGTCGAACGCAAACACGAGATTGCGGAGCACAGGCTCTAGGTAAGGGGCCAGTTCGGAACCGGCATCTTCTTCCAGAGTGGCAAAGGCACTACAGCCTGCTTCTTGAACTCGCTTGTTGTTATCAAGAACCATGCGCAGTAGCTTTAAACGACGTAACGACATCAAACTCTTGGCCTATTAAACCGACTGAATTGGACTCACCCCTTCCATAGTAGGAATGAAGTAGTTGGCCTTGTGTTCTTCTGATATCGGCTGTGTGCACCAGCTTGCATAGCGACCGAGCGTCCAGCAGGTGATAGACCGCACCAGTGGCTATAGCGGAATATGATCAATGAACTTATTCGACAAATCACCGAATGATGATCGCTCACCTTGGTATCGTTAAGCATATTGATGAGGTAGGGAATAAGGGTAGGAAGGTGAGGTTCGATTGCCTCGATGCAGCCTATGCGAACCAATCCATCAGCTGATTGCACATTCAAATTCTACAGATGTACGTCACCTTCGGCCATGGCTCCTAAGGCCAAAATACCACTCTCCCTTTGCAGCCATTCGCTACTCCATAGCTTCTCCTTCAGGGGACCAAGGAGGTGTCGCAAAAGTTCCCCGCTGAATCGCACAGCGAGAACGTCCAATGCCGCCGCAGCACATTTGCGGAGGTTCCACTCGGTCGACATTTCGTCAGCAAAGTCGTCGTCGTCGAAATCGTAATCGTCTTCATCGTCCGAGTCAATCGTTTCTTCTCCATAAGCACCAACACGTTGTTTGGGGGCTTCGGTCGGCTCGCCGTTCGCATCACGTTCGTAGGAGTGAGTCTTGCCGCCTCCATAGTGCCTTGGCTTGATATCGGTTTCCTTGTCGGGGACATGCGAATCGTCAACGTCGCCTTCGAGCCAGAGAAGATCATCTTCCCCATAAACCATGCAATCCAAAAGAACCGGAGCAACCTTGTCAAGCAATGGCTGCAGGTACGGCACAAGCTCCTGATCCTCTGCGAACGTCAGCCAGAACTCGCAGGCTTCGAGCGCCACATTCTCGTTCTTGTCCTTGGTCGAATAAAGCATGTATTCAGCGACGTTTGCCATCTCGGGCATGAGCTTGTCTGGCCTTGCCGCCAAAAGCAGGACAAGGGCTTGGCAAACATGGCGGCGGACGGAGGGGTCGTCATCTGATGCCCGTTTGAAGAGACAGGCAATAAATGCGTCGATATGGGTGAACAACGATTGACAGTTGACGGGGACAAAGTAAGAGAGACAAGCAACCGCATGAGATCGCATTTTGGGCGATGGGTGCTCCGAGAGTTGCAGGAATTTTGGAATCATGTAGTCCAGCGGGCGCGTTCCGCCGATTTCGACATCCATTTTACGCGGATAGTCTTCACAAGCCTTCTCCAGAGCGTTGAAGGCAGCCTGAACATCAAACGAATTGAGTCAGCATCATGATATAAGCCCGGTTTGAAAGATCGAGAACGCCGTTAGCAGAAACAATGACATTGACAGCAGGGAGAACTGCAGCGATGAGCTCGAACGAGCAGTGAATCGTTGAGAACGCAACTGTTTGCTAGAAAACGTAGGAAAATCGTGTTTTTGGGGAACTGTACTCACCTCCTGCCGATCAACATCGGGGCTATCCAACGCGTTGACGAGGTGTTGGAGACATTCTGGCCAATTCTTTGGCTCGAGGACACCGAGGAAAGTCACGATATCCTGACTCGCCGCGTTGCGAATCATGATGGAGGAGTCGGTGAAGGCCTGGAGGACGGCAGCCTTGACGAAATCTGCGACTTCTGGGGGTACACTTAGGATGTATCGGGCATTGTTCTTCAAAAGAAATCCTGCGATTGTCCGTATACGATCCTCTTCCTGAGGCATCGAGCTGAGGATGTAGGCCAAATAGGCGATGTACTCTGGGGAGCGCGTGAACTGGTTGAGTTTCTATGTGTGGCACAGCGACACGAACAATGAGCACCCGTGGTTGCAGGCAGAGAAAGAGTTATAGGGGACATACTTCAGTGATGTTGCGCTGAGCAGCATTGTTCACTGCGGTAGATTCGTGGATAGTCTGCAGGATCTCCTGCAAACCAGCAGGATTTGGGGACCAGGGGGCCATTGTGGCGTTAAAATCGTGTCGAACGTGGTGTTTTGGGTTTGGACGATGTCGATTCACAGTAGTAGAAGGAATATAAAGACAAAAAGGGCTGAGAATGGGGTAGAACGCTTTGGTAAACGAATAGGCTGGGCCACCGTCAATATCTTTCGGCGGTTACCTCTTTGTGTACATCTGTTGATCGTGAACCATTTGTCACACAGGTCACGGCCATCCAACAATTATTTCACTAGAACAGCATCCTACGATTATCACCGTCCAATGCAATACAATCCCACACAGTAAATTAATCGGACATGAGGCTTCGAGGAGGTATTCGTATTCTCCTGCTATCTTCCGAAAGCCAGGCAGTGGCCTTCTCCGAAGAATCCGCTGATACCATCATTGCGTGCACTGGCCTATCCCTTTCTCTGCGTTTCGAATTCAACTGCCCACTCGAGAGGAATACGAACTTTTACTGTTCCAAGGCGTCACGGCCAAAGAGCGGTCCAAAGAAACTGACATCTGCCACTGGCACCTGCGGAACGGTACTAGTAGCAATTGCACTGGCAGCTCTGGGGCAAGGATCCTGAGGTACTCTCAATGCTCAGCATGTTCCAGGCCCGTACAGCCAACGTGCACATTGCAGTTGAGATTCGATTAAGAGCAAAAGAAGGCCAAGAAACGTGTTTACGGTGCGTTTCGTTTGATATTGATCTAATCGCAAAACCCCTGCACCTCAAGTCCGATTGATCCACTAGCATAACGCGTGTATGGAATGTTTTCCCAATCAAGTATGGTCAAGTCAGTCACGGACGACAATGGTCCAAGAGGCTGTAAACAACACGATGTCAAGCTTTCAAGCCCCGGTCCCATTCCCCCAACCTGAATACAGCGGCTTCGGGCGTCATCCCTTCGACAAAGATCACAAACCATCCTCTCCACGGTAGATCGCCGAGAACAAGATATAACATCGTACCTTATCGATTGTCTTAAGAACCTCATTCCGGGCCTATCTCGGTCAAATGAATGGTGGCAAACGTCCAATCGGTATTAAATCATCACCCCCAACGTTAATCTATTCTCTATCGGGGAAGGTCGATTTCATATCTCAGTTTACAATCGACAGGCCAAAAAGATCGTTTCCTTTGCTCACCTATGGAGTAGTCTGTCTATGCATCGAGGTCACAACTTGAGAGTAGCAGGAGTCAACGAACCACTCCCGGTCGCAGCATACTCAGGCTGGGGGGTCACAGTCCCAGAATAACTAGACACAGGCGTCACCGCCCCAGCCTCCGGAGACCGATGGTCCCCACTGGGATTAGCCAAATACGCCGCCAAAAACTTCCTCCATGGACCCTTGCTCGGGACAAAATGACCTAAAAAAAGAGTTTCTCTAGTTACTCTGGAGAAAAGCAGTTGGAACGTATGAACAGACCTCCCAGATGCTCCTCCACCCGCTTGGTATGCGAAACCTCCAACAGTTTATGCGAGCGTTCCTCCACAACCACAACATCCGTCTTGCCAATAACGTGCAAAGTCGGCGTGTTGAACCCTTTCTCCCAAAGCGGGTCACAGAAAGGATCTTCTACTTTGAATCCTGACACAGCGACACAGAATTCACTGATTGGTAGAGGCATCATCTTCAGTTGAGAAGTCAAGGCAATTATACTTTGAAGAAACGTACAACGGTGGGTGGGGTGGTTTCCCATCAACCAAAAACGGGGGGTAGACCTCTGGATTCTCGAGCTATAGTGTACACAGACAGTCAACACCCGCCAGACGGAAACGATGGACGAACCACTCACCAAAGCAGCAACTACAGCCGCAAAGGCTGCACCCTGACTGAAACAATCCTCAATTAATTCCCCCTCCTAGGAACGCGTCATATCGACCCACCTAAACCCAAATACGCCCTATAACGCCAACCAAGAGAACAGAAACTCCCGTCAGCTAGTACAACCGACCTCAGCAAAACGGAAACTCACATCAAACTTCCGCTTCAACAACGCCTCCTTCACAACCATAATGCTCTCTTCCAAGCCATACGCTGCCGTCCGCTCAAGGTTCGGCTTCCACCACGCACGCGGCGTAAGACTAGGATCGCTCTCTACAGCGATGCTTGCTTCGTTCGCCTGCACCTCTGCCCGCAATCCAAGCTCCTCCAACCGCGTAGAATTAAATACGAGGTCGGCTGGCTGCAAGATATGCGGCGCGTCGATGAACACTAGAAATAGCAGCTGGTGTTAGACAGAAGCAAAGGCCAGTACATATGAGGTCTGCAAGTGCTCACCAAACTCGACGTTCTTGCATTCCTTCCTCAACGCTCCTATCTACAAACCTCGTCAACTCCCAAGGACTGCAAATAGCTCTTTAAAGCTTCAGGATGAAAGAGAAACACCCACCCGTTTGCTGAAGATGACAGCATTCTGGGAATACCTGCCACAAATTACACGGCCAAGATGGTGAGCATCTATTTGACGTATACGAAACTAGTTGGCCTAGGACTCGACTCACCCATGCAATACCAATACAGTCTTCATCCCGGTCCGATTTATAAAGGGTTTCGTAGTAGGGGTGTATATGCAAGCGGAAGTTCGAAATCCTTTCAAGCCAGATAAAGTCGCTCTAAGCTGACTAGACCGAGTAGATGGTGATGCACTGTCTCCGAGCCCGCTCTGCCCGTATAGTGGTCGGAGAACCGTACGAACGCGTGCACCCAGCCGATGCAAACTTAACAAGCAAGCTCCCAGCGTTATCGCAAGCCCTATGACTATGCTGTAGGAGGGTCCAGATCAAGATGCAGGGAAAGGTGGTGGTGGTATCGAAACAACGAGCGCCTCCTCAATTGATCCCAACTATGTAAACTCGGTTCGGGTCAAATAAATACCCGATCAATGCACAAAATTATAACCTCGACACCGGCAATGTCATACATAGGTTCACGGTGTCAACAGGGACTCCGGCTCAGAAACACGCTCAAACGAGTGGGCTGGCATTGTTGTAAACCTCACAGTCCTCAAAAAACGTGCCTTTGTACTCTCGGCAGGCTCAACTGCCTTCAAGTTCCTAGGACATTGGCTCCATCGATGTCATCGTCTCTTCCTTCGGCTGTGTCGCATTTTTGACGTTGAGCCGTCCATGGCCAGCTTCGAACTGACAAGTGACAGGGAAACCGAGGTGGACATGGGTTTCGATACACCACTGAATCGTTCGTCCCTATTCCCTGTCCTTATGTGGCCTTATCCCCTACGCGAATCAAGCACTACCATCACCCCTAGCAACATTGAGACGAGACCCAGTCCCATGCCTGGGAGACTCTTTCTCTGTTCGTTGAAAAAGTGGTGGTTGAAAGAAGTTTGTATATTTGTAGCAACAGGGTACTTCGTATTGTGTTATCTGCAATGTCAATTCGAAACGTGCTTTCGCGTCTAGGCAGCGATTTTAATCGGAAGGTCCGAAGAGCGAGTCCATGAAGAGGTCTTCCTCCTCCTCTTCAACCACCCGCCGCTGTTTCGCTAAATAAAAAAGTTACCGATTCCACAAACAGCGCAAAACGAGGGAGGAACTGACCTTGGCTCTCTCGAAACTTGCGCCTCGCACCCCATTTCGGGAAATTCCCAACCGGGTTTTCAAGGTACCTTTCAAGCTCTGCCGCAAGTTCAGGATCCCCAACAGCCACCAGCTGTCTCGTACGTTCAGCATAGACCCTAAACTGGTCTTCGTCCCCAAGTTCCGCATAGCACCGCATGATCTCCTCCAAGAACAGAGGCAAGAGCGCGTCCAGCCCTTCTTTCTCTATCAGCGGGATCACAGCGAGGTGAGATTCGATAACAAAGGTATCGGGGAGACACAGATCCATGCTCCATTTACGGTAGGACGGGTGCGTGTTGACGTACGTCCCGAGAAACGCTCGCGCCGCGTCCGATTTTTCCTGCGCCTCGGGATCGGCGAACGTACACCACTTGCAATCACACGTGAACTTGTAGTCGCCCTCTAGTTTTACGAGACGGGTGGAACGCGGTTGCAGAAGGTCCGTGTAGTTTTTCGTGATCTCTTCCCCTGCCGCGATGGAGCGCAGGGCGTAGAGCCGTGCGCTGAGGTTTGGGAGAAACCACTTGTAGGACGCGTTGGGGCCGCATGCGTGGTTGCAGCGGTTGATTTTTGGGCATACGCCGCCGTAGTGCTTTGCGTGCGGTTTCGAGAGGTGTGGGTCGGATTCCGAGTCGGAGGGAAAGTGGAAGCCGAGTGTGAGGGCGTTGGTCCGCGCGACGCCTTCGACTATGCTTGGGCACTCGTCCTTGCTCCTGCAATTCGCCATCGTCTCCATCTCTGCGTATGTGCTCTCCGTGATGCCTTGGCCTAGCCTTTCGTAGCTCTCGTAGCTCGAAGAGTCTTCGAGTGGGAGTGCGGGGAGGATGAAGATGGGGTGTTCGAGCTTGATCAGGGTGCCTGGCAGGATCGGGCGGCTCGCGAACATCGCGTATCCCCTGTCCTCCGTTTTACGTACGACGAAGGGCTCGTCGATGGGTGGTGGGAGTGCATTGGGCAGTGGGTTGGGCAGAAGCGGTATCATCGATGGGTGGAGGAGGGCTGGTATTTCTGTTGGTGCGGTGTTGGGCAGGGTGGGGGACAGGGTGATTGTGTGGTGCACGTAGGGACTTGGGACTGGTGATACGCATTTTGGTGAAGGCATACTATCATTGTCTTTTTAGTTGGAGGGAATTTGGGTTGGGGTTATTGTGGTTGTGGTCGTGGAAGATGCTGGTGGTAGATCCCAAATTTAGCTGCGAGCTGCAGTGCCACCGTCGGAAAAAAATTCGGTCCACCGGAGGTTCGGCATGCTGATCATCGTAGGGCAGAGACCAGAGACCCAATAGAACTTATCAGAGAGAAAGCATGTAGATATTATTACAACGAGCAGATATTATCATTATAACAAGCAGATATTATGGTAACGCACGGCCATTCACCGTCCACCACCTCCAGTTAACCCCCAACTCGATGGGAGACTCTACCGGTGGGGATCCTCGGGACTCGACCGTGCTACCAGCGTCCAAACACACGAAACCCATCGTCGTGCAAAGGCCCAATCTTGCATTTCCATTCGCACCCACCGCCGACCGCAACACAAGCAAGTGAGGAACAATTTACTCCGAGTGCAAATCGTCCTCGTTGATTCTCGGCTGCACCTGCTCAATGAGGGTGCTCACGCGTTCATAGACAGCGAACACGATAGCCTGGCCAGGTGCTACACGGAGCACACGGGGCGTGATACCCTTGTAGAAGGACTTCACACCCTCGTGTTTCCACATATCAGCAGCAATGGCGGTGATACGTTGGAATGCTGATTGGCCGGGGACGGCAGTAGCCTTTTGCAGACCTGAAAAGCAAAGGGGCATTCATTGGCGGGGAACGGTAAGAAGTAAGAGGAATGCGCGTACGAGTCTTGATGGTATCGATTGGTGCATTTGAGAATGGACCCATGGCACCAGAGATGAGACCAATCAACATGTGTTGGTACGAAGGAAGTTCAATCAAGTCTGGTTGCAGTTTTTGCGCAAACTTTTTGATTTCCTGGTAGGCAGTGAAGTTGGCACCTGTCGATAATTCCCAATGTAAGCGGAGGAACGGAAAGCGAGAAAATGTAAACAAAAATACGAACCCTGGTTGGTTGCTTGACGCAAAGCGGTCAAAGATACGCCACGGTAGAGAGTGGCGAAACCTTCTTCCCTGACAATGGTATAAACGGCGTGGGCTGCATTGCGGTATCTCGGAGCTTCCAGGGGGTCGGCCAAAGAGTGTTGTTGCGCTTGCAATCGGATTTTCACGACCTCCATAGGTGTTACCACCGCGACGGCTTCAGTGACACCAGCACCCAAACCAGCTGTTGCGAAAAGTCGATAAATGACGCAAAACTTAGTAAGATAGGGAACTACGGACCAATGAAGATTCCTCCAACACTAGTCTTCCCAGTCTCCTTGTTGGCGAGGTAACCCTTGTAAGCCTCGAAACTGGCGAAGCGAATGGCCATCTTGGGCACAATGCCCGACAAAACGGCACCAAGACCCTTGTAAAGTGCAAGGGGTGTTTCGCGTTTCACGATGTAGGCACCGGTCGCGAAGAAGCCACGAGCTTTCGTCTGGTGGGATGGATTTAGAATTCAACTGACTCAGAGTGACGAGAGACATACCCCTGGTGCTCGTCCAGACTTTGAGAGCTGCATGCGAACCTTGATGGTGTCTAGGGGCTGGCATACGAGCTAGAGGGCTTGTATGAGCCTCTGTGTGTAGACGTAAGTGGAGCGGGTCTACTCACGGCTTCACAAGCCCCAGCAAGGCCTCCAGCCGTAATGTGAGTGGCGAACCCAACGGGCTTCTTGTTACCGGATCTTGACATTGTTGAAGTATCGCCTGGAGGTTGCGGGGAAGAGAAAGATTGCGGAGAGTGGGGAAGCTAATGAAGACGCTGAAAGTCGTCGAGGATTAAAGGTTTCCGAGCTGGATCTCTCTCTCCGTCAATGCTAAGCCAAAGCGGAGAGTCGCAAGTGGAGTAAGATTTACTGTTACCGGGCAGCTTTAGAATTATCATGTGAATCAAGAATAGCTGACCGGTGAGCCGTTCCCGCTAAGGCGCTTCCACTTGGACCCGCTGTGACGTTCCGCAATTTAGCCGAAGCCTGTAACGGCTTGAACCTGGCGGACTCTGGCGAAATTCGGCTATGGTCCGTGAGGGAGGCATAGAAAATGTTTCATTGGTTGAAACAAGGACTGCGATGGTGAAAGTTTGTTGAAAGACTGTGTGATAGAGCCTTTGACCAGAATAGGGCTGCTTGGGGAAATACGCTTGGCGTGATCGGCCGTGGCTAAAGTTATGGCTCCGGCCGGATCAACGCTTTCCCTCCGGTTTGGGCCGATTCCAGCCGATCCCCCGTCTTGAGCAAGTTCGGATTTGTCGGCTCGGGACCAAATTCTGTTGCGCAGAGGAAAACGGGAGGAAAAGGGTCGATGCTCGAGCACTTGGTCCATGAAATGACTGGGTTGACATGTATTGAGGACCTGTCGCCCAAGCGCTACTGGCCGAACCAATATCCGTTGGAGACCAAAGGACCAATCTTTCACGTTTTACCGGAGGTGAAATCAGCCTGAATTTGCGCGCTTGCCACAGCACCAGCCATGATACAAGTTGAATGGAGCGTGAATAAGCTTTCTTTTCATCGTGATTGCAGGTCCGGGGTTTGCATGGATATCGAATCTCGTGGGTGTTCGTTCGTGAGCGACTGGGGGCTTGTGACAGGAGCAAGTTCTCCAGAGATGCCATCTCATTACATCACTTGGAAGTTCTAAGGGATGTTAGCCAGGCACCGTTGTCCAAGCCATCGATTGATACCAATGTAGACCAATGTACATAGGACCACCTTGTCGCCGCTACTTGCCTCAAAGGCTCAGAACTGATTGTTCCAAGATAGGCAAACCTTGCTTGCCAAACATCTTGGCGGTGAAGAGACCTCGTGCTCTTGCCTAAAAGCATACGACGAAGAAACTCAAAATCCGGAGAAAAAAAGGGATATCGCCTCGTGGTTCCGACTTGCAACCAGAAAGACTTGAGGAAAACATGCTGTTGAAGCGATCACCGTTGCCAAGGCCCGTAATTTCGCGTAATCTCGCTTCAAAAGGAGATACGAAAGGCGATAAGGCATGAAATATTCGTTGTGCAATGCGAGACCCTGCAATCTGAGACATGCTCTGACATGTTTCAGTCAACAAGAAGAGATCGGAGGCCGATTTGGAAGGCGATCAAAGGATTTGGAACCCTCCGAAACGTATATAAAGGAAGCGTCTGCAGCACTGGCTACTTCCTCTTTTCTTCTGCACTCTTGTCAGGAACAGTTCTATCCTCCCCCTACTTTTGCAACAGTAACTCAAAGTGATGCCAATAGCCATTGTGCACATCCTTTGAGGTATCAGTTGCACTTTTTAAGTGGGCACAAAGACAACAGGAGGTTACAGTGCTCTTGAACCTGATCATTAGCAGTCTCCCAAATACAATAACTACATGACATCTAATTCCAGGGCCTTGCTCAAATAAGATCTTCTACGTGCGCAAAACACATATTGCAGGTCACAGGCTTTGCCAATCATCAGACATGGACACAGTTGCCTCCACATCCCCTGCGCATCTTGCTTCACCACCACAACCACCACCGCCCAGCTTTTCGGCCAGTACTTCGACTGCGGCGGATCACCAGGCGCCTTTGCAAAAGAACCACCACAGGAATCGCATCAATAAAACTGGTGCACACATTTTGAACGGTGAGACTACATGCGCGATGTTAGCTTCTGTCTTGCAGTCCCACTTACTTCCTGGTTTTCAGAATGGGTGAAGGAACATGGCCTAAATCCAAACAGCAAGGAGCGGAATGAATTGGTTTATCACGTTCAAGTCAGTGTTGTTGTTTTCCATGATCATGAATAATGGGTGCTGACAGCATTCGAAACATTTCAGGCAGCCGGAAATGACTTTTGGGCCTTTGATAATTGTGGGAGGTGGTTTGCGTATAAACGAAGGTCCATACAGCAAAAGCAGCGGCGCGAAGCGCAGGCAGTGAACGCTGACAAGCCCAACGAGTCCGCTTTGGCGCCCGTACATCAAGATTCACCCCCACCGACACCCATTCCCAAGGAAAGCACGCCTCAGCCGATGTACCCCGCCTCCCAAAAGTTCGCGTGGCCTATACAGGAGCAGATGCCAACCACCTACACACCAAGAAGTCGAGATCGCAACGGTCCACTGCGCACCACGCTTACAGCAGGTGAATGTCAAGCTCTACGAGCACTGGCAGCTGCAGCCGACGAAATCAGCGACGGGTTTATAGCCACCTGTGCCTGGCTGTTCCACCTCGAAAGAAATGTGGTCGTCTCTTTTCTACGTGATACCTGTTCAAAGGCGCAGGAACAAAGCACGCAGGCTCCCGAAGCGGCTAATGGCACCACAGAATCCGGGAGCTGCCCGCCAGGATCATCATTCCCCCAGCACCCTTCCGAGCCACTGAGGATCCAAACCCCAGCCTATCGTTTGCCTACTCCAGCCGAAACCGTAACAGGCTCTCCGCGGCTCTCACCAACATCCCACCGTGTGGCAAACGACATGTCATCGAACTCGGCGTCTCAACCGCGTCCGTCAACGACAACGATCTCGCCCGTAATACCGCTCGCCAATCCGCAGACACAACTACAAACGCCTATTTCCCCTCACTTCCCAGGTTCAACCTGGACGCAGCAGAAACCGTTGGCGAACACCCAGTTGCCACCGACACCGACTCCAGAAGTCGAGGTTAAGCAAGAGAGTGGCTGGCCCAGAATGCCAGAACCAGAAGTGGATCCTATAGCCGCCGCGATTATGCAGGGCATTCGCGACGCAGTAGCGACTGTTCCCCAGAAATATAGCTCCGCACAGACCCCACGGTCACTTGCAGAGTTTGACGCGCTTTGGGATACGTTTCAACCAAAACTTGCGAACCTAGCCGCGGTCCTCAAACAGTGACCGTCTCGTAACCATAACGACTACCGTACGAATCGTGCGGGGCTGGTTGTTCATTTCGCCCCTCTTCGCGTGGATTTGTTTATCCTCTTTCAATTATACCGCGTAGCATCACGGCCTACCATCATCCTCTACGCTTTCGTTGCTTTCACTTGCTTCTGTTTAACTTTCACGCTTTGCTTCTGCCGATTCATTTCCATTTCATGATTTTTATCTTCTTCCGCCTGGAATCACGATTCATTCAACAGTTTCCTTTCAATTCCACGTCACGACAACACGTATCATATGCATTAATCATTCTAGTACTACACACATACTGCATCTATCATTAACCGAACGGAGTACACGCGGAGAGGGTATCATATATTATTCCTGTGTCATGGCATGGTGAAAGAGGGTGTCTCACAAAGTACAGGTAAAACAGTATAACAACAACAAGAAAAACCATGCGGCAAGAAACGAAGAGTGGATTCAACAACAAGAAAATGATGTGATATGTATGTTTCGCTGTCCATTACATTACATTACAGAAAATGAAAAAAGGTGGGGAAGCAGGGTTCAGATTCGCCACTCGCGGAAGAAATCATAGTCGTGCTGGACGAAAGCAAGCATATAGTCAACGGTGGTCCCCCCTTCTTCTTCCTCCTCGTCCCTTTGTTCGACTGCCTCGGGAGCAGCCTCAGGACCAGGTGCCGACCGACCGGCTGGTTGAGTGGCACTGGGCTCGGGGAGCGCACCAGGAGGATCTTTACTGGCACCCGCATTCTCCCCCATAAAGTCAAACTCATCCGCCCCCTCCAGAGCAAACGCCTCTCGAGTAGCAACAGCCGCTGCATGTGCGTCTTCAACGTCATCGCAATCTCCCAGCGCCTTCGTCAGGGCATTCTCGTCCTTAAACAGCGTCCGCCAGTCGAACTCTCCTTTCTGGATCACGAGGTCATCCAGGCTGCGTTTTTGGTTGGCTTTGCGGAGCATAGCCTCTTCCACCGTGTGCTGAGACACGAAACGGTAGATGTGGACGTCACGGATTTGCCCGATGCGATGGGCTCTGAAAAAGGGGGTTAGATTAGAAATGCTTAGAGCAGGCACCTAAGTAAGAGACACGGCGACTTACCGATCCTCGCACTGACGGTCCATCTGGGGGTTGAAATCGCTATCATAAAAGACAACCGTATCGGCACCGGTCAAACTTTGAAAAAGGGTTAGCACGACAACCACAGAGAACATTTGGCGATCGACATACTTGATTCCAACTCCTCCAGATCGGGATGAAGAGATAAAACAAAATATTCGCGAATCGGCATTGAACCTCTCCGTGATGTACTGTCGATCCTCAATCTTGGTCGCGCCGTCTAACCGCAGATAGAGGTACCCATGGAAGCTCAAGAAGATTTCCAAAACATCCAGAATTCGTGTCATCTGCGTGAAAATGAGGACCCGGTGTCCGCCTGCTTTCTTCTCTTGCAAAAGCTCTGCCAGTCGTTGCAGCTTCCCGCAATCATATTGCAGCAGAGAGGGGTCGGGGAACGCGATCTGGAGTTTTACTGCGGCACGATGGAGTATTGCATCAAATTCCGGAGGTTGTGATGCAATTTTCTCTTGGGCGCCAGCCAGGACCAGGTCCGACATGTCGAGTGCGACAACAGGGGGAGTAACGAAGGCGAACCGGTCGATATATCCCGACATCTGCGCTGCCCGGTCTTCGTACGATGATACCGCCGCATTGATGAGATATGTAGTCCCTAGGTACGAGAGCCGCCAGTCGACGCAAGAAAGTGGGAGCAGAGGGGTGTACATCGTCCGAACCTTCGAGATACACTCCTGGCTGAACTCTGGCAATGGGGCCTCGGAACATCGAAGCTGGTTTAGATATCCAACGTGTGACCAGTGAGCGACGGCTTTCGCTCGAGCGAGATATTCCGAGTACTTGCGGAATCCAGCCACGGTTCGGGTGTCTTTCGAAGGAGGTTCGTCAGAAAGTTCGCCATAATAGGGCAGCTTGGTAGTTGCATTCAGACGATTGAATTCTTCCGCAGCGTTCCTTGATACATTTTGCCTGTCGATGAATCGGAACCCTAGAACGTCAAGGTTCACACTCTCTTCCCGGTACTCCAACCACCGTCTTCGGACTAGCAACTCCTTGATTTCGAAGTCGGCGACGGCAGATTTCGACATAGCAAAGGAAGTGACGATAGGACGAACTTCGAAAAGGTCAGGGTGGTTGCAGACTTTGCGCAGCTGCATGAGGATGTTCGCAATCTTCTGGTAAACGCCTGAAGTGAGGTCGTGCTTGGTCTGCGCACGAGACATAAACTCGTCATAGAGAAACCGTTGCCGCTTCGATAGAGGACAAAGAACAAGATGCTCGTATTTGCTGGGCAATTCCTTCTCAACGTCCCGCTTCAGCCTTCGCAGAAGATACGGCCGAAGGACTGTATGCAGCTTTGATACTCGCTGCATAGTATCTTCGTCGTAGGAATCGCCCATTTCAACTGCCTTCTCCAGCGGGTCTACCCGAGGTGCGTTAGTACCGAATGTTGCTTCCGGCTAAAAATAGACTCACTTGCGAACCAATCACCGAATTCCTTCAGGTTGGCGAAATTCGTCCCGGACATCAGGAACTGAAGGAGTGCCCACAGTTCCGTGAGGTTGTTTTGCAACGGCGTTCCGGTGAGCAAGAGGCGGCGAAACGATCTGAACATCAGGAGGATGCTCCAGCGCTGGGACCGGAAGTTCTTGATCATATGAGCCTCGTCGAGGATCATATAATACCAAGCTTTGCGCTTGAATATATGCTGGTCTTTACTGGCGAGTGTATACGACGTGATGCAAACATTGAAGTGATGCTTGTCCATCCAGCCCTGTCGCAACTCCTTTCTTCGCTTGGTCGAGCCGTGATAGCTGAGAACCTTAAATCCAGGCAAGAATTTCTTGAACTCCATCTCCCAGTTGAGCAAAACACTGGTCGGTACGATCTTTTGAGGCAGTTAGAAGTGCGATAGTGAAATCTCGCAAAAGGTGCGTACGATTAGATGCGGTCCCCAAATGCCATGATCACAAGCCAAGTGAGCTAGAAGGGCGATAGTTTGAATCGTTTTGCTGAAGGTAACATGATCAGCAAAGACAACAATTTCGGGAAAGAACTGTTACTCTTACCCAAGACCCATTTCATCTGCCAAAATCCCGTTAAGATTGTTGGTGTGTAGACTTGCGAGCCATTCCATGCCGGACTGCTGGTATGGCCTCAAAATGCCACGAAGCAAGGAAGGTGGCGAAATGATTTGGGAGGTGCTTCGGTCCACCTGTGTCACTGCGAAAGGTCTAAGGTACGATGGTATTGGGTTCCCCAAATGTTTCGGTGTTTGCTGGCTTGTCGAAAGTGCAAGTTCGTCTTCGCCTTCTTCATCCTCATCATTGTCACGTATCGCAGTTGTATTGTTCATTTGAATGTCTTGGTCTTGAGTTTGCATGTTGATGTCGGTGATAGTGGTGTCGCCAGGAAACGCGGATTCTTCGTCCCCCATGTCGTCCAAAATCAAGTTGGACGTGGCAGTCGAAGGAGAGGACGCCGATAGATGTCGGCCGACCTCTAGTCGTCCTCCTCGATTCAGTGATGATGAGGCATGTTCAGACGAGGCTGGAAGTGAATGTGGTTCCCGAGAAGGCGTCGATTCGGGAACAGGTGCACCAAACTCCTCCAGCACATCGGACGTTTGCCATTCTTCATGCAGTGCGGGGGGTGTTGATCTCGGGCGTGGATCAAGCAGCTCACTCAACATATCGGATGTCTGAGCTTCAATGGGCGAGGTTTCAGGATCTGGTGCGACTAGGTCTTCGATCACAGCAGCGGAGTCGTCGTCAGAATCTTGTCCTTCGGTGAGCCTTGACTTGGGTATAACGATTGAGATCGCGGGTATTTCAGAGGATGATGTTTCCGGACGCGAGGCTTCGAAAGTACCGCTGTCCATCAAGAGCATTCTGGAATCTATTCCGTCATTCTCATCCTCCTCGCTCTCGTCTTCGGACAGCATCCCACTCTCTCGTCCAGTTCGCTCTGAAATGCCGTCGTCCGACGCTTTGCCTTCGCCATCGGTGAGCTCCTCGTCTCCGTCGCCTTCTGATTCGTCTTCATCCTCATCGTCCGAATCATTGCCCCAGTTGAACAGCCGCTCTGAAACGCTGCTCCCCCGGCTCGACGCGTCACGCCGTCGTAAATCAAATTGTTGTGTTTCCAAAATCTGGCCAGATTGATCCAAAATGGCGTCCAGATGAGCATGACCGCGTCGTCGTTCCTCCGCCTCTTCCTTGAGCCTCTCTTGCTCGCGGATATGCTGTGACAGTCGTTAGACATTGCGGCAGATGATACGGTGAACGGATGAACGTACGAAAACTGCCCTTTTCCACTCCGCGACAACCATCTTTATCGTCGACTTGGCAAGAGCTCTGAGTCGCTTTTCTTCTTGAGCTCGCAACTTTTCCTTCTTCGCTGCCTGACCTTCCCAATAGGCTTGTATCCGGGACGCAATTTGGGCAGCAATTTGCCTCCCCGTAGGCACCTTCTTCGACTGCCTAGCCTTTCCATTGGCGACCACAGCCGTAATCACAGCATCCCACAAATCTGTCGTCGTTCTCTTCGGAGGACGGTATGGCTCAGGCAAAGGCGCCTCTACATCGATCTTGGTCCCGAACAAAATGTCTGTCCTGGGTATAAACCGTTCTTGTCGACGAAAATCAGCTTCTCGCTTCCGTACCCCTGCTTCCTTCAATACCTGCCGCTGCAGCGTTTCTTCGTTAACCTCTTTGACTCCGTTGGTCTTTATGGAAGAAACGAGCTGCGTTAACGAACCGCCGTGTTGCGGAGGCGGCGGTATTTGCCCGGGATTGGTGAAAACTCGTGGCGGCCGGCGAACTATCAGCTTAATCCGCTTTAGTTTGTGAGACGGTGTGGCAGGAGATACACAGGGTTGATTCTAACGGACAATCGCTGGGGTGAGTAGATTGAATGGAAGAAAAATTGGCTTGCATACCTGAGAAACGTGCTGGGGTGCGAGTGGTTGTTTGGATGTCACGGTGATCGAATGGTGTCTGCCTCTGTCACCTCTTAAGGTTCTACCAGTAGGCGCAGAGACAGAATTCGCCGAATCTAATCGAACGGGACCTGCTGAAGGGTCCTTCGTCTTCTGTCTTTTCTTGTCGGAGGAAGAAGGATCGGCCATGTTCCTGTCCTTTGCTTGCTCGCTGACACTTGAATGGACGCGCTTGACTCCTTGAGGTCTTCGTCGGACAGCAATCGAAACTGATTCCTCTACTATTGGCGAATGCGCAGAGGGTCCAATTGATGGTGACTTCCCGTTGTTGACTCGTCCAGTAAGTGGTCCTGTTGCGCCCTTCACCTTCTTCTTGGGAGACCTTTTTGCCGATACGGAGTCCATCTCAGCTGGCGTTGTATCCCATTCACGCCCCTTGCCTTTGCCTTCGCGTGCGCTGGCTAGGATGTCCCATATCTCCTGGTGCAAGAAGCCGTCTGGTTTTCCTTTGCGTTTTGAACTTGCCGATTTTCCTGGAGCGGAGGATGAAAGCGATGTGGCTGGTGGAACACTTGTTACAAGCTTCATTCGTTCACTGTGGGCGCGTCGAGTTTGCCTTGATGGTCCTGCAACCGGCGTCGAACCTACAAGGTCGAAGTTTGCCTTGTACTACGCAGGTAGAATATCAGCACTATCTCAACACCTGAATCGATAACGCGCCTACCTGCTGAAAGACCTGACTGGTGTCGGCCTTTGCACTCTATTACATATAGCGTTAGGGGCTTCTCGGAGAGTGTGAATTGGGTACATACCACAGGATGAAAGGTCAAAAGTGTCTGGTAATGATCCATATGAAACTTTTCTCGGACCTAAGCGAATGTGTAAACGGATATCCAGAGGTTATACTTCGATGAAACCGAGGAACATACCAAGTCATCATGTCGGTTAAACACCTGGTCGAGCTCTGTCCGCTTTTTCATTAAAATCGCGGCCTTTTCAGCTTCCAGGATTTCTTCTGCATCGACCACGATATCCTGCCTCTTCGGACTGGAGCTCCTCCCATGGCTATTGGCACTGGCCACCGCTGACCCATTCAAGCCAACATCCGCGCTCATATTGGGCTTAATACGCGTACTTCTCGTGCTCCGTGACTCCACTGGCACCTTCTGCATACTGTCCGACATCGCGTAGTGAGCTCTAACCTCTGAGCGCTTCAAAGAGTTCCCAAAGGCACTAATCTCCCCATAGAATGTAAGTCGTCCTCGTTAATGATGTCGCGCTGGCTTGGGTATCCACTGCCCAGAGTCGATCTCGGGAGATTATGGACGGTTCGACGCAGTTCTTGGACGAATCCGTAGCTCGAGCAGCTGGTAGCTGGAAGTCTACAACGTAAGTGCTGAACGGCGCTATCGACGGCGGGAACTGTTTTGATTACAAGCTCTGCCATGGCTTTTTTCGCTGTGCGTGTCTGATTCCTTTGTTTGGCTCCCAAACAGGCTCATTACCATTGCTCCCGCGATTAAAGGGGAGATGAGCCACCAACTTCGTTCTCAGGCTTCAAGCATCAAGCATATCTTCCTCGTTGCCAGTAGTACAGAAAACAATGCAATTAATCCAAGTTACAACGTACAAGTGTTGTACAACAACATATAATTAGTACACAGAAATCCGAAAGTCAGTCGTACATCTACTTGGATAGCGATAATGCAGAAAGCAATGCGTTCCGCGTAAACATCGTGGGATACATTTTCATCGTGAGGTTCTTCAGAACCTGTTTCGCCCGAGGTGTGAGGTTTGTGGCGTTAGGGAGGCAAGCATTCCGAAGTGGTTATTGTACAAACAGTTGGGGTGCATGGCAATGGCGGTAGAGTACGGATGGTTTGCCGTGTTTCGTTGTCGTTCCAATGATGGGTATTCTGGGTATGCGAGGTAGCCTCAGTGCATAGCAGAGAGGGCAGGTATGGTGTTGAATAATGCATCGGAGATCATGGTTGAGGGTTGGTGTATTCAAAATCTGGGAACGCCATCCCATAGGAATCAACAGTGGGCAGTCCATAAGAAGCCGCCACATTGTCTTCGGGATATTTGTCGAATCTGTAAGCGGAGTGGCTCAGAAAAACTGCACGATTGCCGGTGAGGACAGAGAAACTCACGCGCTAGCGTCCCCATCTCTGGCAATCCGTGGGATGTAAGGAGCAGGTATATCTCTTGCAGCAAGTCGCGTCCAATCGACTTCCTTGAACCATTGGTGTGTGAACACATCTCCGGCGCCTTGTCGCAAGTTTCCGAAACGTCGTGAAGGGTCACTCTCCATGAGCCTGTATATAAGGTCCGTCGCGTTCTCTGGGAACGCTAAAGGCCACTTGATGTGTTTTGGCCCCCTCATGATCTTTTCGTATAATTCGATATGGTTGGGCTCGGGTTGGTGATATGGAGGTAGACCCGCCAACATTTCGAAAATAAGGACGCCGAGAGCATACCAATCCACACTCTTGTTGTATCGTTGCTGGCTAACAATCTACGTTCGAGCGGTTAGATGAGCTTGAGTACGTTATGCAAAGGAAGCGAGCACACCTCTGGAGCAAGATAATCTGGCGTCCCACATAGTGTCCAGGTCGTCGTCGTACACAACTTCGCGAACCCAAAGTCTGCAATCTTGATGTGCCCATCCGAGTTCAGCAGAATGTTCTCCGGTTTCAAGTCCCGGTAGATGATGTTCAGTTGGTGTAGATGATTGAGGGCGAGGGCAACCTCCGCGGCGTAAAACTTGGCAACTGGGTCTGGGAAGCGCTGTGAACAAGGAGGGAACGTTAGCCACCCATTTTGCCAGCAAAAGTTTAATCGCAACAATAAGAATAGGCAAAAGCGACGTACATTTGATCTCCGAAGCAATGTGAACAGTTCACCGCCTGGCACGAAATCCATAACCATGTACAAATTGCTAGTATCCTGAAAGGATCCCCATAGGTTGATGATAAACGGGTGTTGCACCGATTCCAGCATGCGCATCTCGTTATTTGTATGCTCAATTTGCTTCATCTTGACGATTCGCTCCTTGTTGAGGACTTTGATGGCGTAGAACCGCATGTTGTGTAGACTCTGCACTGAAAAGAGGGAACCCTTCAGGATTAGGACGCCCTCGGTAATGGCTCATCGACGCACCTAAGTGTACACGGCCAAAGCTTCCCGTCCCCAATGTCCGTTCGATATTGAAATCTTTAAGTTTGTAGGCACCCTTTGGTCTTGCGGCGCGCGGTGGAAACCTGGGTGCCTCGACCGTTCCCGTACCATCTACATCCATCGCATCCCCTACGCTAGCCGACGTCCGCTCGGTTGATATTGACTCCCTGTGATCGAGGGATGATAATCCTGTCAAGACTGTGGTCTCGGGGATGCCTGCAAGCGATACCACAGGGTGCAAGCCAGTTGCGCCCAATTGGTCCTTGCCGCTACCATGGTGTCCGCCAATATGAGCAGTAATCTTGCCTGCCATACGCTTGATCATGAAACACCACAGCAGAAAGAGATATACGTGGCAAGAGTAAGAGAAAAGGTATTGAAAGGAGCGCCGATGATAAACAATAGAAGGTGAAGTGAGACCAATAGAATTATAAAGATGAAAAGCCGAGTAGGGTCAGCAGCACTGGATTGGTCTATCGAAATCTTTGATTACAGCGGTCAGGTACCGCTGCCGATCACACGCCGACCGACAAAGGCAACGCTCTATCCCAGCACAAGGCAGACCATCCTTGGAATAAGAACAGCTGCCTTGAGGCCACTCTCGCTATTTAACATATATACTTCGCAGCCTTCTTAGCAACCAAATTCTGGCTATCGACGACCACGGTCCTCGTCCCCCCCTCCGAGAACCCATGCTCACAGCCGGCCCGTCCCAATCTGTCTTCACACAAAGATTGTTTATCCACAGGAAGCCATCCTAATCCCGCTTTACAATGAATCGGGCAGTAGGTGTGAGACGATGAACAAGGTCTGACGCGCTGCATCAGAAGGGGAGGGTTAATGATCTGTTCGCGGTGCCGTCACTGCCATGGGATGCCCCTCACCTCATTTTACGTATGCCCACAAAACCCTTTGAAAGTCCTTCCAGGAAGCCTGACATGAATCCAAAATCGATCTTTCGCCAAGGACGAGAAGCGCAGCCTGCCTCGTCCGTTTTCTTGAATCCTCCAATACCTTGAATAGAGGTCAGATGCCGTCCCTTTCGAATCGAATCCCATGCCTTACATCTAAAAGATCACCAAGAGTTTCTGCCTCAACCCCTGCCTTTCCTAGATTCGCTTTACGTTGGTCGCAAAGGCGTATCAGCAGCTCGCACTGGCCGTTGACACAATGAAGGTAGTCGGTGTCGATTGGACCCAAGAACATCTGAACGAACATTGGGTTCATGTTCGCGCTTTCGCTCCCACTGACGAGCGCAAGGACGTTCAAGAGTTCAAGCATCGTCTTCAACCGCTCATTAGCTTCGAATCCCGTGTCCAGTACCGCAGAGGGTCTACCGGCCTGGTGTGCTGCAATCAATGTCAGGGTCAACCACAGACCAATCGAAACCCCGCCGTCGCTGTCGACCCACAGCGAATCATCCCCTTTGATGTATTCTGTGGCAAGAACCTGGGAGTCAGCAAGTGAGTCTAAGATACGATGGTCGCCCAGAACGAGTGGAATCTGGCGTAAAATGGATTCCCCGGTAGTATTTGGATTAACACCCAATGCCTTGAATACGTTCAAGTAAGTCCAAGACAATTTGTCGTTGTCGTTCGCGTCCAGGATGAAACCATAGCGAGTCAAGAGTTGAGCGTTGGTAAGGTGCTCGCCGTAGGTGTTGTAAACCTCGCTGAAAGCAGGTATTTGGGTGTTTGCTACCATTTCGTAGCAGTCGTTGACTGGATCTGAAGTGCCGCTGCCAGGTTCAGACGTTTCTGCTTGACAGTCCTGCCTGTCATGGGGACATTCTGAGAAAGAACCACATTCAGGACAGACTCCGAAGTCACTCTGTTCGAAACATGTTTTAGCATTTTTCGCTAGAATCATAGTGAGGAGTGGGAATGCTCACTTCGATGTGTACGTGATTGTCCTGTACATGGTTGAAACTACAAAGAGTTAAAGACTCGGAGCGGAGGGTCACAGAATGGAGTGGGTCACTCACGCGTCGGATATGGGTACCATGGACAGGCCATGGTACGCGTCCATTAGGAACGCTCGTGAAGATACTAGTGTATAGCACCGCAAAAACCCTTCGAGGCAGGGTTTTGAAACGTAACGACTTCCTTGAGCGAGTAGCAATGGTTCAACCGTTTCGTTGTAATAGGCAACTAGATCCTCCTAGAAAGGCAGAATGCGAAATGATAGCGATGCAAGTCAACAGAAATTCCACTGGGGTTTACGACAGAAAAAAACCCATGATACAAAAGCAGGAAAGCAGAAAGGTATCCCCGCTAATAGATAACAAAAAATATCACCTACGTCGAGTGTTTGTCCGTTCTCACTCGCCTTCCGGAGAATGGCATCAACTTCTGTGCCGTTCAACCATTCCAGCGCTTCGGCTCGATCTTCATCTTCAGCGTCACGGTTCTCGTTCGCCTTCTCCTTCTGGATCTTAAACTTCCACAAGAATGGAACTTCGACGTTCTGAGGCAGGCTCTGCAAATAACCATGCCACTTTGAGGCTGGTCCGAGGAGGCTATACCGAGAACAGCCAAAGAAATGTCAGAACCAACGGAATTGTGTTGTTGCTCCATATTCCAGAAGCAAGAGGGACGTACACTTCGGAGTAAAGCGCGAGACTCAAGGTCATCTGAGCCTCCAATTCTACAGAAACCGGTTCTATTAGATCTGCAATTCCGCAAGATCTTGCAGAGAGTACAGCAGATTTGGGTATTTTCACCACTGCAAATGCCAATTCGGATCCAGGAGCAAAAGGTGAATAGTAACATGCCATAACGATGAGATTGCCACCGTGACATCAGCTACTGGGGTTCCAGAAATTTTAGAGCGTCTAAAACATACCAATCGTCTCTTGTGGGATCTCGTGCTTGCGGGAGAACACTCCCAGTCCGTTGGCATTTTCGTTAGCACGAAGGCTTAAGCGTGAATCTATTGCGATTCCCTGGTCTGAGCTCCATTTCAGCAACGTTTCTATTGAGTTCTGGACGTCCATGATCTTTCTTTTCGGCAGGATGCAGTGGTGGAATGAAGACAAGCCGGCTTTATTTGCGCGTGCTTTGGCCGAGAGTTGCTCATTCCGAGAGCCCGGAACAAGTAACAGTACGGAATTCAAATTCGTGTTGCTTTCTTCTTGACTGTGACGTCGAGCGCTCGGATTCGTGGCATGTCGCGTTTGAGTATCCTTGATTATCTTCAGAGAGGTGTGGTGTATACCTGTGCTGCCCTCTCAGTATGGGGCGTCGGCATGGGTGTTGCCATCCATCGTGACACGTTGAGAAGGGGTAGAGGTACGTCGAATGTCTACCTGGTGCTGTAATAGCGTACTCAAAAAACAATTCAACGTTTGCAGAAGTACGCCGTTTCCATGGGAAACCCTCGATAAATGCTAATTAGGACGTTTGGCTGTGCAGATTATCGCACAGCGCGAAGCGATGGGTTTGAGCCTCGAGCCCCCGGAAAAAACGGTTACGGTATGTCCTCCCTGTTATCCCTCTTTTGCTGCACTCGTGTTGATAAGGTTTCATTTCAGGAAGAGCAACGTGAACAATCTCTGGCAGAATTGGCCCAAGCGGCGCTCCCGAGCCGCAAACCTCCCCAAAAGTCATGAGATTAGAGGAATTGTCTCGGCAATCCACGTCAGGACAAGATCTTAGTTCCAGCGCGATTTTTCGACCCACCACTTTCGACCAACCACCCGATTTTATCGTCCGGTTTTCATAAATAAACCATACATTACGCGATCATTGACTAGTGGGGTAAACTATTAGATGCATAGTAAGTAGTCGTGGGTGAGCTGGGAGTAGGTTGTTCGTCTAAGACTAATACAATTATAATGCTACAGTGGTGGGGGTATCGCAAATGTCCGATTATACAAAATTGCGTTTACTTGCAGAAGATAGATGAAAGGAATAGCCAAAGAGCAGAATCCGGCCGAAGCGAACGAAAGCGATAATATATAAAGGACAGGCATTTACCAATGCCCTGAGCAAACTACGCGTCTGTCGAACCCGATTTCGAGGTAACGGTCAACACCCTCGATGCGTTGGGAACGTTCCTGGAGACCGCGAAAGCCAACCCTGTCGTACACAATGCTTGCAGGATTGGAGTTGCCAACAAACAGGGCAACTTGTGACTTGCCAGAGTTGAACAGCCTGTAATTGCGCGATGAGATTTGGCTTACAGCCACTGATACAATATAAAGACATACTGTTTGCAAACATCTCGCGTGAGCCTCTCGGCGCACCCGAGACGCCTCCACTTCGGGTTGGTATAGACTTTGGTGATGGTCGCAATGTCCGCCGTGTTTCGACTGCAAGCCGCGATAGATGCAATCTCCCAATGGGGGCTATCAGCCTTGCGAATTCTGTGCACCCATACGGCACCCTGCTCCTGGAGCAGTGTGGCCTCTTGCTCTGCTTGTGATCTCGTCATGATGAATGGTTCCTGTTCCAAAGCAATTAGCGACAATATGAGTTGCGTCACGTCAACGGGACTCACTGATTCTTCAGCAAAGAGTTCGCAAAGATCGGCGATCGCTGGGATGTCGTTCTTGTTCCCGAGGCCAATCTCAGATTGTAGGTTGTTTGCGTCAAGGATAGTTTTTTGTCTTCGAGGTTTGAGATCCTTGGCTGAACAGAATGACATGGTGCAGTCGTAGTATGGCTTGCGGTAGGCCTCGATGCCGGTGAGCTTGACCCACTCCTTCGTAAAGGCAGTAGCGACGCGGTCGACGGCGAAGACTGAGTACACGCGCTCCCTCTGAGCACATGAGAGAAGCTCCTTGCAGAAGAATTCCATGTCCCATTCCACGACGTCGGCGACGAGCGATTCGTAGGACATCGTGGTCACGATGAAAAGGGGGTACTCTGCCACACCACTCGCAGTGCAAGAGGCGACGTATAGGACTTGCGTCCGGTCCTGGTTGGAATATACCACGAACCAAGTGTTTTCTGAGTCATTCTGCTGACCAGAACGGCACTTGAGGAGCAAGGGGAGAATGATGTTGGCTTTCGGACCGCATGCATGCAAGCCAGCGATGACAACCTCGGGCACTTGGCTAGCAGATGTGAAGCACTCGAAGGTGAGTTGGGATGGACCAGAAATCTTTGTGGCGACGGGCATGGTTGTGGTTGTAGTGAACTGCAGAAGTTAAGGGGGAATGTGGAAAGCGACGTTTGTTTGGGGTCTTTTCTGCGAAGAATTGGCTTTGCTTTATACCGCGACCAGGAGCTGTTAGAGCTAGCCCATCCCATCCATACCGCACGGTACATGGGGTACCATCGAGATCTGATGCGTTCCTGAAAAAGATTTTGTTCAAGAGTTGAATCCAGGATCTGTACATTACAGCTTTACACCGTCTCCGGGGATTTTACTTTTTTCCTGAAATGTTCAGGTCTTGAGCGGCGCCAATGGGGTGCATTAGGCTACCGTTTGACTTCCCGCGGCCACGTTTGGGCGAACCCTGAAGAAACGAGGCATTGCGTGACCATAATCGCGGCCGGCAGTGCGACCCATTAATCCAATAAGTGAGCGCTAGCCTTTTGGCTGTTAACGAAAGGTATGAGAATATTTAATAATCGATCTGCGCACTGCACTGTACTCACCGATACAAGTATCGAGCATTCCGTTAAACGTGTCGAACGCACCTTGTCTGCCTTGAGGCACTTCCGAGTCAATAGGCAATCACTCAGAACACAAAAGTTGCGAATTCGTTAGCTTCGGGATCTGTGATTCGTATTCAGCTGAGGCCGAGCATCAAAAGCTGGAAACTTGAGCTCGACACCGTCCTAAATGCCATGCAACATGGATGGACGAAGAACAATGCAATTCTTCATTTGCACCGAAAGTTGATTGCGCGCACGTGCCACCCAGATCTCAGTAATCAGTTGGTTGACCTTCCGTTTCTGGCGATGACGCTCAGTCCGAGTTCTGGCATGTCCGAATGATAATCCTCTGACCTCAAAATGTTAGCAGTAGCGCCAGAGTTGGAATCAAACTCAAGCCTCGACGGAGCTAGACACGTCTCCAGACAGCAAATGATTTGTTTATTGACCGACAGTTAGGTTTCATCTATGTATATACCGAGGTTTCAAGCTGCTACCTGTTGGATAAGGATGCCCCCACACTGGCCATTCCAATTCCTCGGGTCGCGATAGAATGGAAGGGTGCTAACGTTAGGGCTGCCCGACAGAATTGTCTGAGCCATTCCCTCCCCATTTATCCCAAATCAAGTGCTCGCGGACTTCTGGAAAGTGATTTGAGACTGTCCTTTTATATTAATACCATTGCACCCATTTAACCGAGATCTGAATATCCTGCTGCATCCGCGTCTACCCCAGCCCAAATCTCGACAAAGTGCCGTGGAACTTCCATTAGAATACCCTAATGTGGCGACATGGATGAGGGTATTGCCTGTCATTCTTGAGAAACTTCCAATCAAAAGGACTTAGGCCTGAGTTACCAGGGTCGAGTCTGGGGAATGCCGAATGTGTGCAACAAGTAATCCTAATGGAAATACAGTCCCCGAATCAGCAATTCGGGTTGGCGTTATGCTCAACGAGCCAGATATATGGGAGATTGCGGAAACGGACACAACATTTGGAACTAGGTGAATGAAGTAAGTGCCCTAGTCACAACACTCTACCATCAGACAATGGGGAATGTATCCAAGCCGCAGTCACCACGGGCTAAGTCCGACCAACCCATCTAGTAATTTTTGATTTTCCGTGCCTCGGATCGATGCTCGTTTCTGAAACAGTCACATCTCTTGTAAACATTAGGCGCTTGTTGGATGGGCTCATAATGCAATCGTTGCTGGCCTTGGATTGAGGGCGCTAGCCGCGGGGGGTTCGGGATTATTGTCACGTCCAATCTGGAACGACAGTATAATGGAAGAAGCTGCGCCGTTGGGTAAAGGACCATGAGATATTGATATTTACCTTTCTGATATTCGACACGCTGGTACGTATCATATGCGTCCAATAGAATAGAATTCTATATCTTTTTACTCTGGTGATCTTGTCAGTTGATTATCCTAGGCCGGTGTGTTTTCAAGCCTACAGCTCACGATACAGTCAGCGTTCTACCGCGGTCTTTCTGGGGTAAAGCGTTTGAGACTTCAACGTAAGTGCCTGCATTGCTTTGATAGGGTAAGGATGAATGTTTCGAAACCAACAGGTAGCTGTTGCGATGTTAGACGCCCGCCTTGTCCGCGCCTGGTGGACCACTTGTTGTGTGGCGTGGCGCCTCAATTTAGCTGTGTCGCCAGTGAGCAGCAGAGATATGTAGTGAGCCACCTCGGCCGTGTGACATCGCGATAGTTGGGGGCTCTCCAAATGTGTGCTGGTACAATCAAACAAGCATTGTTTACCTACATCATGATTGATGTGATCATGCTTCACGGATGCACCGGAGAACTTCAGGAGGCATCGTTGGCCTTCGGTCTCAACTGCAGTACATGCAATCTGTACCCCAGCTACGACCAGATAGCTGGAAAAATTAAGAAGGGACGGAAGAGATGAAATGTTGATCACCTGGCGCCATTACTTGTGGTCTGGAATAGCTCAGTAAGGGCTTCCATAAAGATGGCATCTAAAAGGTATGTGGTGATGCGTATAGCTTCTCATGATAAAATCTTGTACATATATCCTTTCCTCTTTCGATCTAGTCAGTATCAGGCGACAAGATTTTGAACGGTTTAGTCCCGGCGTTAAAACCAAATCCGGAGACGGACATTTGCGGTCAGTTAGCGCTCTGACGCCATGACATAACTAGCGCTAATGAGCCGATAGCTTCTCCCCGACTTCCTTTAGAAACAAGTCTTCAGAGCATTCAGAGATCTTTACTCAAGATGAAATTGCTCGTGTAAGACTCTGAAGGAGGAGGCGAATTGCCGTTCTCATGGGCGCTTATGTCGATGAAGAAGGCGTGGACTGAAATGCACTTCGCCACAGTGGCCGTGACAGCCTAGGCCCTGAGGGCTGTATGTTGCGAAAGCTCTGTGAGGCTAATCACTGGCAGATACGTTGAATCAAATACCGGTGTCAAACTGGGAGTCAAACTCCACTTGCCTATTCCTTTGAAACATTATAGCTTCCCAGGGTTGCGCATATAAAACAAGTACACTGCCGACACCAAATGGAGCTCTCACCAAATCCCGCACTAAACATTCTGAGAGAGGTCAGATGAGAGCCCGCAGGCCCACTATGACTCCGACCACCCTTCGTTCCGATAGTTTGTGTCTTTCCTTAGAAGTTGTTCCCGAGTCAATCCGAGTCAGAAACTCCATATTGCGCCTACGGCTTTCACCATCGATAACGTTAAAGCGATATACGATACATTTTGGCAGTTGACTCAACGATTGGATGTCAATCCGTGACAGAAGTTCGCATCGATGAGCTTTTTAGGAAGGCGTGTCCAACCCGAGACGGGGAACGTGTTGATGGGGGCTACGATTCCAATTCCCTAAGTATAACGCAAATGCTCATTTATCCGAGCTGTGCGGCGACGGTATTCAACAGCTGTTCACCTAAGGCTGTAGACTATCCATTGGACATGGCTTTTCATGGCGCAAGGCCTCATAGCGCTAAATCATTATAATTTAGATAGACGCCAGTACTGCACTTTGGTCTCATATACCTAACAACATGCATACCGTCCTGTGCGTGGCAGTGATGTAGGTTAATAATGCCTTGTTCATTTATATTTCATTTGTCTCGCTCAAACCTGGGCTTCTAGGAACGTTTCTCTAGTCGGACTGAGCCACCTTCTTCGGAGGGCCTGGGATGTGCACTTAAATTCTTTCTCTAATCACACAAATCACACAAACTCGTCTGATACCCTCGCACATGACTAATATCGAGGTGATGCATCGCTGATGTTCAAGCTAAATCACACATACCACTGGTATGGATTCGCATGATTTTGCCATGGGCTGCCGGGCATAGCTCGTTACAGCTACACCGTTTCGTCGTAAATGACTCCCAAGACAGTGGTCATCCGGTCCCGTCCACCTGATTTCACCTGAGGCTCGAGTGAGGTTATGTTTCGAATCGAAACGCTCCATATTTCATCTGATACCACGATGAACTCACGCGAGGTAAATGATGATTGTAGGAGATACCAATGGTGTGTACGACCAGCGCAGCCTTGCAGACACCGAGAATCTGACTGAGGAACTGGGATGAGGTTACATAAAGGGGCATGTATCCCGTCAATAAAGAAAATCCGGGATTTGTTGGGTCCACATGAGTACACTCTCTACTCTCCTTGAGTCGCGGAGAACGAAATCTATCCCTATGCCTTCAGGTGCTCGCTTATAATAAGACAAACTTGCTCCAAAAATGGTAGCCTAATGAGTCACGGCGGAAGATTGACTGTCGGCCTCAATCCCAGGAGCCAAACGCCGCAAAGACCACGAAATTCGAGTTCGCAAATTCAACTCATAAATGCCTACCCCAGGGTAATTAGAGTATCAATCGTTCTTCTCGGAAGCCTCTCAATAACCTTGATCTTAATTAGGTGGGTTTAAGGCTAACTTTACATGACACTTGATGATGTTCGCTACGTCACCTTGAAACCCCCCCTACACCTACCCGGACCCGTCTGTGGAGAAGTGGCTTGCGCTGTGATAGTAGGCACGTCTCAGTATATGTTTAGGGAGGCACAGGCTATACTATTCAACCAGTTTCCTTCCCAGTGCAGATCCGACATTTCCCCTGTAAGACGTTAGGCGCCGGAAAAGATAACAGCGATCTCATGCGTGGTATGATCGAGTTTCATCTAGACGTACATGTGAGAGAGCAAGCGAAATGGTGCTGGTAGTAGCAGAATTCCCAAGCCCTGCCGCAGCCCCCTAATAGCTAATAGCATCACCGTTTATTGTAGCCGTACATAATATCAGACCCCAGGACGGCATATATCTGTCGCTCAGGACAATAAGATGGAATTGAAGTATACCGTGATAGGGCTCAATCTCCAACTCTAACGGACAATTCGTCAGGTCCGTTTCTCCTTTCCCAGATCCGAATTGTGCAGGAATTAATGTTGCCAGTCACTAATGAGGATGTGACAATTGGCACTCTCTGCAGTCTCTAACCCTCATCGACCTCATCAGGCTCGTACACCATATCAGACGACTTTGGCTCTATCAAACATCTGCCTACTTGTAGACTTCCACAGCAGCTAGTTTTAGGATGCCCGAACCTCGGTCTCGGGGAAGCGTTAGCATACTGCACAGGCCACCCAGTCGCCAGGAATCGGCAGGGCTCCCACGAACTTTCGCATCCTTCTTAGCTCAGTTGGTAGAGCGCGTCACTAGTAATGACGAGGTCAGTCGTTCGAGTCGGCTAGAAGGAATTATCGAAGTCGCCGAGAACCCCCCCGCGCGTCGATCATGTGGACGCGGATTAATTTTATTCCCCAGGACAAGCGCCAAGCGCTCCAGAGATCTTCGAACAACTCTAGTCTCTCAGTGACTTCCTTGCTTTGCGACCGCAATGGCTACAATGCGATAACGAATCATCTCAAAGTCGTAAGACTTTTTTAGCCGTAGTAGATACATTTACTCCAGTCCCGAACGCCTCGTGTACCAAGTTCAAAACAAGCAATCAACCGACAGCCTACCTGATCGCCGCTGGATAGGCGCCCGGGACAAATCTCTCTCCGCCGTGGATACGAAAACCGTCGTAACCCCTATAAAAATCGTGGCTAATGGGGTCCCTTCCTCTCTCGCTGACTTTCCTGCACCGAACAACTCTGAGAAACCCTGACGCATGGCGACATGGCGGGGGATTAGTAGGATTACCGGACCCTTTGTTCACTTGTAATCTTCTGCCAAATATGGGTCTGAAATAGGATTCTTCTGAAGCTCTCGCACGGCCAATAGGATGTCTTGCTCTCCGCGCTGATTTCACTGCACCGAACAAACTACAGTCTCTGGGAGATAATCTGGGCCGAGCGCGACTGACGCATGCATGCGGCATGGCAGGACATGGTAAGGATTACCAGACCACTGCGTTCGTCTTCTTTCTTTAAAAATGTAATTCCGTGTATTCCGAGCTCACCAAAATTTCTGCATATGGACCAGAACCGAAACGCAATCTCGCTCTCGTTCGGAATCGACTGTCTTACAAACGAGGAACGAATGTGACGCTCTCGCACTATTGACTCACTCCGACTCGTACTTGGTTTCCTTGGAACTTGCACAGCGAGCTTTGGAAATTCCATAGGCTTCCATACACATATACGGCTCGGGAGGCAACATCAAAATGGAGCATGAGCACCAAAGTTCTTCAATTTACCGCTGTCACAGCCACCAACCCAACAAAGGATCCCCGGACCCCGCAAATGCGGAGCGTCAGCAGTGCCTACGGTACCTTACGGAACACACTACTACTAAATAGAACTTCTATAGACTTTTATGTATGACCCTTGACAGGACCTGCATATGTGCATAGCAACGTTAAACTATGAAATGGAACGTGCACCGCAAAACATATAGGCATAAATTACCTCCCCGGCTCTCAAATTCCGGGTGCATCTCCTCCGCTTAGAACCCGCAAGCTGCGGTCTGTAAATGAAATTGCAGAATAAGGAAATGTAAATTCGGGGTTACCGCTGAGTAAGTTATTTCAATCGTCCTGTGTGCATGACCTCACGGACTACGCCGCAACCGCCAACATGTCCCTACGCGTCCCCGCATAACCCGTTCGCAGCGCTAACCCCTCACTTAAGCGCGATCAAAAAGGGACATAGTGGACTCTGGATAATACTCGTTATTGGATGTCAGCCCGGAGGCCTCTGCGCAGTACGTGTGTACCACATATTCGAAACTACAGCCATCCCCAAGCGCATATAACCGATTCACCGAGTCCAACACGTAGCCGGCTTGGTCGAATCGAGTGCACAGGATTGCTATAATGACTCTTGAGGATCATGGGGGCATACTATACGTATACGTTGTACGAGGTCCCCGGCTTTCTCAATGAGTCAGATAACACTTTACTTACCGCTCGGCAAAGAAAGATTCAGCAAACCACTGACAGTTAGTTGCGTGCTTTGCATAAGGTCTTGCACACGAACCTTCTTTCACTCGTTGTGATCTGATGCAGGAGACCACGGAAACCAACCAAGATTTCATGACTAGCATCGATTTCGACCTCTAACTGTGGGAAATGGAAGTCAGCGGGTGCAGACCGCAATCTCACAATGCGATTGGTGAGAAATACGAATCGCACGAAACACGTTGTGCAAGGACTAATGCAAAGCACTGTAAACACACAGTTCATGCGCAAAGTTCATAAATGCAAATGGAATAGTTGATTCCGAGATCTTATAAAACAGCTAATAGTACAACGGCGTAACTAGAGCGAGAGAGCAAGCTATAATCAAGGGTAACAACGATATGTATGTGCGTAGGTAGTAGGCGCCATGAAATAGGTATGCGCGCATTCGAGTCCATTAACTACCCTCCCCTACCACCTAAACTTGACCCTCCCACTCACAACGCCAGAAAACACGACAACACAAAAGAAACTCTACTGCTCTACGATGACGTGGCGTTGTTGAACACCAACAGGTTGACGGTATCTGCAGGGAGCTCAGCGAGAACACCCTTGGTCGAAAGGGCGATGAGAGCCTTCTTGAGCTGCAAGGGACTCAGAGAAGGTCGCTTGGGGACAGGTGCAATAGCAGCCTCGACCAATGCAGGTGGCGGCAGGAAGTTGGTGATCCACGATGGCAGAGCAGCATGGGCGATAGAGTAGACCGATGAGCCACTGTGTTCCTGGGTCAAGGAGATAAGATTGTGCTCCTTGTCAAAGGTGGGGTCAAAGGTGACCGAGGGGTAGATAGAAACGAGATAGGCGAGGAGACCAGCGACGTGGGGGGAGGCCATGGAGGTGCCAGAAAGAGTGGAAGTGGCGGTCTTGCTGCCCTTGTAGGTGGACAAGATGTTCAAGCCTACAACGATATCGTTAGATTGGTATCAAGAAACAGACGGAAATAGACATACCAGGAGCGAAGACGTCGACGCAAGGGCCGTGGTTGGAGAAATAGGCACGCTCATCACCGAGGGTGGAAGCACCGACAGTGACAGCATTCTCAGCAGCAGCGGGGGAGTAGCTGCAGGCATCCCTGTTGTCGTTTCCAGCAGCAACGGCAAAGTGGAGGCCAGAGGCGACAGCCTTGTTGACGGCAGCGTCAAGGGCTTGTGACTTGCCACCACCCAAGCTCATGTTGGCGACAGAGCCCTTGTGGTTGGAGGTGCCAGTAGCGGCGAACTCGGCATCCGCAGCGACCTGCTTCTTGGCAGCAGCGGAGGCAGCCCAGAGGACACCATCGATAACATCCGACATGGTCCCGCTACCGTTGGAACCCAAAACCTTGACGGCGATGACGTTCGCCTTCTTTGCGACACCATACTTGGCAGAGGCAATGGTGCCGGCGCAGTGAGACCCGTGACCGTTGCCGTCCTCATCAACATCGTTCTGAGGAATGGTCTTTCCCCAGGACGCGCGGCCCTCGAATTCGACGTGGTCAATGTTGATACCGGTGTCAACAACGTAGACATCGACGCCCTCACCCGCGACATCGTCGTAGGGGTACTTGGTAAAGGTACCAAATGTCAGCTTGGGTCGGTGGCTAATGCGCGCGAGACCCTGTTAACAGCAATGATACGTCACATTAGCGTTGTTCGCTTGCGGAGATGAACCGGAACACGTACCCATGGCGCGGTGCGCTGAGTCCTAAAGTCCTGAGTGCGGACAATCTGGTCGCGCTCAATGTATTCAACCTCTGGAAGGGTCCGCAGCTGCTGGATGACGCTATCGGTAAAGTGACCCGAGTAAGCGTGGATCTGCTGGTAGACCTTCTGGACGCCAGAGAGGTCACCAGTGAGAGGGTCTGTCTGATGGAGACTCTGGAGGAAGTTGAGATGGTTCAACTTGAGGTCAGGACTGATGTTGTCCTTGAGCATGATGATATATGAGTTGTTCACGGTGCCATGGGGGTGCTCGCTGGCAAGGAGGGGGGCGAGGGAGATGGGGGAACGACGAGGACGACCATCGGTGCTCGTTGAGAGGGGAGTAGCAAGGACAGAGGCAATGCAGGAACTGGCCACCAAGGCCCACTGTAGGAAAGGAGTCATGGTAGTGGTTCAGGAGAGAGAGTCCCTCACCAAGCCCGCCCACCCAGATAAGGCAACCGTGTTGTGACGTATTTGGCTTGGCAACTGCCCCCGCACTCAAGTCCGCGCCGCGCCAAATTCGAGTCACGCCCCTGAGTCTAGTTCTTTCCCTTTATCAACGTACGAGTATACAATTCGCCCTAGTATCGACTGACATTGTAATATCTACATCTTTTACGTGCCATCTTGGCCTGCGAGGCTTCTCGTTCTCCTTGCACAAGCTATGAATGTTCCATTGTGAGAATCCTTGGCTGGTGTGTTGTTCGTGGAGCGGAACACATAGCCTCTTTGTAAAGTTGGTCAGCTGAGTATTTACCTGGTTCTCATGGAGTGGAATGCAGTGGAAACGTGCTCAGAGCTATTGGACTTTCAGTGCCCCTTGTCTCAGGTATGCCGCGACAACCAACTGCTCAATACTATGATACGACAGCTTCACATCAGCTCGACGAGCATACATATCCGATGGCAAATTCCACTCACCGGCCCTTGACAAGGTATGTCACACCCTGGTTGAAAAACCCCTTGAACAGCTGCATCTGGAGACCTTGGTAGAGGCCCTCGAATCCCTCCACGGGCATCTCGTTATACCGACTTCCTCGGCTCCGGAGGTGGTGCAACGCAGGACGCTTAAGTTTCGCGTTGAGAGTGGCGCCATTCGCGTCTTGTACCGCCTGTTGATGCCTATGGGGATCGTACTTGCCAGCGTACGCGTCGAGGAGCACGCTCATGAGGTTCTCCCCCGAACCCGAGCTGGACTGCAACCGCTTCTTCGCGAGTATAAGGGGATACAAAATCGTATTCGCTGCCCCAACGCTGGTAAGTAAGCCTCGTCCGACTTTCTTAAGAGCCGGCGGTACGCACCAACGGAACTAGCAGTCGCCCCAACGAAGAATGCTTCCCAGGGCTTCAAGTTTACGTTCCCCTTCGAGGACGGCGACCGTCGTGTTCGGGAGTACACCACAATATTCCGGAGCAATTGGAAAAACGCTAGGCTGATGGAAGGGTTTATTGAGAGCAGGGCAGAAGCTCCGAAACCTAATGCACCCCGAAGGTTCTCGTTAGCCTCGGCAACCATTAGTGTGTGCGTTGCCCTCTTACCTTTCCAGAAGCCCTTCCAACCCTTTTCGTCATAAATCAGCTTTGCGATATCCAGCACACCCATGTCTTCTTTCGGCACTGGGCTGTAAGAGCGAGGACTGCCTGCGTTACTCGATGTCGCGAGGTTCCCGAGATTCTTGTCGACCTGTTCCATCTCATACTCCTTGATGTCTTCCCCGGCATCTTCAACGTCGTCTGCGTCTGACCGTTCGGCCTGCAGGCGCAGTGTTATGATGTTCAGTGGTGTTGATACAGCGCGAGACGCGACGCCTGCTATGAACCCAAGCAATAATTCTTCCAACAACGAAGGTGTGTGGATCCTTTTCGACGGTAGAGTCTTCCCTGCGTTTCGTAGAAGGGGTAGGTTCCTGAAACCGTGTGTTGATAGTGACCGCAGGAATGAGTAGAAGTAAAAGTAGAAGAAACTGTTAGTAGCACCAGTGTATCCACGGTCAACACTTTTCTATCGAGATTTATAATAGACAACTTGCCTGGAGAGAACAGTGGCAGACATGTCCGGGCCAAAGCCATCGTACAGAGCACTCCACCCTAGACCTTTGCGACCTTTCCTCTTGTTCCCGTATATAATGAGCAGCAACAACCTCACCCCACCACTCAGTCCGCCCCTCCGCTTCGCCTTTGCCGGTGAATCCAACTGGAGCCTTGTCGTGATCAGGTCCAGTGGGTAGGTCAGTGCAGACGCCGACACGCTGCCTACAGCGCCTGAAACGGCCTGTACCAGTGGGGGCATGTTCGAGGTCATATTCAAAGCAGGTCACTGTAGCGATAATCTAGTATGTCGAGCAAGGAGAGCAAGTGTTGCAGATTTCGAACAAATGAACGAATGCCCGTGAAATGCAATGACATCATGCTGCCTTCGGACTCGGAGGCGGACGGCACCAGATGTGATCCAAGTTCCGTGACCGCTTGTTCGACATTCTCAGACCTGAATAGTACTTGCCTTGGGATTCAGTTCGACGTTCTCTATCCTTATTCCAGACCCACAAGATATAGCAGATGTCGAATACATACCTGTGCGGCGAGAAATATAGTACACGGCGCTTAGCTCCGAATTTCACGTGGAATGGTACGATCAGAGGAGCAATGCGTCCGTCACCGTCGCGTAAACCGGGTCTAATTTTGGCCCACCGTTCTTGCCCATCCCCACCTTCTCCTTCTCCACTGCAGTAATGGCCGCAACTCTCGTCCCCCACGGTATCCGTCGCCTAGGCGTCCTCGGTGCAGGCCAGATGGGCACTGGCATCGCGCTCGTCTCCGCCATGCGCGCCAAAGTGCCCGTTTTACTCTACGACAAGTCGCCGGAGCAGGTCCGCAAGGGCCTCGGGCTCGTTGACAAGCTCCTCGACAAGGATGTGAACAAGGGACGCTTGACGCTGGACGAGGCCAAGGACGTGAGGGGCAGGATCGAGGTTGTCCCGGAGCAACACGGGTTTGCGGGCTTGAGGGATGTGGATATGGTCGTTGAGGTGCGTCACACGAACTCGGTGGTGGTGTCGTTCTTGAATGCGATGGATAGGCTGACTGCTTCTGCTGGGTGGTAGGCTGTATCAGAGAACCTCCCACTCAAACAGGCCATCTTTGCTGAACTCGCTGCTGAGCTCCGGCCAGATGCCATTTTGGCGACCAACACGAGCTCGATTAGCTTGACCAAGATCGCAGCGTCGGTTATTCCCAAGGGCGAGACTGCTTCGACAGAGCTGGGCAAGCAGAGTGCGGCGCGTGTTGTCGGGCTGCATTTCTTCAACCCCGTTCCGGTCATGGTGCGTCTTCCCTCGTGTTCGGTTCGTTGGGTGGTATGCTGACCAGGGTGGTGGAACGGTGTGTAGAAACTGGTCGAGTTGATTTCGGCACTCCAAACGAGCAAGGACACCCTTGAGCGAGCGCGTTCTTTCGCCACTGCGTGTGAAAAGGGTGCGTACACGTCCCAAATCATCGCAAAACCTGTTGTTGACATGATATGTAGAGGTCACCGTCTCAAAAGACGTGCCCGGATTCGTGTCGAACGCCCTCCTCATGCCTTTCCTTAACGAAGCTATCATGCATCTCGAAAAGGTGCGTTCTCATCCTTGATAGTCATTTGGCAAGGATGTGTTTCTTACGACTACCAATAGGGTATCGCTACGAGAGACGACATCGACACCACTCTCAAGTTGGGAATGAACCATCCCATGGGTCCGCTCCAGCTTGGTATGTTCTTCTTATCAAATCCCTCCTCCATGCTCACCATTTACACCCGCTATTTTCAGCCGACTTGTAAGTCATATTCGCCGGCCATCCATTATTGAATTTACTCACGAGATAATATTAGCATTGGCCTTGACACCTGCCTGGCGATCCAGAAGACGCTCTACGATGGAACGGGAGACTCCAAGTACCGCCCTGCCATCCTCCTCGAGCGCATGGTTGATGCTGGCTGGTTGGGCAGGAAGAGCGGGAAGGGGTTCTATGATTACTAGTCAGATCATACCTTGGCCTGTAATGGGACCTCGGGGACTATGATTCGGCACCTTGGTACGTGAGCGTGGATGCGGTTACGCAGCAGAAGACACAACGCGAGATGAAATGAGAAGCTGATCGAAGCAAAAGCAAAGGACATGGAATAGGCATAGGCATTGTCTGTCATCGTGATTATCTAGACTGATTAATTTTACACTTGCTATTATCGTTTTTTTCTCCAGGTTGTGCATGTGGTTCAGTTGGGTTGTATCATCTGTCATCTGGAAATGTGAGCTACACTATTCGGAGGCAGTTATTCGAAGCGCGATGTTGGCATTTGTGTGCCTCTGACATGGCGAACTTACAGAGGTGTGGGGATTTACCGCTACTGAAGAGAAATATCGCATACTGTGAGCCGGCATCGCACGACCCGAACGCTGGATATGTCGACCAGTGTAAGCTCCAGGCCCTTCCACTCCATCAATTGCACTGAAGCAATATCTTTTTTCAGGCGAAGTCAAGTGGACGTCTAGCGTGGAAATGGCTGCCTCGTGTCTGCTACTTCGTGCCATCTGACAGACAAAGAGGAGAACAGCGGTCCAAGCAATACAAAGAAATACACACCTCCAACCCGTGGCTCCGTTAGCCTATTGTCATGTGCGGTCAAAGCGAAGCAATCTGTGGCCCAAGCCACTCATGCCGCGCATACAAAACTGGGCGAGTCAGCTTTCAAGATAGCCAGAATTCAATCCCCCACCAGCACAGACAACCACAGAGCAGAACATGCATTCCTTAGAACCCTTCATGATCACCTCGAGCCAAAGATACCCCCGGGGTGTTCCAGGAAATGGTTCGACTGATAGGCTTTTGGATGATGAGGTTCCGTACACGCTAGTTGCCTATGGAGAGAGTTCGAATGAATTCTTTCTCCCGAGCCTGCATTCGGATTGTTCGCCGAGCAAGAGGGGCCAAAGCCCACAGGTATGTCCTCAGTTCTCGAACGTTTCTAGTTGATCACTAATGGTTCACGTAGTACTTCTCCACGCCCACGCGACGCGCTGGGTGTGACTCTCCGCTGCGCAAGACGGTATCCCAAGAGTTTTCCGAGCTTCCAAATCACGGTGTGATAGTCAAGCGACTGAAGCAACTGCGGGAGTATATCCAGTCCAAGGTAGCTGCAGATGGGGCTGAGGATGAGGCTGAAGAGTCCAAAGAGTCTGCCACCGACAGTCAGCCCAAGCCGAAAGACACAGACACGGCTGGGATCAAGATCAGGTCCGAGTCGTCAAAGAGCCTTCTAGAGCAGCCAGCCGAACGTAAGGAGAGTGCGTTGAGGCCGTCTGAGCTTCGAAAGAACCAGCGACCAAGAGCGCCATATCGCAGTGGAATGCGGTCCTATGAGTTGGAATATCCAGGAGATAGTGCGTTGTCGTACAGAGCTAGAATGAATTTAGGTAGATATAGGCTTGAATGAAGATAATAGAATTGAATTTTCGCAAGAGTATGGAACAAGGAACTTGAAGGGGAAAAGTGGTGATCTTGTGACCTGGGTTTATTGGATCGAAACGTGCCCAACTTTTTGTCCTTTTCTCAAGCAAACGGTCGAACATGTGTTGATATCTTTCTTACTCAAGCTCTACCACCTTTCTCTTTCTTTACTGGTCCTCTGTGCATAGGTAGCGCCGCCAGCTCTGTTCTGGTCTTGTTCTTAGGTCGCTCCTCGTCGTAAGTGTCATTCGCAGTACCCGTTGATCCACGGCTACGTCTGACTCTCTGCGTTTTCTTCCTTTGTCGTTAGACAAGACCAGGCTGGAGTCTTTTTTCGTCAATGGGCTTTCAGTTTGCATATGAAGGATTAGGTGCTGTGAACAGGGAGTGGCCATTGGCAAACAACGTCGACTCGAATCAGTGGTGGCGGACGCCAGTCGATTTGTGGGCCTACACCTTAGACGGCGGACAGTGGGCTTGGAAACCCCCGCCGCACAGTTATCTCGTTTCGCATCAGTCAGCAATCGACCTCGGTACAGGCCATATTATTGGACAAGAAGACGATTTACGACTAGACCCTGCCCTTGCAGGCGTCTGCTTGGCCCAGGACATCATGAAGCCCTACGAGAAGGCGGTCGGTATTGACTACACTCTATTTCCCGAAATCGACCACTCAGACCTCGGTCTGCCGCCACCGCTGAACCTTGTCCCAAATGAGGACGTTGAAGGTGCCAACCAACGCTGGACCGAGTCACTCAGGGAATTCATTAGTGCCGTCAGAGAGCCAACATTCCCCGATGGCGAAGAGTCAATGTCGTATTCGTTCACAGAGTCGGAACATTCCTCTGGTGCGGTTCATTGCGCTGGAAAATCTACCGAAAAACGCTCATATTCTCTTTTCAAAGGTTCTGACAATTCGACAGACTATTTTGCGATGCCTTCGACGCCCCCGGGGCAAACTGGCTCTTTTCCCTCAGCCTCGGTCAAGATCATGTCTCCGAACAGCAGCATCAACAGCGTTGGCATCGATGACGACCTTCTCCCTTCTCCCGCCCCGGTTAAGGCCCTCAACGCCTTTGCGACCTCTTTCATCCCTTCGTTTTCCCCGCCGGCCAATACTGCAACAGCTTCATTCACTTCTATCAATGATTCGCTCAACGCAAAGGCAAGTGCAGAAAGCGAGGCCGCATCCACACCACGGGAGCCTCTTTCAAAGTCCTCGCTATGTAGTCTGTCAAGCTTCACCTTCCCTACACTAAATCCGCCCGCCACATCGACCACACGCCTCACAACCGTCAAGATCAGGAAGGACGAACAAGGTTTCTACACAGATGTTCACGTTGACGAGCCATCTTTCAAGTTGGATACAGAGTCGTCGCTCCTGCCTCCGTTCTTGCAAGAGTCCACGCCGGCACGCCGAAGCAGGACATCAAGGACCCGGGAACTAGTCGATCGTTTGCGTTCCAGTCAATCAGAGTCCCCTGCACTGTTGGACGATCCAGAGGCCAAGAAACCTTCCCTTGATATGCCCTTTGATCTTCTCCCGAAGTCACTCAGTCAAAGTCCGACCCCTCATTACCGTGAGATAGACCCATTCCGTTCTCGAGGGAGTCTTTCGGAAGATGGAGGAAACAGTCGCGACTCGGTTTCCTCTACACCCACACCGTCACAGGAAGACGACGATGGGTGGATCAATGTGACGCACTCGGGTGCCACAACGGCATCATCAGTGACCTCCAGTGTCTACTCCGAGAATCGGACTCGCGATCTCATGCTGGCACTCTCAAGGCGCAGGAAGGATTCGTCCAATTCCGAACCGGTGACAAAAGCAAGCTCGCCGGTTTCAAGACCAGATTCACTGCCAGCTCGGTCCTCAGCCGATGGTGGAAGGGCGCCTAGGAAAGCTCTGGCAGAAAGTGGTTTCTCCCCTCAAACACGGGAGGTAAGGGTCAACTCGGAGAGTGGTTTGTCGACCATGTCGGAGGCTAACCCTACGTATGCCAAGCCAACCCCACCTGCCAACCACAAACCGACGCATAACAGGAAGAAGGTCCAGCACAATCATCGACAGTCATCCCATGGTTCTAGCTCCAGCTTCAGCTACACACGGCCGCCTTTCATGAACATCTCGAACCCGCCGTACATGAATATGCCAATGGCCACGCCTACCCCGCATCCGAACATGATCCCATCTGTGACTGCAGCCCCGGTGCCCTATTACTTTAGCGCAGCGACGCCTGCGTACTATCCAGCGGCACTTGCGATGCCACTTGCGTTTGCTCCCGTAGGCTTCCTGCCTACGTCGCCGTATGCATCGCCGCCTACCGCTGTTCCTCGTGGTATGCAACCTGGTCCGACGGCGTTTGCATCCTCTCCCATGGGACCGCATGGGATCCCGATGATCCCATTCCAGCATCATAGGAAGGGGTCATTGCCCGCTTGGTGATCGTCTAACCTTTTTGTTTAATCATTTTTATGCCATTGTCACGTCTCAAACCAACCCAACTACTTGTAGTATTTCGTTTCCTCATCATGCCATCGTCCCTCGCAAACATTCACGACCTTGTCTATTTGTTCCTTTTCTAGTGCGTAAAGAACTCCCTTCCCATTTTTTGCTTGATGCATGGACTCTAAAGCAGATATCAAGTAAACGACAACAAATCAATCATTCTCGGTCATCCATTCACTTATGTAGTCAGTAAATAGTCGCATCGGTCTTCGCCTTTCTCTCTTTCTCTTTATGCAAGTTTCGGGTAGTTGTAACACCAAGTATAAGATATGTCCTTCTGTGTGGATATTCTTTCTTCTTTGATATCTTGTACCGTTGAACATATTCAAGTCCGAATCCAAAAGTTGAATATCCACGCCGCGTATGTGGGATTTGAATTGCAAAGAGTATAGGTGAATTTGTGTGAAGTTCGTTCGCAAAACATATGCATTGGTGGGGATCGAAGTCAGAGTGACGCCAAGAACATGATGAATAATCAGGTCGGAGGTTCGAATCCAGACTACGACGCTTCCTCTTGGACCAAACTTTCGTTTCAAATGTTCTCCTGGCACAAAGAGGAGCCTGCTTTTTACATTTTAATACACCTTTATGGTTCTTTTTCTGAAAGCTTCATTACCTCTCAAAGATCATGTCCCTGGAGAAGATAAACTTGATCTTTTCCCAGAAAATCGACAGCCCTTGTTTTCCTTGTATTTTCTGAGCTATCCGGGGGTAGTCGGTAATCTATGATCGAAAGCAGCGAGTAAAGAGCGCACTCAATAAATCAGATAAAGTATAGGGTCGTGTCACGCTGCGTATTTGAACAACTTGGACAAGTTCCACGGGCCACCGACGAGACCAACGCCAAAGTACTTCCAACCCTGGAATGGCCTCCTTCGCTTCCCTACCCACCGAACTGCTGCTCGAGATTGGAAAAGCGGTGAGCATCCGAGTTGGGCGTCTAGCATCACACTAGTGTCCGGAGACTAATATCGAATGGACTCCTGTAGGCCGGAAATGCAAAGGACCTCCGCGCTTTATCGCACAAGTTTTCAGACTTGTTCACGGACGTAGTGTTCAATCATTTGACCTTGGACTTGTCACGGGTGGAAGATCGCCCCCAATTACAAGCGATTGAAATCCTGCAGCACTTTTCCAAGAGGCCGAGAATTGCAGAAGCGGTGAGGGAGCTGGAGATCGGGTGGCTCTCGCTGCATCTCCCAGACGGCGCGTGGAAGACATGGGCGGAATACCACCTCAAGGCGAACCTTATCTCTGGGATACGAGCAATGCGATACCTTACCAAGCTTAGGTTCGTCTTATCTATCCTGTTATGCGCTAATTCAATGGCGATCCAACAAGGTGTATGTGTGTTGATTCACTGTTCACTTGGTAGCTGGGAACCAACCTTTCGCGAAGAATCTATCGTTCAGCAGACAGTTATGCACGCGCTTTGGCCTATCCTACCCTCCTTGACCGCGATAGACATTTCAGTCAGTGGGTTAGCTGGAGTCTGCTTATCCCGACCTGCATTTCACTCGTTTCTCGGCAGACTCTCCTGCCTCACAATTCTCTCCCTCGACGCGAGATTCGGACTGTCAGAGGACGAATGCCATACAACCATCGAAGGACTTGCACAGACCATCTGCACAGTATCCGGCACCCTGGAAAGCCTGAATCTCCGGCTATGCGTAAACTACCGCGAACCCGACAGCTCATTCGACATCCAAGAGCTGTTCCCCGCCGGTTACCCCCCGCCGAACAAGCTGATTTGGTTAAAACTCGAGCTCACCCAGCCACTCTCGCTCAGCAGCTCCACACTTGTCATCCCTCAACTATCCTCCCTCAAAGAATTCCACTACGTCCGCGACCATGAACAACAGGGCCTCCATAGCACGACAAACAGGATAAACGACGGTAGCATCTGTATCTGGAAAGCCTTCAAGAACACGCAAATCCACTTGAAACGCGTCTTCTGCACGCGCGCTTGCGCAGACCTGCTCGACTATCTCGCAAGCTGCGTCGGAGAGCTGGAGGTACTTCAATTGGAGGATTTCAAGTGGGCTGGGCGCTCGCTGACCAAAGAAAGAAAGCTGTCGCATGATTTCTTTAGTCGAGTGCTACCATTACTCCAACCATACCTTACAACACTTATCATTCGAACGGAATCTGGGCCGGGTGTGTGGTCGTTCTCGGCAGAGACGGGGAAGCTGTGGAAAGGCATGGGAGGGGAGTTCCAGAGACTGAGGGAGCTGGAGATATCTGTGTTCCACAGAACGGTGCTGGAGGATTTTGACAGCGCATGGAGTGACGACTTGGAGGACACGGAAACAGAAGGAGATGCCTTGGTGAATATCCGATTCTTTCACCGTAAATACCTTGCAGCCCAGCTTACCCACGCATTAGGGATTGTTCCTTGACACCATCGCCCAAAAATCGTTGTTCCCCTGCCTCCAATACGTCATCCTTCATCCAGTGTACAACCGGCTAACCAACAGGGACTACGATTACCGCGAAACGCATCTGGAACAAGTCGACTTGCACGATTTCTTCCTTTCCGACCCAGAGGGTAACGAACCCACCGTGCCCCCAATCGTTCGTTTCTTCGAGTTGCACAGCGAATACCAACTGGCCCGCCGTCCAATCTCAGCGCCCAATGCGATGACCACGCACTGATATATCCACATTTTTGATTCAGGATGTTAAAACGCGCTACATATCTAGAACACAAATTCCAAAAGCATGCCAAATCACGCAATAACAATCTCCCAATCCCGCGTAATCTCAACCTTTGGATCCTTCACAACCAGTGTGGCAGCACCACCGTCCACACGGCCTGCAGCCCCAACACCCTCCAAATACTCCCACTCAACCTCCTTCCCACCAACCTTCACACTCTTCGGCTTCTTTTCCACGCCAAGCACAATAATCCTCTCAACCCTCACACCCTCCAAACTCTTCGCAAACTCGTTCCGGTCGTCGTATGAAGTCAGGGATACACCATCCACAGCATCCCCCGGTCGCTTCTTGCCCAAATCCGAGCTTGAAATGCTGATAACCTTGCCCTTCTTGGACGCTGTGAACCCACGCCAGACGAACTGGCCAGACTGGTGCGACCAGGTCTCGCCATCGTCGAGGTAGAGATCGCCGCTGGCCGTATGCGTGTTGCTGAGTGCGACGCGGAGGGTGAATGGGTCGTGTTTCATCAGGCTCGAGGCGCGGCGGGGGCGTTCGCGGGTGGGGACGATGGACCCGCCTCGGATGAGCAGTGGGACTTGGTGCAGACCCGCGGGTACGTTCACGTTCCGGCCGCCTGCTGCTCCGCGGTATGCAAAGTGGTTAAAGTAGTCGTAGTAGACCTAGATAGATATGGACAGTTGAGAATGAGAACTGTTAGACAAAAGTGAAAACGCACCTGGTCCTCAGCAAGGTAAACACTCGCATCCCGCTTATTCTTCTCAGTAACAGGTTTGACCAACAACCCAAACTGTCCGATATAATATTGGTCGTCGATGTCGAATCCGTTCTTGTCCTTGGGGAACATCACATATTGGGGCCTGCACAAGTGTACATTCATTAGTAAACTAACACACCGAAGAGGTCAACAGTCCAAACGCACCTAAGAACCGGAACACCCGTAACAGTTGTCTCTCTGAACGCGGTATACCACATCGGGAGCATAGTATACCTAAGCCTGAGAACACTGTATACAATGCTCTTGTAAGGCTCGTCGAGAAGGTACGGCTCGCGTCGCTTGGTGTCGATATGCGCGTGGGCCCTGAAGAAGGGCGCAAAGGCTCCGACCTGGTACCACCGGACTAGCATCTCAGGCTCGGGGTTCCCGAAGAACCCGCCAACATCAGCTGTAGTACAGGGTCGTCAGTGCCAAGTTTTATGGGAGGTGGAAGGGTAGAAGGTAGAGAGAAAGAGATACTGACATCCAGCAAAGCTCAAACCACCAACCCCATTTGACAGCACCATCTTAATCCCAACAGCCATATGTTCCCAAGTACCCAAATTATCACCAGTCCACATCGCGCCGAACCGTTGTGACCCGGCGAAGAAGGCGCGAGTGAGCACGAAGGGGCGTTTAGGGACGTCACCACGGGCTGCGACTGCTTGCCATGTCAAGTTGCTCTGCACACAAGTGGAGAAACGTAAGATCAACGTGGAAGAGTAAGGGTATGGGATAAGGGACTTACGTAGAGCATACCGTTGATGTTGTGCACATCACGGTGTTCCCAACCTCCATAATGGACGTTATCCTTGGGCATCGTGATCTCAGGTCCGTTGAACACCGAGGGCTGATAAAAACACATTCAGCACAGCGGCAAGGCAAGGCAAGGCAAAGACGCCTCACCTCGTTCATATCATTCCAGATATGCACATCTTCGGTACTCTGCGTCCACGACCAAGAGCCATCAACCTGCGGCGTAGTCTTGAACAGCGATTTCCACCAATCCCATGAAGCAGGATTGAAGAAGTCGACCCAGGAGCTGCTTCCGGGCCAGCACCACCCTTCGTACTCGCCTTCCCCACTCTTGGGCTTGACGAGCACTTTGAGGTCCGAGGCTTGCTTGAATGCGGGGTAGTTTTGTACGCGTTTGAGATGAGGGTCGACGATGACGACCATCTAGAGACCCGTCAGTTCCTTCTTCTAGAAACCCGCCGAAGAAGAAATCGCACCCACCTTGCGACCATTAGCAGCCACATCATTAACCATCTCAACCGGATCCGGGAAAGTCTTCTCATTCCACATGAAATACTTGTGATCCTCCGAATACTCAATATCCAACCACAATACATCAACTGGAATATTCTCCTCGTCGAACCGTTTCTGCACGCTCCGCACATCCTCCGAGCTCACATAGTTCCACCGGCATTGGTGGTAACCCAGACTCCACTGAGCCGGGAGTACGGGGGTGCCGGTGAGGCTTGCGTATTGGCGGAAGACGGCTTCGGGGGTGGGACCGGGCAGGATGAAGAGGTCAAGGATCCCTGATTCGCTGATCCAGTGCGTCTCGGTGGATTTCTCCGAGCGATGCGACACGTCGATCCACGTTTCACTGCCGACGACATGGAAGACTGCGACTGTGGAATCTGCAGAGTGCGCGTGTAGGAGGGGGATAGAGCCGTAGAGCGAGACGGGGGAGCTGGCGAGGTACTCGAACACATCGGCGTTGTAGAGTCGGTAGGGGTCGGTAAAGTGTGGGCTGTCGCCTGTGGTTGTGGGCAGGGCAAGTCGGGTAGCGTGTTGGGGGATTCCGTAGACTGTGCCATGATTTGGAAAGTTGATGTCAACTGAGAGGGATTCGGGGCCTGTTTGGGTTGGTATGAATATGGGCAAGATGATAGATGAAGGCGTTAACTTACCCTTTGGCTTGGTGTCAGTCCAGGTGCCAAATGTCTCCTCCCACAAAGCGTCTTCAGTTTCACCTTCGAACCAGGCGCGGTGGTTCACTGGTGCAGCTTCGAGAACGACCTGTGGTTCCCCATCGGTTGGTTGCGACTGCTCCGAGCTCGTTTCGGTCGCTGCTGGAGGAGGCTCTGGTTTATTACGGAAATGTTCCATATGTAACAGGCCTTGTCCGTTGACTACGACTTGCTCGACTCCTCCACGATACAATGTAATCTTGAGTGGTTGATACGAGATGACAACCTCGATCTCCTTCTTCGGTCCATATGTCGCGCGAATGGCATCCCTGCCCGCCGACCACTTGATATCTTGGCTGATTCTAGGCTCGGAAATGAGAGCCCACGAGGCAGCTTCGTCGTATCTCTTGCGCAGTCCCCCAACCTCGTCTATCCGCGCACGAATGACTCCGTCGTCCTGGATGCGGACCTCGAGGCCAAAGTTGACTTCAGGGTAAAGCGAGTTCTTGACGCCAGCTTTGAAGACGGCTCCTTCTTGTATGGACACGCTTGAGGCGTCCACAGTGTAAGGCGAGTTCCAGGCGGCCCCTGCATCTTTGGCTCGGGCTGAGAGTGCTCGTCCACGTCGACAGAACCCGGATTGGCTACATGTTTTGAAGTCGTGAGCTTTGAACGCGAGGGTGGTGGATGTGAGGAGGAGGAGGGATGTGACGCTCACTAATGAGCCTAGCCGCATTATTGGGCGTAATCCCTAGTCTGAGTGGAGGAAAAGGGAGTATTGGCCGTCGTGGATGGCTATTGGGGATGTGGAAGAAGTAATAAAGCCACCTTGAGCGCGGCTCTGACCACGTCAGTCAGTCGAAACACCTTCCTAATTGGGCGTCGCCATCATTTCCTCGAACAAGCGCCCAACCTTCTGCTCATTCGACGTGTTGAGACCCTGAATCATTGAATCTGAGTACTGTGTCGATTTCTAGAGTACTCTACTAACTCATTTGAAATTCATGTAATGTACCAGACATTCTAGTCACAAAATTTGTTTCTTGGTTTCGCTGACAGACTAATGCGATAACCAGACTTTTGAAACAAGGCAGTCGCTTCCTACTCAGGGTAACTAAAAACAAGTGTACAGTATATGTTGCATATCTGGCAATGCTTCAAAATGCGTGTGCTATGAATCAGCTGCTTGCTGCAGCAGCTTTACAACCACCCTGTTTCTTTTCTCCTTCGCAACCATGAGGGGCGTCTTGCCTGTAGCATCTTGAAGCAAATAGTCGATCCCCTCAATCTTCAGAAGCGCCGACACAATAGATGACACGCTGAAGCGCGTTTCCACAGCGTGAAAGAGTGCTGTCCACCCTTTCATGTCCGTCGCGTTGATGCTGGCCCCCAATCCAAGCTCAAGCAACCGATTGACCGTCTCCACTCTTCTTCCCCTGGATGCATGCATCAAAAGTGTCATCCCATCTTCATCAACACATTGGACATCGATGCCTGCCACCTTGAGGAGGGCTTCTATGGCATCATCTGAGTGGGGTCTGATGGCATGTACTAGCGCTGTGCGACCACGTATATCCCGAGCGTTAATGTCGAATTGAGCTAGTTGGAGCACTGACTGGATGATCGTTGCACTACCGGAGCTTGCGGCCAGCATCAAATAGTTCGAGCCGTCGATGGTCGTATAATCTGCAGATATAGAGTCTACCTTGAGCAGGGCTTCAAAGGTCTTGACCCGGCCCAATGAAATTGCATGCGCCAATGCTGTTTTCCCACTGCTGTCCCTGCAGTCGATCTTGATCCCTTCGAGCTGAAGCAGCAGGGCTACAACGACATCATCCCCTGCCTGCGCTGCCATCATCAGGGGTGTTATGCCCAAGTCATCGACACGGTTGTAGCCAACCCCGTCGAGCTGAAGTAGCAGGGATACAGTGCCACCGTGTCCTCCCCTTGCCGCCATCATCAGAGCTTTTTGACCTTGGTCATCCATGCAGTGGTAATCAGGCCCTCCGAGCTGAAGCAGCAGGGTTACAACGTCCTCCCATCCTTTCTCTGCCACCATCATCAAAACTGTTTGACCCTTGGTATCCACGCGGCTATAGTCGATCCTTTCAACTGCTAGCAATATCGTCACAGCCTCCCTTGACCCCCTCGACATTGCGTGCGCCAGAGCTGTCCGTCCTTTCTTGTCTTCGGCGTTGATGTTCAAAGTCCCGCCGAGTTTGATAATAGTCTCCACGAGCCTCGGAGCATCCGTTTCATGACTCGACGCACGCATCAATATTGTTGTCCCATCCTTGTCCGCTGAGTTGACATCGATTCCGGGAATTTGCAATAGGGCTTGAGCTACTTTGGTAGAGAAGTGATAAGCAAGGGAGTACGCAAGGGCTGAACACCCTTGATTATCCTTGGCGTTGAAGTCGCACTTCAATGTTCCGGAGTTGAGATCGCTCGTAATGGCCTCTGACAATAATATGGTGGGCATAAGGCCATGTGGGCGCAAAGCATTGTAGCCACATGGTTTGCCTTTGTGAAAGGCGCCAAGGACCTTAGTACCCTTGGATTGGAGCAACATCCTGACGATATCTTGGTGACCTTCTCGCATTGCCAGATAAAGAGCTGTCTCCCCGCGACCATTCTGCAAGTTGATGTCAATCCCTTCCGTTTCCAGCAGTAGTTGGACGATGTCGCGTTGGCCAGTTTGGGACGCAAGAGTCAAAGGGCTGTCTTCGCCCAGCCGCTGGGACCTTCGATTGACGTTGACCCCTCTTTTGGACAGTATGGTCTTGACAACGCCGGCGTGGCGGTTAGCCACAGCAACGAACAGGGCCGTCCCTCTGTCCCCAGTTCTCATATTGACATTCACTCCCTCTATATCCATCAGGAACGCAACAACATCCTCCCTTCCCGCCATGCTCGCTAGGATCAAAGGAGTGGATCCACCTGTATCCACACTGTTTAAGGCACTGGTGTGATACTTCGTCGTCTTGGTCGGCTCCAACCGGTTGAAATATTCATCAATCCCGTATATGGCGGCAACATGAACAGATTGCAGTGTGTCCACTTGGCAGGAAGAGCGGCTGTGACTCGGAAACGAAGGTAGTCCACGTTTGTATTCCGTGTTTTTGTTGTGGTAACATGCTGGGTAGTGCTTGCAATCGTCAATAAATGCCAAGGCTGGAGCAGGCATCGTCTTGGATTTTGTCGCGTGCAAAGCCCAATGGTCGTAGGGGTAACTTGCCATTGAAGTTCGATCTCCATCAAGGGATATCAATCGGCCCCGTATGTTGTTGATAGAACGAAAGCATTGGGACCACATGTCTTGGAATCCATAATGTCGAAGAAATGATATACAGGTGGAGGCGATCAAGGCATGTGGGTCGTCTGGGTAATGAAGCTCCAGACTTTTGGCCAAGTATTCAGCTGCACTGTAGTCTTCAAAGTGGTTAGAACCCAGACCTATACCACCAGAGATGGATGACTTACGAACGAAGCGGACCTCGTTTCTCGGTCGCCTGTCCCATTCGGTAGTCGGCTCAACTTGTATTAGACCGCAGCAGAGTGATAGGATGGAGTCAATACCAGCAGGTTCCATTTCCTTGTCGAACCGAAAAGTCTCTGGGCATACAGAGACCGCGAGGACCAGCTCTTCAACCGTTAGCGGCCTTTGGGCACAAGTAACCCAGATGAGCACCCGTTTCGCAAGGTCAGCTTGACGTCCGGGTAACGCCTTGATGCGATCCATCGTCTTGTCATAAATCCCATCCACTCCTCGGGGAAGAACTTCCAAGGCATTTCGTATGTCGCTTTCGCTGACACACTCTTTCAACATATCGAGATGAAGCGACGCCAGCAGAAACCTATGCAAACATCAGCAACCCGACACAGAGTGACCAGGTGTTTCAACTCACATCCCGGACGATTTCAAGCTGATGATCGAGACGACTTCAGCCTTCAACGTCGCATTGTTCATGAGTAGTTTGCGAAGTACCGGCATACGGTGGACCTTCTGGTCAATGAGCAGGGCAATATCGGGATCAGAGGCAATGACGGTGATGAACCGAGCACTGGGTACAAGGTCCCTGATAGTGTCCAGCGGGCGAGATGTAATGAAGAAGTTGATGGGGAGGGAGGACAATATCTCGAGAAGGTCAACCTGGATATCTGACACGGCTTCGTCGAGACCATCCAGAATGTAGAATGTTTGCTTGAACAAACCCGAAGACGCAATTTGTCTCAGTAGGTCAACAACCTCGGCTTCCGATGGGCGTGTGTTCTCACATTCGTGGCGCTCATACATCGGCTCCACGTATGTCAAGACCTGAGGATGGCGTTCGAGGAGCTGGCGGAGGATGGCCAAGAGGATGTCGATGACCATCAGTCGCTCCGTGTAGCGACAGAAAGCAAAGAGGACGCAGATGTCTTGGGACTTGGATTTCTCAACAAGCTGCTTCTGTATGTATTCGATCACAATGCATCTGCAATCATCGATAAGAGGCTGTGCATGTCGACAGACATGTAACTCGACCTACGCAAGGACCGTCTTGCCAGCTCCAGCTGCAAGTTTCGGTTAGCAGAGTTGATAGCGTTGGCAAGATGAATACGTACGCATCCCTGTTGCCCAGACTATCCCCCCTAAGAGAGTCGTCAACCACTCCTGAAACCATTCGCTATCGATAACCGCCCGTCCAGTATCCGGTGTCTTCTTTGCCAGATTCTCGTCGTAGATTCCGCGAAAGTTTAATTCACCCAAGTATTTCAAGATTTTGACCAAGGGCTCTGTTCATGTCGATTAGCATGGAGTGGTGTAGGCGAAAAGGTTTGGGTACCTTCAATGTCCGCATCCACCCCCCCTGCGCTTCTCGGGGTGTTGTAATTTATGCTGTTGACATTGTTGACGTAGCTAATGTTGTTAACGTCCCTTCCCGCGACCGTAACAGGGCTGTTATTGAACTGCACCCCATGAGCCCCGTGAAGTACCTGAGTCACAGGCACATTGTGTTGACCTCCTTCAGTGCAGAGTCTTTCACATTTTCTGAGTTTGCGGGGGGCCGGAGGAGTCTATAACTTCCATCGTTGTATTACACCTGCCTGACGTCAAAATTGAGAGAACGAACCCACTAGTTTCGAGAATAAACTCCTCATTTCCCAACAATCCGCAGTTGAAAGAGAACGATGGGGTGAAGAGACAAGCTGTGGGAGACGCCACAGCGCCAGCTGCTGTGGAACATTTGATAGCATCTCATGTGATCAATGCTGAATATGTAGATCGCGCTGCTGGATAATTTACCTGTCAACTGAATATTGACGGCAGGACTACGGTGACAAAAACAAAATTGATATTGAGTGAGTACAGGGGCACAACTTGGAAGGACATTTTGTATTTTTCAGCTGTAACACCCTCCTGTAGTTCGAATCCCATGAGCGTTGAGTCATATCTGGGCAATTCAAAACGAAACTTACCCTTTTTGAGCTGGGAGAACGTCGAATGTTTTTGCATTGCCGTATATCATCACAAGTTCAGTGCTTCTTCCTCAAATCCTATGGGGGGAATATGATCTAGGTTGGGAGAAAGCAAGTAGTCAGCAACCCTGGCAGAGGCGAGGAACACATGGAAAGTAAGTACAAATGCAGGACGAATGTAAGGACCACGCTTGTCCTCTTTTGAACAGGCTTAGCTGTCCGCGCAATATGTGAGCGTTGAAAATTCTCCGAGTTTGTAGGTTGGAATGCGCGGGCTGCGACTGCTGGCCATGTCAGAGTAAACAGAGTGTTTTGATACTGTTCTGATATCGTGCCCTCGCAGAACTCTTTGGAACTGGAGCTTCCGACCAAAGTCGGAGGTATAGGTGTTGTAAAATGGGGCTGTTTGGAACGGTGCTTGCACCCTGCAACAGTGTCAGTGTTGATGACGATTGGAGTTCTCCGCGTAGGCTGTATGTTGCTCCTACATTGAATAGTGTTATCCTTGCAGAGGAGGCTCAATCGAGCATGCAGAGACATACATTGAGAAGGGTTCCACCCACGCCCCATGTCCCGGGGTTGCAGGATCTCCAAACAGAACATGGCCCGACGAGACAGCGTACTTGTAAGGCTCATCGAGGAGGTACGGTTCGTGTCGCGTGCGCATGGGCCCTGAACAAGGGCGTGAAAACTCCGACTTGGCACCAACATACTCGTAGCACCATTGTGAGCATTGATAGCATCACAGGTGCTCGATATACCCAGCTCACAGCTCTGTCAACTGAGGCCTGAGAGCCAGATGGTGACAAAAGAAAGTTGGTGTTCGGACGAGTATAGCGGTCGCCCGTACACCTTGGGTACACTTCCAGAAAATCCGCTCCCGCCCTATTTCCCAGTTCGGCGTCTGTATGGTACAGCAGAAAGGGGAAGGGGTTGTTTGATACTGTCCGGATAATTGTGAGTGCGGTTCAGCAACCGCACAGGAGGTGCTAAGTACCCAAGTTTGCAGGCCAGGCAGAACAAGTGCGACATCTCGGAGGGACGCTAGGGGGGGAGCAAGGCCAAGGCATAGGCTGTGTAAAACGTGTCTGTTGGAGCAGCGTTCGGGCCCTCCAATGGAGACAAGTTCAGTGACCATCCGAGCTCTCCACGTAGGCTGTAGCTGCATCACTGGATTTCATACTGTTGACACTCGATTAAACACGCAGAGGCATGCCTTTAGGAAGGGTTCCCCCATGTCAATTTCCACCCAGGAAACAGGATTGACAGGAAATGATTCGGGCAACACCGCCCTTTGTACTCCGTCCCTTCCCCGCTTTCGTGCTTGACGAGAATTCTTACTTCAGAAGCTTGCTTGAAGGCGGAGGAGTTTGTACGCGTTTGAGGTGGGGGGTCGGCGATGACGACCATCTAATCAATCCCTCAGTTAGTTCAAATCAAACTCGAAGATAAGGGCTCGGAGAAATAATACCCACCCTACTCGCTCGTACCCGCTTGTCTGGGCCTTGTCTCCAAGGTATCAACCACACAGCTGGCTGGAACGCGCGGCAGTCCATTACTTCTGAGCGTAGTCTGGCTTTGGAATCTTCAAAGACGACCTTGAGAGGCTAATTTCCCCTCTTTCTCTTTGTTTTGTCTAAATCTTGACAAAGGGCGAGCGTGTCAGTCCTCGAGAACGCAGTTGTGGTGTGAGTTGCCGGAGTCTCATCTATCTATATTCCGTCCAAAACGCGACAAGGCTCGTAATAGACATATCGCCTTCGTCATTTTCCCAATTCATAGCCGAGCAGTAGAGTGTTTCGAGGTGCCGCCAATGGTCACGTTTGTACTGGCAGCAGATGGGGCATTTGGCAACAACGCGATCACCACAACAGCAGCGGAAGGACAGCACAGCCACGTTCCATCTCTTGTACTTACCTAGCGTGATGTGACTGCCAAGGTTTCAAAGGAACTGTTCGTTCGACGTTATACATTCCTGCTTTCTGCTCATTCGACGCTTTAAGTAAACCAGACACACTGAAGCATTGAACCTGAATACTATGCTTGTATAATCGTACTCTGCAATGTTCCCCGTCACTGCGGTCTGTATGACTCACTTGAATGCGACGGAAGTTTCAATCGCACTAATAACTACCCGTTTGGACTCATTTGGCTCCAGGCAAGCCTGGCCCACGCTAACTCTACAGAATGCATATAGCTCCTGCCATAGACATTTTCTCGCAGCCAGGAGCCCTGCAGGGGCGCCGTTCTTTCTCATATCCACGCAACTGTCAAGATTTGAAGGGAATTGTTTCTTGGTTTCGCTGACAAACTAACCATTAATGTGTGATAACTGACTTTTAAAAGAAAGGCAGTGGCACCCTACTCAAAGCAATACAAAAGCAAGTGCACAGTATATGCTGCATATCCAGTGGTTCAAAAATGTGTACATAATGTAGTGATACTAACCAGCTGCTTGTCGCAGAAGCTCTGCAGTCTTTCTGTGCCATTTCTCTGTCGCAACCATAAGGGGCGTCCTGCCTGTAACATCCTGGAGCAAACAGTTGATCCCCTCGATTTTCAGAAGTGCCGACACGATATCCGCTGGATCCGGCCATGACTTTTCCGCAGCATGGAAGAGTGCTGTCCTCCCTTTCATGTCCATCGCGTTGATGTTGGCCCCCAATCCAACCTCAAGTAACCGATCGACCATCCTCAACTCTCCTTGACTGCATGCATGCATCAAAAGTGTCACCCCTTGCTCATCAAAACAATGGACATCGACAGCTTCCACCTCGAGAATGACCTCCATGATATCACCACCTTTCCCGGACATGACAGCATGCGCTAGAGCTGTGCGACCGCGTTCATCCCGAGCGTTGATGTCGAATTGCGCTAGCCTGAGAACTGTCCGGAGGATTTCAAGATCACCAGAACCTACGGCCAGCATCAAATAACTCCAGCCCTCAATGGTCGTATGATTGGTAGAGTCCACCTTGAGCAGGGCTTCGGTGATCTGGACCCGACACCTTGAGATTGCATGCGCCAATGCTGTTTTCCCTTGGTTGTCCCTGTAGTTGATGTTGATCCCGCCGAGCTTAAGCAGCATGGTTACAATGTCCATCCATCCTTTCTGCGCCGCCAATATCAGAACTGTTTGACCCTGGGCATCCACGCAGTTGCAGTCAACCCCTTCAAGCTTAAGCAGCATGGCCACAATCTCCTCCCATCCTCTGTGCGCTGCCTTCACCAGAGTTGTTTGACCCCTGTAATCCACGCAATTGTAATCGACGCCTTCAACTCCTAGCAGTAGGGCGACGATGCGATAGTGTCCTCTCTTCGCAGCCTTCATCAGAGCCGTTTGACCACTGGCATCCACAGAGTTGTAGTCAACCCCTTCGAGCTGAAGCAGCAGGGCTACAGCATCCTCCGATCGATTCGCTGCCGCCATCGACAAAAGTCTTTGGCCCGTGGCATCCACAAAGTCGAAATCAACCCCTTCAACCCTTAGCAGTAGAGCTACGACGTGATAGTGTCCTTCCATCACCGCCATCATTAGAGCCGTCTGATTCCTGGCATCTACACAGTTGCAGTGAGCCCCTCCAGCTAGCAGTCGTTCTACGACGGGATAGTGTCCTCCCTCTGCCGCCTTCATCAGAGCCGTCTGATTCCTGGCATCTACACAGTTGCAGTCAGCCCCTCCAACTAGCAGTAGATCTACGACGGGATAGTGTCCTCCCTCCGCCGCCTTCATCAGAGCCGTTTGACCCCTGGCATCCACACAGTTGCAGTCAACCCCTCCAACCCTCAGCAACATCTTCACAATCTCCGCTGACCCCTTCGACACTGCGTGCGCCAGAGCTGTCCATCCATTCGCGTCTTTGGCATTGATATTGATGTTAAGAGTGCCGCCAAGTTTGATTATAGTTTCCACTAGCCTTGGGTCATCCGTTTCATGAAGTGACGCAAGCATCAATATTGTTGTCCCATCCTTGTCCATCGAGTTGACATCAATTCCGGGGATTTGCAACAGGGCATGAGCCGCTTCGGTAAAGAAGGGATTATGAAGGGAGTGTGCAAGGGCTGAACGCCCCTCGTCGTCCTTGGCGTTGACGTCGAACTTCAATGTTCCGTCGTTGAGACAGGTCGCGATGGCACCGGACAACGATTTGGACAAGGTACCTTGGCTAGGAACTCCTTCAATGACAGGGAAGCGACCGATAGAGCCAGGTAGACCGGTCTTGGAGACTTTCTTAAATACGCCAAGGATATTGGTATTCTTGGTCTGGAGCCACAGCTCGACGATATCTTGGTGACCTTCTTGTACTGCCAGCTCAAGAGCTGTCTGCCCGAGGATATTTCGCCCATTGATGTCAATCCCTTCCATTTCCAGCAATAGTTGGACGATGTTGCATTGCCCAGTGTACGACGCAAGAGTCAAAGGTGTGTGTCGGTCCCGCTCCCTGGACCTTCGATTGACGTCGACCCTTCTTCTGGACAGTATGGCCTTGACGACGCCGGCGTGGCGCTTAGCCACGGCAATATACAGGGCTGTTTGGCCACTCTTGTTTGCCAAATCGACATCCACTCCCTCTATACCCGTCAGAAACAAAACGACATCATCGCTTCCCGTCATGCTCGCTAGGATGAGAGGGGTGGATCCATCTGATCCCATACCGTTGAAGGCACTGGTTTGAACTCTCGCCGGGCTGATGCATCCTTCCAGCCGTTCGAAATATTGAAGAATCCCGTATATGGTGGCAACGTGAATAGACTGAAGCCTTTCCACTCGACAGGACGAGTTGCGGTGTGACAGACGCAAAGGAAGCTCGCAGCGGTATTCCGAGTTATCGTTGTAGTAGTAAAACATTGGATATTGTTTGCAGTCGTCGAGGAATGCCCAAGCTGGGGCAGGTATCATCCCGGATTTTGTCGCATGCAAACCCCAATAATTGTAGGGGTAACTAGCCATTGATGTGGACTTTTTACCGAGCTTAAAAGATCGGTTCCATATTTCCTTGCCATCGCTAGAGCCTTGGGACAACACATCGTGGAATCCATAGTGTCGAAGGAATGCTACACAGGTGGAGGCGATTAAGGCATGCGGATCGTCCGGGTAATGCAGCTCCAGATTTTTGGCCAGATATTCAGCTGTGCTGTAGTCTTCGAAGCGGTTAGTACCCAGGCCTACGTCGTCAAAGATGGACGACTTACGAACGAAGCGGACCACATTTCTCGGTCGACCGTACCTATTGGTAGTGTCATCAACTTGGATTAGACCGCAGCACAGCGGTAGAATGCAGTCAATACCAGCTGGTTCCGATTTGTCGTCGAACCGAAATGTCTCTGGGCACACAGACACTGCGAGCACCAACTCTTCAACAGTTAGTGGTCTCTGGGCATAGGTGACCCAGATGAGCACCCGTTTTGCAAGGTCGGCTTCGTGTTCTGGCAGCGCTTTGATGCGATCCATCGTCGCGTCATACATCCCGTTCAGCCCTCTGGGAAGCCCTTTCAGGGCCTTTCGCACTTGATTTTCATTGGTGCATCCCTTGAGCATATCGAGATGAAGCGACGCTAGCAGGAACCTATACAAACGTTAGCGACCCGAGCCACGGTGATTAAGATTCTCAACTCACATCCCAGACGATTTCGAGCTGATGATCGAGACGACTTCAGCCTTCAATGTCGCATTGTTCATGAGTAGCTTGCGAAGTAACGGCATACGGTGTATCTTCTGGTCGACGAGCAGGGCAATATCTGGATCAGAGGCAATGACCGTGATGAACCGAGCATTGGGTACAAGGTCCTTGATGGAGTCCAACGGGCGAGATGTAATGAAGAAGTTGACGGGGAGGGAGGTCAATATCTCGAGAAGATCGACCTGGATATCCGACGCGGCTTCGTCGAGACCATCCAGGATGTAGAACGTTTGCCTGAACAACCCCGAAGACGCGATTTGTCTCAACAGGTCCACAATCTCGGCCTCAGACGGGCGTGTGTTCTCGCGTTCGTGGCGCTCATACATTGGCTTCACGTATGGCAAGACTTGAGGATGGCGTTCGAGGAGTTGGCGGAGGATGGCGAAGAGGATGTCGATGACCATCAGTGGCTCCGTGTATCGGCAGAAAGCGAAGAGGAGGCAGATGTCTTGGGACTTGGATTTCTCAACAAGGTTCTTCTGTATATATTCAATCACAATGCATCTGAAAGTCATCGATAAGAGACTGTGCGGGTGGACAGACGTGGAACTCAACCTACGCAAGGACAGTCTTGCCAGCTCCAGCTGCAAATTTGGGTTAGCAGTGGGTTGACAGCGTTGGCAAAATGAATACATACGCATCCCTGTTCCCCAGACTATCCCCCCTAAGAGATCCATCAACCACTCCTGAAACCAATCGCTATCGATAACCGCGCGCCCCGTCTCCGGTGTTCTCTTTTCCACATTTACATCGAAGATTCCGCGAAAGTTTAATAGACCCAAGTATTTCAAGATTTTGGACAAGAGCGCTGTTGGTTGATGTCAATCAGTGTATAGTAAGTTGAGTATATTTGGGTACCATCGTCTGCATCCTTGGTGGCTGCACTTTCTGGTGTGTTGCAATACATGTTGTACACATTTTTCAAGTTTCCCCCGACGGCTGTAACGTTACCAGTGATCTGTACCCCCTGGGCTCCTTCAAGCACCTTAACGGCAGGGACATTGTGTTCCCCTCCTCGGACGGATGGCTGTCCACGTTTGCCGTCGACGGGCGGAGCCTGTAGCACATATCATCGTATCACAGTTGCCCAACGTCAAAGAAGAGAGAACGAACCGGTTTCGAGAATAAACTCCCCATTGTTGTTTGCAGTTGAAAGTGTCTGTAGAGAGGACCAGAGAGAGATCGATAGGGTGAAGACCCTGAAGAGACAAGCTGTGGGAGATGCCACAGCACCAGGCCGTGGAACATTTGATAGCATCTCATGTGATCGGTACTGAATATGTAGATCGCTCTGCTGGATAATTTTACCTGTCAACTGAATATTGACGGCAGAACTACGGTGAGAAAAACGAGATTGATATTGAGCGAGTACAGCGGTACAACTTTGAAGGACACTTTGCATTTTTCAGCTGCAACACCCTCCTGTAGTTCGAATCCCATGAGCGTTAAATTGTATCTGGGCAATTCAAAACGAAACTCACCTTTGTTGAGCTGGGAGAACGTCGAATGTTTTTGCATTGCCGTATATCACCACAAGTCCACTGCTTCTTCAAATCCTACGGGGAAAATATGATCTAGGTTGGGAGAAAGCAAGTAGTCAGCAACCCTGGCAGAGGCGAGGAACACATGGAAAGTAAGTACAAATGCAGGACGAATGTAAGGACCACGCTTG
>ML210177.1:0-228884 GCA_004369085.1 Coprinopsis marcescibilis
GTAGTCTTGGAGGGTTCTGATGGCAAAATCTCGTTTCTGATTGTGGACAAGATTCTGCAGTTGGAGTACTGTATGTAACGCCGTAAAAATGACTTGACTCTGAACACTTCAAAAGGTAAGTAAGAGTAAAGAATCTGTAGCACCTGCCATGCGTCCAAACTCTTGGATGAAGTGGGATGGCTTTCGGTACTGTGGCTAAATTTGTGCATCCAACTCTTTGCAGTCTCAAGATCCGTGAAGTGTGAAGTACATGAACGCGACGACGCAAACATAGGTGCGACCGGAAGTCGCGGACAGCTTACTGCGGAGGTTGGAAGCTGCAAACAACCTGTGAGTGATCAGGTAGTACTTTGAGAATATTTGCTTACCCAGGAGGGGGTCCACCGAACCCTGGGGGAGGAGGTCCACCAAAGGGGACACCAGGAGGGAAGCCAGGAGGCCTGAATCCGGGAGGTGGTCCAGGCATTCCAGGCGGTGCGAATGGAGCAGGCGGCCGGCCAGCACCAGGGGGACCAGCTTTTGGTGGCTAGTTTGAGTAGACGCGCCTAGATTTGGAATGCTAAGAGCTTACCAGGAGGCATCATTCCCATACCGCGTCCTGCGGGCAACCCGCGTCCAGGACCAGCAGGAAGCTAATGCGTAACCGAATCAATGCTTGGGTTTCTCTGGCGAAAAAGATGTACTTACGCCGTTCTTTGCATCCTCGTCGACGACTGGTGGTGGCCCCTCAACACTGATGCTAACAACTGTCTCTCCACGCAAGATCACCAACCCAAGAGTCCGCTTCAACTCTTGCTCGGGCGCAGAGTCTTCACCAGCCTTTTTCTTGGGTCGTACTCGTCGGAACTCTTCGCAGTCTGCAAGGACCAGATTCATATGCCGGTCAAACGCCAGCATTTGTCCCGTCAACGCGCGTCCATCCTGAATCGTTACTTTTAATCGCCAGTTGATCAAACTGAGCATTTTGCCGCCTTTGGATTTTGGTGGAGGCTATATCAACGATTATCAGTGCCCGTTCTCTGCGAAATTACAGATCTTGTAACCACTAACCATGATGGGCAACGAAATATATGCTGGAGGTCGTCGATGGTCGAGGAAGAGAGAGGAATCCTCGCTTGACAAACAACCACAAACTCGAATTCTCAACGCACTCGGGGTTACAGCCACCGTTCATCCAATCCCCCACCATGTCCAGCGTTCTTTCTGCAAATCATATTCCTTGTGCCTTCCGATTCCTACTGAACCTATAGGATAAGCAACTTCCATATGATGCAAATCTCAGTCAGCAGTTGCAAATTAGTTCGGACTTTCGGACAGCCGCAACCTCTATTTAAGTTGAAGCATCCTTCCTTTGAGCTGCTGACTCCCAAGTTCTGCGCATCGGTTCACTGACGTACCGCTATCTACCATGACCTCCACAGCTATTCGTACCAGTTTCACGGATCTGATAGGTGAGTTCATTGTCCAAGCTCATTTCATCCTAAAAGTGGGGCTGAGACGGTCATTTCCGTAAATTGGCAGGTGTTCAAACGCCAATCGTTTCTGCGGCAATGGCAGGAGCAAGTGGCGGTTTGTTCGGACCCTTGAGTCAGTCTTATTGATTGCCTGAACATCGCGTTCTTCCACACAGGTGCTTTGGCGGCGCAGGTGACGACTGCCGGTGGATTCGGATTTCTCGCGACAGGTGAGAAGGCAGGATAAGCATCGCAGACAGAGGGGCTCGATACCAAAGGCACATCCTATAACAGGTTACTCGCCCACCTCCAAACTCCGTGCAGAGTTGGACATTGCTCGAAGCGTAGTTCAGCCGAACGAGAAGGGGGTCCTGCCAATAGGAGTAGGTTTCTTGGGCTGGCTTCTGGACAAATCAGAAGCGACATCAGAAGAACAGTTGTCACTTGTCCTTGATTATCACGTTCAGGCAATCTGGCTTGCATTCGGTGATAGATTGGACCACTGGGTGGACCGTATCAGGAAGCTAAATGAAGACAAGGGTGGTCACCGGGTCCTACTATTCATCCAAGTGGGTTCGGTCAGGGAAGCGGAATATGCAGCGAACATATTGAAAGCTGATGTCGTCGTCGCCCAAGGTCGATTTTCCTTGCGAATCTCCCAAGAAGGATATCTAAACAGTTATTTATAGGCAAAGAGGCCGGTGGTCATGGGTCTGCCCAAGGCCTTTCATTATTAACACTCCTGCCTTCGATTCTGGCAGCGCTATCTCCAAGTGGAACCCCTGTTCTCGCTGCCGGTGGGTTGGCTACTGGGAGCCATATGGCGTCTCTGTTGGCGCTTGGTGCATCAGGCATTGTTCTTGGTACTCGATACCTCCTTGCCCCGGAAAGCCTCTATTCGGATGCTCAGCGCAAGGCACTGCTCGAAGCCGAATCGACACAATCCGTAAGGACAATGGCATTCGATGAAGCGAGGAACACGCTTGGCTGGCCAAAGGGGATTGACGGCAGGGCTTTACTAAATGGTTTGCTCATTCGCTCATTCATTGCGTCATTGACTTCAAGTTCATATGCTCAGACACCGTCGCTGATTACAATCGCGGAGAGGATGTCCATATCTTGAGAAAAAAGTACACAGAGGCTGAGAAAGCTAGCGACACAAATCGCACTGTCACCTGGGCGGGCGCGGGTGTCGGCTTGATGACCAAAATTCAATCTGCAAAGGTCGGGATTTTGCAACGGCTGCAGTTGTCCTTATTAACATCTCCCATTATAGGATATCACCGCAGAGGTCCACCAAGAATGTCTCGACCGCCTCGATGCAGTGTCAAAGCTTGCAAGTGACGGACCTTTAGTTTAGTGACATCCGCTTGGCCCTACACCATACTCCTGGGCGTTCCATGCACTTTTTTCTCGAAATCCTGTCCATAGCATGCATTCATATCACTACCTACGACCTTCTTGTCGTTTGGCCGCTCTTTGTATGACAAGTGACTCTTAATTCACTAACATAATTCTTGCTATTGTACATTCGTTAAAACAATTTGTCACTCATACTTTCTTGGTTTAAAGCTTGTCTGGGAAGAGGAGTCCGTAAACATTGTCTATCTCGGTCTCTGGCTTGAGGCCACCCTCTGCTTGTGCGATGGCGAGCTGTAAATGAACCAAATTAAACACAGGACGACGACCAAAGCTCGTGTGTCGCGTACCTCCAACACATGAGTTGCATTTTCATCTTTCACGGTCCCCTGCTCTTTCTGCTTTTTCAACTTTGCTGCGACATCTGCGGGAGTCTTTCTATATGTCCCAGCATCTTCGGAAGCGAACACCGACCCGGCAAGTAGAAGTTGGATGCAAGTGCCGACTACGACTTCTTGTACGTGGGAAGTGCCCGGAGTTGCATTCAACCCGGCATCGACCGCCGCCAACATGTCGCTGGTCGATGTCAGCCTGTTCTTGAGAGACAAGCCGGATAAATTGGATTCCAGGAGGTATTGGTTTTCCGGTCCCCAGGTATGTGGTCCTTCGCCAAACCCAGCCCACTTGAAGTGGTAATCGGCGAGTTCTCTGTTGAGAAGGGCATCCAGCGTATCCGTCGTCGAGATAGCCGGGGCGTCGGGGGAGTGGCCAAGCTTCGAAAGCGCGGATGCAAGACGCTGTCCACGGGCGGGATCTGCCTCAACGGCTTCTGTATAAGCCACGACTAGGTCTCGTAACGCAAGGTGAGTCGGGTGCTCCTTGAGCAGTTCTATGAGGCGGGGAAGTGGGTCCTCTGCCGAGAACGCTTGGTTAAAAAGCTCTTCGGCGTTGGCGAAAGCCTCGACAGACATATTTTGTGGATTGGTGAGTGGATAAGGAGAAAAGGCGAATAACAATTGAGAACTTTGGATGATGATCCAGCGCTCTGTTTTATACTATCTGATCTCGTCAATGCAGGAAAGTGGCAGTGGACCTGGCCTGCAGTCGCACCTGGTTGGACCACTGCCTGTGCTTCGTTTCATGCCATGGCGATTCCAATAAAGGTGAGCACCTCAGGGCGATACATCTTCCTTACGAGATTCTTATCATTGTCGTTGTCATTGATCATTGTCACTCCAGTATTCACGTAAGTAATCGGAGAGCAAAGCATCCCAACAGGGTGTACTTTGAGACAAGGGCCAGCAGTGTTGGTTGCTTTCTCAGCTTCAAATGAATCAACTTGATACTCTGATACTCCAACTACGCCGCCTGGATCGAAGGGAACCACAAAGCAACCATCCCTCCTTGCCATTCCATTCTCCCGTGAAACCCAGTGGACCGAGTTTCTTGCCCCAGAGCTAAGTCATATGCCAAGCTCCCTTTTGCACCGCCTGAGCGCCACTGCTCTGCAGCGTTGCTATGTCATTGCTTCTTTTCTTGTGGGGGTCTGTACATTGCCGTGAACATCGTCTTGTTTTCCCAGGGCGAGAGGTAGTTATAAAAGCCATGAACCACCCGCCTTTTCTCCTCAGAAAGCTGGCCTTTCCTTAACATCCGCGTCAGTCTATTATCCCGCGACTCAGGAAAGCCCACTGATGTCATATCTCACTATTATAGCTGGTGCAGGTTCCTCCCTTAACTAAAGCTCGTCTATCCATTGCGTGAGTCGATTTCGCTGATAGCTGTTGTAATTATTAATCTCTAACCCACTACGCAGCTGGCGCAAAGATTCACCCTCGTTAACACCCCAGTAATAAAGACAATGTAGGTTACTACACGCCCGCATTATCATCAAGACTGACCTAGCGCGCACCATAGATGCGTCTCAACATCCTCGTCGCTGCCTCCCTTTTGTTCACCCTCGTTTCTGGCTTGGCCATACCGTCTGACTCGCTTTACGAGCGGGACACAGACCTTGAAGTTCGGGAAGCTCTCCTTGAGGACAACCTCGATTTGGTCACCAGGCAACCTGGGCTGAAGAGCATCATCAATCGATTCAAGCCCAAGTACACCGTCAAGGCTGGTGGTGGAAAGCCTGCCCGTAAGCCTGTGACGGTTTTGTCTTAAGTATGCTTATGGTTAATTTTTTCTTTATAGAAACCTACAAGCGAAAGGAAGTCAAAAAAGCAGTCAAGGACGCAAACGCTGAGCGCACTCGCCTCCAAACAGCAAGCAATAGGCAAAAGAAGTTGTCCCCTCTCAAGAAGTTCAATAACAATAATCACCGCCAACCAAGGCCGGGTTCAGGAAAGAAGTCCTTACCTCGAATGAAAGGAACCGGCTTCGAGTACCCCCTTCCTAACAAGGCTCCCGGTGCCACTGGAAAAGGCCCTGCACGTGTGATCATGCAACCAAACCGCAACGGCAAACTCAAGCTCAAGGGCGTTGTGGCCCATGACCAATCGAGGACCTCCGGTGCAGGGCAGAACGATCACTTCAAAGTGAAAGGCAGAATCAATCCTTTCAAAAAGCGTAAATAGCCAGCTGAAGTGTTCTCAAGTGCAATGAATTCATTTTGTGGTGTTTGACAAGATTCTGCTGAGTTTGTGAGGGAATTGAATGCTATCACATACTTTGCTTTGGCAGGTTTGGAGAAGAGTAAATTGAAATGAGACGCTAGTTACATCCCGCCAGTTGGGCGCCTGTGCTTCCCTGGTGAGCCAGATCAGCACGAATTGATGTGGGACACTACCTTCGGACATGGGGTTATTTGCAACACTTTTGATTGAACCATGAGTGGCTCGTCCTTGATATGGGATCTCTACGGGGACATCATGAGATCATCGATCATCCAACACTCTCCAACTCTGAGTCTGGAGACTATGTATCCACAGCGGACAACCAGGAGGCTTGACAACTTCTTGAAGGTTCGCGAGAGCCCGTGCATCATTGGAATGTCGACTTGACACAAGCACTTGGCCTCGAACTTCAACCCACTTTCCGCAGTGTCAAGTACAACAGATTACTACCAAAAAGAAACCCCTGATCCTTCCGCAGAAACAGCCCAAACGCTTATTCTTTGCGCGACAGTACAATATGCGGTTGACAATGTATGTAATCAATATTTTGGCGTGAATGAATCATGTCCCAAAAGTCCTCAGTCCCAAGATTGGCCCAATTTAATGGACGATTTCCACAACCAAGTCGCCTTGGTTAATTGAGTCGCCTTACCAGATGTTGTTAATGTCCGATTCTCGAGTTATGCGATCGGCTTTAGCTCACCTTCGTGTACAACAACTCGCTTGACATGGCCCGAGACTGGAGCCGTTACAGCGGATTCCATCTAAGAAAGAAGCTTTGAGTATATTTAGAAAAGGCAAGGCACCTTGCTAACTCACTTTCATGGCGCTCAGCACTTTTTATGCACGAAAACGATCAGCTGATGATATGACACAGAATCCATGAGAACGTACCGCAAACTGGGTCTCCCTTCTTAATCTCTTGTCCGTCCTTCACGCGCACTTCCACTACTACTCCCGACATTGGGGCTCCAACTGAGCCAGGGTCATTGGTAGCCTTCTCCCGCGAAACCGTTTCGACGGCGGAGTTTTTATCCTCGACTGCAACAGCTCGAACCTTGATCCAGGGTGAGTATTAAGCTTTCAAAATCCGAAATGTAGTAATTCACCTCTCCGTTGACTTCGAACCAAACATCACGCTGAGCTCGACCCTCAACCACGGGACCGACAGCCATAAGGCGGATAATGAGGGTCTTTCCTTTCTCGATCTCGATATGCATTTCCTCGCCGACATCCGGACGTCCCAAGAAATAACGAGTGGGAATGACGCTAGCATATCTGGTGAGTTTGGTGCAAAAGTAGAGATTATGATTCTTACCTCAAGTCACCGTACTTATCAATGAAGCTCTGGTACTCTTCGAAAACCTGTCAAGTATTATGAATTGGCTTCTGTGATAAAGTGTAAAAATAAATACCTTCGGGTACATCACATAGGAGGTCACATCGCTGTCAGTGATGTGCTTGCCGAAACGACTTCGCAGCTCTTGCTTGATCTTCTTGAAGTCGAGAGGAGCCATGGTTGTACCGGGGCGTCCGTCGATTCGTGGCTTATTTCGGATAATCTTGGTCCGCAAAGGCTCTGGGAATCCGCCCACAGGCTGTCCGAGGTAGCCTTGGAAGAACTCGACGACCGAAGAAGGGAAATCGAGTTGGTCTGCTCGTTCCAAGACATCGTTCTTTGAGAAGTCGTTGGAAGTCATCCATTGCGCGAAGTCACCGACAACTTTGGATGACGGAGTAACCTTGATGATATTTCCGCACTGAAATCGGATTTCAGCATTAATTGTCGAGAAGAATGGAAAGAGGACTCACGAGGTCATTGGCCTCAATGTACTTCTGCTTGATGACTGAGTACAATGTTAGTTCAAGAAATCAATAATCAAGAGAAACCCGTACCGTTCCACTGTTCGCCGAGACCGAGTTGAGCAGCTTGGAACTGTTGACAGGTCAGAGACGAATTGCAGCAACACAACGGACGTGCGAACCATGAGGTTAGTGTATTGACCACCGGGCATCTCGTGATCGAAGACACTGGAATCTGAAGCGCGAACATTTGCTTCAAAACAGCTGTAGAGGAGGCGAACTTGACTCCAGTAGTTGTTGAGGGCTTGGATGTCATCATAGCGAATACCAGTTCCAAGAGCGGTTTGCTCCAATGCCATGCAAACAGCACCCATGGAAGGCTGAGAGGTCAGGCCAGACATGCCTATCCGAGTCAGGGTTTATACCTGGCGGTCAATTTAAGTTAAAACACATACTGTCGATGGCAACGTCAATGACATCTGCACCGGCGGCAGCAGCAGCGAGCATGCTTGCAGTAGCAATTCCGGCAGTGTCGTGAGAGTGAACATGAATGGGGAGGTCGGGGTGGGCCTGTCGAATGGCACCGACGAGCCTGTTGGGAAAATTGGCATCTTTGAGATGACCTTGTACACATAAAACTCACAGTTTCGCAGCCTCTGGTTTCAAGAGACCCGCCATATCTTTGATGCCAAGGACGTGGATACCCTCCTTGACTAGTTGATCAACGAAGTCGAGGTAATACTGGAGGGTGTACTTGATTTCTTTCTTGCTGGCGACATCGCCGCTGTAGCAAACCACAGCTTCGACGACACCTCCGGCCTTCTTGGCAGCGTCGATACCAAGTCTCATCTGTGAAAATAATATTAGCTCATCGTTCGGAATATAGGTGTGTTGCCATACATTTTCTGTTAAACGGGCAATCAGTACACATATCCAGACGCAGTTACAGAGATTCACAGACCGAAATAGTTAAGGGAATCGAAAACACGGAATATATCAAGACCATTTTCTACGGCCTTCTTGGAGAAGTCATAGATGGCATTGTCTCTGCAAACGCTCGCTCAGCTTCATCTCGACTACTGTGAGGCTAATACTTACGGGTAGCTGGTATAGCCGACACCGTTGGCACCTCGAACAAGAGCTTGCAGTGGAATGTTGGGGACGAGCTTGCGGAGTGTGCGCTATAAGAAGGATGTCAGATATGGCTCCCTCCTTATGTGTACCGACGCACCAAGCGCTCCCATGGATCTTCGTACAAGAACCGCATTGCCACATCGAAGGTTGCACCACCCCAGCATTCAAGACTGTAAGCGTTGGCAAGAGCCCAGCTCGTCTCCTTCGCAATGTTGACCATATCTTGAGTTCGCAAGCGGGTAGCAAGCAAAGACTGGTGTGCATCACGCCAGGTGGTATCCATGATGAGGGTGCCAGGGTATTCTCGGACGGCCTTTGCGAAAGCTTCAGGGCCGTGCTCGACGATGATGTTACGCCATCCAACAGTGCAGGGAACAGACGTGTCCAGGGGTGGACCGTCGGGATCTTCTCGATTGGGCAACTTGGGAATCGCAATCTCCGTTTTGAGACCAGGTTCTCCAACCTGTCCCTTGATGGAGCTGCCGTTGACCGCGAGGTCTCCGAGATACGCCAGAAGTTTCTGAGCCCGGTTCTGGCTCTGGACAAGCTTAAAGAGGTCCTGGGTATCATCGATGAACTGAAAAGCATATTAGCACTCCAAGTAATTTCGAGGCGTTCGTTGATCTAACTCACAGTAGTCCAGGTCTTTCCTTGGATGAAGGTATCATGTGTAAGGAGGCGGAACAAGAAGGGGATATTGGTCTACTCGGACGAGTTGAACGTCATCGATCTTCCTTAGATATGGAACGAAGACGCGAACGTACCTTCACACCACGAATACGGAACTCGACAAGAGCTCGAAGCATCTTTCGGCGAGCAACTTCGTACGTGGTGCCACTGACGGTGCACTTGACAAGCAAACTGTCGTAATGAGGCTATAACGCGAATTCAGTGAGATACTTGGATGAAGATGGGTCGATATTCACAGTGATTTGGGCACCAGCGAAACCAGAACTGGCATCCAGTCGGACACCATTGCCACCCGCACTACGGTATACTTCAATCTTGCCGGTGTCGGGTTGGAAGCCAGTGGCGGCGTCTTCAGTGGTGATGCGACATTGGATGGCGAATCCCCGCTTGGTAATGGCATCTTGGGTCAGACCAAGTTGAGGAAGGGTAGCTCCGGCGGCGATTTGGATTTGCGCTGCGACGATATCGATCCCAGTGATCTCCTCTATAAATTGCAGAAAACCCTGGTTAGCTGGAGCCATGCTTTTTAAGAAAACAGCTGACCAGTGATGGTGTGTTCAACCTGAATACGGGGGTTAATTTCGATGAAATAATGCCTGCCCATCTGATCGACCAAGAATTCGGCGGTTCCAGCGTTGCGATAATTGACGCTCTTGGCCAAAATAATGGCATCACGCAAGATAGCCTGTCGGACTTCCTCTGGGAGGTGGGTAGCAGGAGCGACTTCGACGACTTTCTGGTGCCTTCGTTGGACGGAGCAATCGCGTTCAAACAAATGGATGGTGTTTCCAGCAGCATCGGCAAGCAGTTGGACTTCAATGTGACGAGGGCGTTCCAAGAAGCGCTCAATGAACACAGTTCCATCTCCGAAAGCCGCCTTGGCTTCACTAACTGCTCGTTCGAAAGCGGACTTGAAATCAGATTGTTCACGAACAACACGCATTCCACGGCCTCCGCCACCCATGGCAGCCTTGATAATAACTGCTCAGGTGGTCAGCTCAGCTGACACGAGCTTGGGTCTAATTTCGCGGCTGACCTGGGAAACCATATTCCTTGATGAATTCTTCTCCATCCTGGTAGCTATCAACGGGTCCTGGAGTACCGGGTACAACTGGAACCCCAACCCGCATGGCTATTCCAGAAGACTGTCAATTAAATCGGAAAAGGATACATGATAACGATGACGCACCCAGTTGTCGTGCCTTGGTCTTGTCGCCGAGTTCATCGATGACCTCGGGAGACGGTCCGACGAAAGCAATGCCAGCTTGTTCAACCTTGCGCGCGAATTGAGCATTTTCGGACAGGAAACCATATCTACAAAGAGGTCAGATGCGAATATTGCCAAGGAAGAGTGCATACCCTGGATGGATCATGTCCACCCCATGTTCAAGGGCGACGCGGATGATTTCGTCCTGGGCAAGATACGCGCCAACTGGGGTTAGACCCTTTCCGACTTGATATGCTTCGTCCGACTATTGAAGTGGCGTCCGATGAGAAAGATAAGAGAGGAACGGAGCAACCGAAGACCTACCTTTTGACGGTGAGCAGAGAGACGATCCTCGTAGGAGTAGATAGCGACGGTGTGCATAGCCAGCTCGTGGGCCGTCCTGAAGACTCGGATCGCGATTTCCTGTAGATCGAGAATAATCGTTCAGCTAGGAGATGTACAAAGGACTATAATTATCGACGTACTCCTCGATTGGCGACCAGAATCTTTGTTAAAGGGCCTCCGTGCCCTGCAGCCTTTCTCCTCATCGTCTGGATGGAGTGGACTGGAGTGCCCGGGGCGCTGGGCGACGCCGCGAACATGGCTGAGAGCCTCGGTGGGTGCAGCGTTGTCTGCGAAGCCATGGTGGTAGTTGGGGAGAGAGAGTTGGTCGGGGAAGAAAGTATCGGACTATAGATACTTTCGGGATTAATTGCCGGAATTCACCTGATAAGATAATGCAAAAAATGATCGATATATCGATCAGTTGACTTGACTCCAGTACTTTAGAAATCGGACAACTGCGATTCGAAGCACGTTCGACTGTCATTTATACTCTGTCCTATCTGAAGTAACCATGCATAGCGTTATCAAAAGTAGCTTAGCATCAGGTGTTAGGGGTACATACATTATTCGTGATCACTAAGGTTGCCTTACCCATTTGATCCTCTTCTCCATTCCCGAGCTCTAAGAAACTCTAGGGGCACAATATGGGGTATAGCCTGCGAACATTTCATGTGATTATTCGCATATGTCTATAAATCCAAGGTACACGGAGCGGGATCTTCTATGCAGCCACCAGCTAGAAGACGCCTGGTCCCATTCCAGTCTATGTATTCCGCCCACCACATCTCAGCCATCGTCGGAGAACACCGCGGGTCTATGGTTTCCGATTCGATAGTGGAATAATCGCATCTGCTGCTTGTCTCCGTTCGTTCTTTTTCTGGTTGCTCTTTGCGACGGCGTATACGATTCCAGAGAAGAAGCCGACGGACACTGCGGAAACCGAGCCCACTGTAACAGGGTCTCCAAAAAATATCATGCCGGATGCTGCCACTGGCAACTTGTTCAAAGCCCCAACCATACTGATGCGCAATGATCCGTTCAGCTTCCTTTCATCAAGCCATGCCATTAAACACTCACCTGTAGGTTGTACTGCTCGTCACACGGACACACCAAGCCGTAGTGTAGGAGATTCCGACAGCTGCTGCACCAGAGAAGGCAATGGCAAATAGAAGGAAGTTCCGGGTCTCGGGAGGACTAAGTGGGACATCAGCATACGTGTTCGTTTTGGAGAGATAGACACGCACAAGTTGCGAACGAGATTCTCATGGCCCCAATTCTCTACTACGAGAGAGAAGACCACGAGAATGGGGATGCTCAGCAGGTTGTTGTAGAACATGGTGTCCCAATCGGAAAAGCCAGTACTCTTAATGCGTTTGCGCATTGATAGTACCTAGAGAGCTGAAGTGAGCTGTCGATTGGGGGACGCAAAATGCAGAGTAGACGGACGTATGCTGCACTTGATATGCAGTTGAGTAGCATCCAAAAATAGCCGGTGTTCATCCCTCTCAAGGCCCCAAGGAGAGAGTGCATGGTGGTAAGGCTAACGCCTGTGCTTGTCCCTGGTACTGAGCCAGCGACAGCACTCTTCACATCTGACCATGCTGCAATAACCGAGGAAATGACCTTGAAGAATGTGAGTTCCCTTGATGCGGCAGAGGGAGGCACAACATACCATGAAGATAAATGATACAAACGTCAACGCAGTAACCCTCCCTCCGAACCAGATGACCTCGCCATAGGCCTGCAAAGACATTAGAATAACACTGACAAGGTTTACTATTACTCACAATGAGAATAATCGTCAAGTTCTTGAAAATTGTGTATACAGGGATGCTAAGGAATTGCTAGAATTGGTGGTTAGGGGACTCTGTGGACGAAGATTGCTTGTACCACGAACCAAACTCTTGGAGCCGGTGTAAATGACGCTGACGAGAAGAAAGCTGATTGGGAACCACTTCTTGGCATCGTTCAGGTCAAAGTCGCGAAACGATATCAGCCCGATTCGCTTGACTGCCCAAACACAAGCTATGCAGACGGTAGATTGGATGCATAGCAACAGAAAGTTCATCGAAAAGTGTGCCCCAGAAACGACGAACTAGACATTGGGTTAGCACAATAAATCTCAGCTGTACAGCGAGGTGAATAACGTGCCTTGTTCACTACAGTCATTAAAATCGATGCGAGACAGTAACATATAATTGATGGAGCTAGGGATACCGTCAGGAACGGTGCGTAATTGAGTGGTTAATGGGAAGTACCTGCACTCAAGGAGCTATTCTCTGAGCTTCCTGCACCTGTGGCAATAGCCTTCTTAATTTCTGCTGCATCCCGCTCAGGACTCGGAGATTTGGTGTTGGAAGAACCCATATTGCACATTCAACGGTGGTTGCTGGCACTGTCAACAGGCGCTAACAATGTCTTGAAGTCGTCCTAGGGTATATTTGACTTGCTTGTCCTGGTTCAGCAGGGAAGAGGGGTGGATATAAATCCCCAGGTCAAGAGAAGGGAGAGAAATGAGGAAGGTCGAAATAGACCGTGCAAGCAAAGAAACCTAAGCGTAGACGACTTAATTGCCACGAGCGATAAATAGGACGGCACGTGATCACTTTGATCACCCGTCATTCTGTCGCGGTACTTACACGCTGGTTGAATTTGAATTTCTCTACACCACCATACCGAGCTGCAGCTGGTTTGCAGATTTATCTACAACATATGGCTCCAGAATGGCTATCTACGTTGGCCTCGGTGGGAATGGCTGTTGGTCCACCACTTGTGAGCTTTTATCTCTTATCCTATCACTCAGGCACCACTCATTACAACCTCTATAGGTTTATGCAGACCAGGCGATATCCATTGTTCGGAAAAAGTGCGTCTTCAGGATACATATATGATTTCCCGAAAGCGGTCTGCTAATGAAACCCTTTGACAGAGATGCTACCGGATTTTCCCGCGACGTCTGTGCTATATTGTCACTAATTCCCATTGATGTGGTTTCTGTTCAAGACACTGACCGTGATTGTGTGCTTTGTACAGGCTTTTGGCCAACATAACCAGATGCTTCTTCTGGCTAGGGTACGTATGGTATCACTCTTCGCAAAGTCCCAGCTGACCAAATGGCGTAGCGAACACTTTGAACTTGCTTTGCTCGTGCAATCAATGTTGATGATATTAGCGCAAGTAAGTACCGTGTCGACAAAAGTCCTTGCGCATATTCACGTCACTATATAGCTGGCGCTGCTATACATCTGTATTCTCTATCGACCGAGGCTCAGTCCGGAAGCAATGCTAGGCTCCAGCCGACCGTTTGGATTCTGGCAATGGCCGACATACACGCAACATGTCGAATTCCTGGCCGGCTTTATGTTCGTATCTGCATGCATTTATCCTTTTTTTGACTGCTGAACGAGACGCAAACCAGTCTGCTCCAAGCCATATTGTTTCTGATATTTGGGAGGTCCAACTTTTACATCGGTGTCCTCGGGTTTGTGGCACTCGGTTTGGAAAGTACCTTGCCCATACCCCAGTTAATCAGGTAAGGGGGATTGCATTGTGCCTGCAATTATTTTACCTTATGACTGCACAGTAACTACAAGCAACGCTCACTGTATGGGTTCCGAATGTCGACATTGCTCGGATGGTTTGGAGGTGATCTTTTCAAGTAGGTGCCCCGTCTCGTTCTCATCCCACATTTGCAATTAATGTACTCACTCGAATAGGACCATCTATTTCTTCGTTCAAGGATCGCCTCTCCAATTCAAAGTCTGTGCCATCTTTCAACTTTCCATTGACTGCGGTTAGTCTGGCGGAGTCCTGTCTCCGTGAACGATACTCATCTCCCCCCAGCGATAGTTGCACAGCGGATACTGTATGGGAACACACCTCCAATGTCTGCAATTATGAACGAGGATGATGATTTGGAGGAAGCGCTCGCATTAGCTGATGAGCAGCATTAGTTGTTGAACATGTTCTCTGTACATAGTCACTGTGATAAATGATGTAGAGGAGTATTCGTGCACAATTGTTAGGGGCTTTGGCTGTGCCATGAATTGATGTGCATCGGTTTTGGACATGTTTGGTTACCGGCGCACATGGGTTGCCAGCCAACACGGCCAAAGCATAATCCTATCCCTCTCCATCTCATATAGTCCTCCTGGACATTTTGCCGTGAAATGGCGGCTGCAGATATCTCAAAACCCATCGCATTCTGCGAGCACCTTCAACTGTCGAGCCTGGGGGTGCAACCAGCTTCAATCTCATTCCAGGTGCGTTGACGCGTCTCCAACCGCTGACGTGCATGAGCTCACCATTTGCGAACTCATTCATTTCCTTCAGGTATGGCTTCAAGCGATCCAATAATCCAACCTTGATTGAATTAAATCCTTGCATACAGACTCTAACCCTCGAATCCGACCATTTCATCTGTGTAAGGGAGAAAATCAATGACCAGAACCAGGTCGTCATCATCGACTTGACCGACGCCAACAATGTCTTGCGCCGACCCATTACGGCCGATTCAGCTATCATGCATCCGAAGAAGAAGATTCTTGCTTTGAAAGGTTCGTATCAGTCTGTATCTCGCAGCATTCGTATGGTACACTTACGCCCGTTCAGCTCAACGGACGTTGCAGATCTTCAATATTGAAACTAAGCAGAAGGTCAAAAACCACGTCAGCAATGAGGATATTGTGTTCTGGAAGTGGGTCTCTGACACGACTATTGGTATGGTCACGGACACCGCCGTATATCACTGGTCAATCGCAGACCAAACATCTCCTCCGCAGAAGGTTTTCGACCGTCATCCAACTTTGGCCGGCACTCAAATCATCAACTACAGAGTCACGTCCGATGAGAAGTGGCTCGTCCTCATTGGCATCTCTGGCAACACTACCAACCCCTCCGCGTTCAAGGTCAAGGGTTCCATGCAGCTTTACAGCAGGGAGCGAGGCGTAAGCCAACCTATTGAGGGTCATGCTGCGGCCTTTGCAGAGATCAAGTTGGATGGCCACCAGAAGCCGACCAAGCTATTTACGTTTGCCGTGCGTACTGCAACTGGAGCCAAGGTACTTTCCTATTGCACTTGAAATCGGCTTCCGACTGACACGGCCGATCCAGCTTCACATCGTTGAAATTGACCACCAAGCCCCCGACCCACCGTTCGCTAAGAAGAACGTCGATGTTTACTTCCCGCCCGAGGCGAATAACGACTTCCCAGTGGCCATGCAAGTCTCCAAGAAGCACGGCATCGTGTACATGGTTTCCAAGTACGGGTTCATCCACTTGTATGACCTTGAAACCGGCGCTTGCATCTACATGAACCGTATTTCCGGCGAAACTATCTTCGTTACTGCGGAACACGAGGCCACCAACGGTATCATCGGTGTCAACAAGAAGGGTCAAGTTCTCAGCGTTAATGTTGATGATCAAACGATTGTCCCTTATATCCTTTCGACTCTCGACAACACTGAGCTTGCTTTCAAGCTGTCTAGCCGAGCCAACCTCCCTGGCGCTGATGATCTCTACGTTAAGCAGTATCAACAACTTTTCTCATCTGGTCAATACGGCGAAGCTGCAAAGATTGCTGCCAACTCTCCAAGGGTAAATCCCAATCTTGACATCATTGCGTGGTGTACCTGCTCATACTAAAATTTCAGGGCATCCTGCGCACAACCGCAGTCATCGAATCGTTCAAGCAAGCCCCTACACCACCCGGTGGCCTGTCGCCCATTCTGCAATACTTCGGCATCTTGCTGGAGAAGGGAGAGCTCAACCATCAGGAATCCCTAGAATTGGCCCGCCCCGTCCTTCAGCAAGGACGCAAGCAGCTGCTTGAGAAGTGGCTGAAGGAGAACAAGGTACTCGAAATCCATGAGAATGCCAGAATTAGCGTTTAACCATCCACATCAGCTTACATGTAGCGAAGAACTCGGCGACATCGTCCGCCTTCACGACATGACGCTTGCTCTCAGCGTCTACTTGCGTGCCAATGTTCCGAACAAAGTCATCGCTTGCTTCGCTGAAACCGGCCAAATCGACAAGATCGTCCTTTACTCGAAGAAGGTCGGATATACGCCAGATTACACCGCCCTACTTCAACACGTTATGCGAACCAGCCCCGAAAAGGGAGCCGAGTTTGCCACTCAATTGGCCAACGACGAGAGTGGACCATTGGTCGATATTGAACGTGTTGTCGACATCTTCATGTCGCAGAACATGATACAACCTGCCACATCTTTCCTCTTAGACGCACTTAAGGAGAACAAACCGGAGCAAGGTCATCTCCAGACCCGTCTGTTGGAAATGAACCTGGTTCATGCGCCACAGGTCGCCGATGCCATCCTCGGAAACGATATGTTTACTCATTATGATCGCCCTCGAATTGCCAACCTTTGTGAGAAGGCCGGTCTTTTACAACGAGTAAGTACCATTCTGCATACGTGTGGGCTCTTTGTTCACATCGAACCTAGGCTCTTGAGCACTATGAAGACATCGCGGACATCAAGCGCGCAGTTGTACACACTACTGGCCTCCAGCCGGACGTAGGTTGCTTTCTAAATCAATCAAGCAGAATTCTGACAATATGAACAGTGGCTCGTCAATTACTTCAGTAGGCTCACTACCGAACAGTCGTTCAGCTGCCTGCAGGAGATGTTGAAGGTCAACATTCGCCAGAACCTGCAAGTTGTCATCCAAATTGCCACCAAATACTCTGACATCCTTGGGCCCATCAAGCTCATAGAGATGTTTGAAGGGTTTAAGAGCTTCGAGGGTCTCTACTACTACCTTGGCTCCATCGTCAACCTTAGTGAAGATCCAGAAGTCCACTTCAAGTATATTCAAGCGGCGACCCGCACTGGACAAATCCGCGAAGTTGAGCGAATCTGTCGCGAGAGTAACTTTTACAACCCGGAGAAGGTCAAAAACTTCCTCAAAGAGGCCAAATTGCAGGATCAACTTCCCCTCATCATTGTCTGTGACCGCTTCGACTTCGTCCACGACCTCGTCTTGTACCTCTATCAGAACGGCCTTGTCAAGTTCATCGAGGTTTATGTCCAACGCGTTAATGCTGCCCGGACGCCTCAAGTCGTTGGTGGACTGTTGGATGTCGATTGCGAGGAGGCTACCATCAAGAGCTTGCTAGCCTCGGTTACTGGTAATTTCCCTATTGACGAGCTCGTTCAAGAGGTCGAGCAGCGCAACAGACTCAAGCTGATCCTCCCATGGCTTGAAACCAGAGTTCAAGCTGGCAGCCAGGATCCTGCCGTCTTCAACGCCATTGCAAAGATATACATTGACAGTAACAACAACCCAGAGAAGTTCTTGACAGAGAATAATGTACGTGAACTGTTAGGTTCATTCCACAATCAACCTGACCGAACGTTCTATAGCTGTACGAGCCGTTGGTGGTTGGTAAATTCTGCGAGAAGCGTGACCCATACCTCGCGTACATTGCATATGCTAAGGGCTTCTGCGATGATGAGTTGATCGCCATTACCAATGAGAACACGATGTTCAAGCAACAAGCTCGCTACTTGGTAAAGCGACGACAGCCTGAACTTTGGGCACAAGTCCTTGGAGACGAAAACATTCACCGCCGCGCCTTGATTGATCAAGTGAGAAATTTCTCTCATCCACAATTTTATGGCGACGCTTAACTATGTTAGATCATCGCAACCGCCCTTCCCGAGTCCACCGACCCAGACGATGTCTCCATCACCGTCAAGGCCTTCTTGCAAGCCGACCTCCCCATTGAATTGATAGAACTTTTGGAAAAGATCGTCATCGAGCCATCGCCATTCAGCGATAACAGGAACCTGCAGAACCTGTTGCTTCTAACCTCTATTCGCGCCGACAAAGGCAAGGTTGTCGGTTATATCAACAAACTGCAGAACTACGATGCAGCCGAGATCGCCAAGATTGCCACAGAGCACGGCTTGTATGAAGAGGCGCTTACCATCTATAAGAAGCACGAGCAACATGTCATGGCGATCAATGTGCTCGTCGAACACATCGTTTCTATTGACCGTGGCTACGACTATGCCAACAAGGTCAATGAGCCCGCTGTGTGGAGTCGGTTGGCCAAGGCTCAGCTCGATGGCCTCCGTATCAAGGACTCAGTCGGTATGTAACATCTCACAGTTAGCGAGTATGGAGCTCACAGTTTTCGCTAGACTCGTACATCAAGGCTCAGGACCCAAGCAACTTCCAGGAACTCATTGAGATCGCCAACCATGCTGGAAAGCACGACGATCTAGTCCGCTACCTCCAGATGGCTCGCAAGACACTCCGCGAACCCAAAATCGACACCGAATTGGCCTACGCCTACGCCAAGACTGATCGTTTGCACGACATGGAGGACTTCCTGGCAATGACCAACGTTGCAGACATCCTTGTGGTCGGAGAAAAGTGTTTCGAAGACGAGCTGTATCAAGCTGCCAAGCTGCTCTTCTCCAGCATCTCCAACTGGGCTCGCCTGGCCACCACCCTCATCTATCTTGGTGAAAACCAGGCCGCTGTTGAGAGCGCTCGCAAGGCCGGCAATACCCAGTAAGGGCAATTGTAAACTGGACAGAACGCTTTCTAACCTATTTCTCTATTCATTAGGGTCTGGAAACAGGTCCACGCTGCATGTGTTGAGAAGGGAGAGTTCCGTTTGGTAGGTTCAAAGTTCCACCAAGCTATTCAAACTCTGACGGGGTATGTTAGGCTCAAATTTGTGGTCTCAACATCATTGTCCATGCCGAAGAACTGACTGCGCTCATTCAAATGTACGAACGCCGTGGCCACTTCGAGGAGATCATTGGCCTCCTGGAGGCTGGGCTGAGTCTTGAGCGAGCACACATGGGCATCTTCACTGAGCTCGCCATCTTACTCAGCAAGTACAAGCCTGCTAAACGTGAGTAACCGGGAGGGCTGTATTATCTTTTCTTGAGTCTGACATTTTTGTTAGTGATGGAGCACCTCAAACTCTTTGTCGCCCGTATCAACATTCCAAAGGTTATCCGCGCTACCGAGAAGTCCCATCTCTGGCCCGAGCTCGTCTTCCTGTACATCAAGTACGACGAATTTGTAAGTTACAACCTGTCTCGCTGTGTGATCCCACTCTAATCAACTCATACAGGACAATGCTGCGCTCGCCATGATCGAGAGATCTGCGGACGCTTGGGAGCACAACCAGTTCAAGGATGTTATTGTTCGGGCAGCCAACATTGAGATGTAAGAACTTCCGAAAGCTTTCAATTCCCGCGACTAATCTTACCCCTCCATCAGCTACTACAAAGCCTTGACATTCTATCTCCAAGAACAGCCCTCTCTTCTCACTGACCTACTCACTGTCTTGATTCCTCGAATCGATCACAGCCGAGTCGTGCGCACGTTTAGGCAGATTGATCACATCCCCCTCATCCGCTCATATCTTATTGCCGTCCAACATCTCAACATCGAGGCAGTCAACGACGCCTATAACGATCTTCTGATTGAAGAGGAAGATTACAAGACCTTGCGTGATTCGATAGACAGCTTCGACAACTTCAACAACATTGCGCTGGCGAAACGGTTGGAAAAGCACGAGCTACTCGAGTTCCGCAGGCTGGCTGCTCACTTGTACAAGGTATGGACTATCAGGTACCGCCCAGCTCGATAGCCTTGCTTACTTCGTCGTCAGAAAAACTCGCGCTGGGAAGAGTCCATCGCCCTTTCCAAGCAAGACAAACTGTACAAAGATGCCATGGTCACTGCTGCGGTATCCAACTCATCCGAAGTGACTGAAGAACTCCTCTCGTACTTCGTTGACATTGGCAACAAGGAATGCTTTGCCGCAGTCTTGTATATCTGTTTCGACCTTTTGCACTCTGACGTGGTTATGGAGCTCTCGTGGCAACACGGCCTCAACGACTTCTACATGCCATACAAGATCCAGATTGAGCGGACTCGCGTGGAACGGGTTCGTGATCTAAAAAATTTCAAGATTCATATCATTTACTCACCGTGTTGGACAGCTTGCGCAAATCGAGAAGGAAGTGCGGGATCGATCCAAGAAGGACGAACAAAAGGAGCAGGCTGAGGCTGATGCGCCCATAATCAACCCCGGCGGCTTTGGAAATAGACTGCTGCTTGAGGATGGAGGGTAAGAACGAATTTCATCTTCGAACATGAACATGTTTGATTTATTCGTGTTACAGTTTCGGCGGCGGAGCACCTCTCAACGGCATGGCTTATGTGGGTACTCCTGTTGGCCTTTAGACGCAATTTACTGACCAACAGACAAACTTTAGTCGATGACTGGCTTCCAGTAAATAATTCTGTCTCTCTAATGTACTACGCATACCTTTGTAATTGATTCCTTTGATGTTGGTTGAAGAATTGGGTATGGGAGGGATAACGTTTGTTTGGTAACGTATTTATAATTAAGTGTTGCCAAGGACCATTGCTGTGGGAGCAGTGCCATTTATGAACACTCTCTACCTTGTATACTACTTTTCTGTATTTCTTTGGTGATACCCCTCAACCATGTCCCATCTATCGTTGCCTCTTCACTCTTCGAACGGCAGCGCCGAACCCTCGTATTCAAGCATTGACATCCTCTTGGGAACAGCTTCCGCAGCCAAGTTTCCCCACACTCGCGCACAGCTCGCTGCAATCGCCCGCCAACACAAGCCGACAGTCGACAACTATGAAGGAGACATCGATGGCGACGACGTAGGCAGGGTGCCTGCAACGCTACTGACGACTGTAGTCAATCTTCTCGTTGACGAGAAGGAGGATGAACTCAAGGAGGCGCTCAGAGAGGCATTTGCAGGGATGAACGATGAGTCGGTACGTCGCGAGCAATGGTTTTACGTGACGACAAATGACTAAATCGTACGATGAGCAGATCGAGCAAAGCGTCTTGGAATTGATGCATAAACACAAGGACGACGTTGCAGGCGTTCCTTTTCTCTTTCTGACGCCAACCAGAAGACCGATTTCTCGACCATCGTCCAGGGCATCCAACAGGCTATATCCCGCCCGTCCAGATACGCCGATATCTGCCCCATCGTCTCCTTTGGCCAACTCTTTGACTTTCCGCCGTCCTCACACACCAGTCACATCGCCACTTGCAAACGCTACACAAACCACAGGGTACATGACAGCCAAAAGCGAATATTCACCCTCATCTTCCCCGATCTTGATGCACGCATATGTCAGCTCCCAATTTACAGCTAGTCTCCCCGCTTCTCCGATCTCTTCACCCCGCCTTTTGAACGCAAAGGCATCCGAATTCAGACCGATACCCAGGCCGCTTTCGGCGGCGTCTTCGAATCCGGGTGCGCTTTTGCGAGCCGATACCCCTTCGCCAGATCTCTGGGCGCACAACTCTCCACGGGCAACATCGAACCTGGCAATAGCAGCACCGTTGCTTCCAGACCAATATCTTTTGTCCCGTTCTATAACCCCCAGCTCTTCTCTTCGCTCATCAACGCAACCACTCGACGAAAAGGAAGATGACGATCTGGACCTATTCTCAAACGATATCGCAGGGTCTCTCCATTCAATTACCATCTCAGACTTTGATACCCACCAATGGCCTCCCCCAGAGGTTATCGATTCAATGGAAAACTCTGCCTATTCTCACATGTATGCCTTTGGACAGGGCGACACCAATGGTCAGACTGGAGAAGGAGACATCGTTGATCCTGAAAACGGAACCGTTTTAACCGATGGTATGACCCCTCTCGACGTTTTGAGTTCCGTCTTTGGATCCACTCTTGCTCCGTCCGAATTGGAAGAGGCTTTGGCAGCAAATGGATACGATTTCGATCGTGCCATGGCCTGGCTCGTCGACCGCTCTTTACCAACGATGCAAGGGCCACCCAACAGGCCTATGCTCCACAACAAGTTCATCCACGTTGGCCGCGACTCAAATGGCCGAGGTAGAGGTTATCCTCCTATACCTGGACCACCATTGGGACGAGGTGGACCGAGATACGTCAATGGGCGTCCAGCTCCGAACGGAAATAGAGTGTGCAGATACTTCGTAGCGGGCGAGTGTCTCAGAGCAGACTGCCGATTTAGGTGAGAAATGTTCATGTAACCGCGAAGCTCTTCGCTTGCTGATTCCCTTGTCTCTGCCAGCCATGACCTTGAGCGTGCGCTTTGCCGATTTTGGCTCCGTGGAACGTGCGCCAAAAACGAAACTTGCGAATTCTTGCATCATATCCCGAAGGATGTTGATATTAACTCTGTCAACGCTGCCCTTTCTCGGGCAAATGTACCTCCAGGAACCGGTCCTCTTGCCAACCTACACCAAGCTCAGAATCAGATCTCGGACGAGTTCCCAGTCTTGGGTTACGAACCCGGTAATATGCGACTACGCAAGCAAGCGTATAATGATCCCGGCAGGACGAGATTTGCTGCCGCCGTCAAAAAACCTCCCCCGCCTCTCCATCATTCACGCGACAGCATCGGCGGCGGGGAACCCCTTCACCACCCTGCAGTTGTTGCTCCCCGAGCATCTCCTCGTACCAAGTTGAGACCTCCAATGTTATTGCCGACCCTGCCAACTGGAGAGGCCCTGAACAGCATCTACATGTCCTACCGTTCGCGCGCTTTGCAGCTTGGTGCGGCCAGAAACGCTTGTCTTTCGCGTGCGGCCGATGCATGGCGTCGCGGAGATGGTGCAGCAGCGAAACGCTTCAGTCGAGAAGGGCATGAATTGAATGCGAAGATGGGTACCGAGATGGCCGATGCTGCGTCCAAGCTTGTCCGTGAACGGGCCAGGGTGTCCGAACAGGCTGTGCGGGGAAGAGATGCATCATGGTCAGACGATCCTGGAGATCGTTCTGCTCGGGGCAAGGTTTGCGGCGGTGGATTGGGCGTTTGCTTGGGGATTGTGAACCGGGATGTCGGTGAAGGCAAACTAACCGCCGAAGAGCGAACAGAAGCAATGCTGGATCTACATGGACTTCACTCCAACGAGGCAACCGAGGTCTTGGAAAAATTCCTGCTGGCTGTGAGTATTTGCAAAATCCATCTGTCTCAAGTGACTTATCTATCTGTCATCGACCTCGAAACAGTTGGAACGTGAACATTTCTACGGTCTTGGTACGCTTCTCTGTCACTTGACGGTTGTGCTTGCTCATTTTGATGTTCCTTCAATCCCGCAGCTTATGCAATCGTTGGCGAAGAAAAGCACACTGGCACTCAAGATGTTGCAAGGGGTGCTTCTCGCTTGCGATTGGCAACAGGTGTTCGTGAATGGCTTCACCGCTGGGGCTACCCTTGGAGCGAGCGCGATGGGATCATTTGCATCGATCCTCTTACGCATGCCTCTGAATAAAAGTCCTCGGTATAAGATGAACGAGACCATGAGATCTGTCTCTCCTAGAAGAGAATCAAATACTGACGTTTGTGAATTACTAAGTAACCCAAGAAAAATCTTGTAAAATGTATATATGCAACCGATTTTGTTGATCTGAGCACGCCCAAGCCTTTCATCCAAAGTTTACGCCCTTGCATCGACGAGGTCGGGAACTGATAATGATGGTCTTTTGTACCCGTCACGTATATACGTAATGACGCCAACGAGGTTATAAAGCTCCACCAAGCGTCGTTCGAGTTCATTTCCTTCTTCTCACTACTCAGCAACGATATGACTGAACGCATAGCCTCTCCTTCGAGATGGATATCTGACGACGCACGGACAGGTTTACTGCATGCTGAAACGCGGGTTTCTGGGAAGATTAGGTCCTTGTGGTCTGGCTTCCTATCTTTCGCCCTCAGAGACAATGTTCTGGAGGTTGCTGTCGGTTTGATGTAAGCGAGCGCATGCTACATGTCCACCAGTCGAGAGATTAACAGTCTCCTCCAGAATCGCGACCGCTTTTACCAAGGTCGTGTCTTCTCTGGTCTCTGACATCATTCTACCTCCGATATCATTATTCCCCTTCATGAGTAAGAAACTGGAGGAGAAGTTCCTTGTCCTGCGGAAAGGACCCAACTACGAGAAGCCTTTTGGGTACAACACAAGGGAGCAGGCAATAGCTGATGGGGCAGTGGTGTGGGCATATGGGTTCGCTTTCTATCGGATAACAGAATTTAGAGCTCATATATTTCCTTTCAGAGCATTCAGTGACGAAGTTATCACGTTCATTACTGTTGGGATTACATTGTACTCTATTGCGACCGCATACGGGTACTTTTCGCGCGAGTCCATCATCAAGCCCACCATGCGATGCCCGTATTGCAGGAAAGAGATCAGCGTTAAGGTAAGTTGGACCCCCAAATCCTGTGCAAGCGTTGGCTGACCTGTGTCTGGCAGGCAAAGCGATGCTACCTGTGCACATCTTGGCTCGATGGAAGGGAAGACAAGGAGACCAGCGCCCTGGCACACCACGAGAGCTCGAGCAGCTCTAGTACATGAGCGTCTAACGTCGAACTAGTGTGCAAATCCACTTGACTTGTGCAATCATTTCATTGATGTGGGGTAATCCGGAGCCAAGAATGGTCAAATCTGAGCGATTGGGATCAAACAACGCGCCAATTAAGGCTTACAGGGGCAATGTTGGTGCTCTTTCCCCGATAAGCGTCTCATTACACCTGTCAGGGTATATTTGCAGTGGAAATACGCGTCTTGTTGGCATGCGGGGACATTGAATAGCAACAAGGTGGTTTCAGGTATTACTCGGGGCTATTAGGCATTTATGCAATGGTCCCGTGACCCAGCATGCCTGTGTCCGTGTGTGCAACCTGAAACGGTTGTCGAGGTTGTCCCGACTACATCAGTGTCTTGCCCGCCACGGCCAACAATCCCCTTGTAGTGCTGGCAACACTGCGTTCTACAAAACGACATGTCTACCTTCGCTGAATCTACCCAGCCTGCCCTATTCGAAGCACCCACGTCTGCTGGTGCACAGCCTGTCAGCGACCGCAAGCATTTCTCTATCGATCTCTCTTTGGAACTTGAGCGACAGCTCGAGATGGAGTCCCCACCACCGACCCCTGCACGCGACCTAACCAGTGCTGTCGAAGACACGCAGCAGAAGCATGAAGCCCTTGACCCAGAAATCCTTGCTCACCTCGTCATGCAACTGCGACAATCCCTCTCTGTGATTTCCAAGGAACGCGATGAATTAGCGAAGCTTCTAGCTGCATCCCACAACAAAGAGGCAACGCTAAATGATGCCCTCCAACTCATGACCGAAAAGGCGACAGAGACAGGTGAAGAGCTTGACCAGGCACGCAAGAAGATGAGGGAGGACGAGGAAGCCATCGTCCTCCTCAGAGCCAAGGTTGAAGAATCAAGGTTAGTCGTTTGTCAAGAGCATAGGTGCATGATATTAACCCTCCAAACCCCCCTTTTAGGAGAGGTCTCATGAGGCTTCAAACCGAGAACCGGCGGCAGACAATGGCACCCATTGATGTTAACCGTGCATCTCTACTGGGCGGTAGCAGCCCTCCTGTCAATAAGCGGGCATCCTTCACACCGATGACAGGCAGGTCTAATGCACACCGAAGGATCTCCTCGGTCTCGGACATTGGACTTGCGATTGCAGATCTGCGTGTGAGTCCCAAGGGAGGTCAAACCTTGACGCTACCTGACACTGGCGGGAGCTCTGTATTTACACCTCCTCCAACCGGCGGGCTCCGTTTCTCAGCCTCACCTCGCCACTCACCTCCTCTCTCTCCCAAGAGCGAGTGCTCGCCTTCCGAATTGGACGAGTTGCGAGGTGAGCTGAAGCGCATCAAGCAGGACCTAGAAACCGCTCGACACGACTTGGTGGAGGCCATTGAAGGCAAAGAAGCATCTGAAACATGCGTCAAGGCTCTCCGGGAGTTCATCGCTGACACCAGCTTCTCCGAAGCTCAATCGTTAAACCCAATGTCGATCAAACTACCACCGCCACCCACTATGACTACTGGAGACGAGCTTGATTCTAAGCGTCCACCTGCATCAGGGTGGGCTTTTAAACTTTGGGGTGGAGACTCGCCCCGCGTTCCTTCCGCCGCAGTGCCACAATCAGCAACGATTGGCAGCCCTCACATTTCAGGCACTCCTACACTGCCCTCTGCGCCTATCACCAGGAAACTAACTGGTTTCTTTGGTTCCCGAGCCAGCATCTCGTCCACGAAATCGACACCCTTTCCTCCTCTGCAGACCAACGCCTCGGCCATGCAACGAAATATATCCCACGACACCAGTTCCTCAGACGCTTCGTCCGTGACGGAACCCATCAGCCCGAGCGACGATATTCATGGCTTAGGCACACATGCTGTCGTTGTCCGGGATTCGGCCAATTTATCCGATGTGGGAAGCATCCGAGGGGTAGTGGAAATCAAGTCTGTCCCTGTGGATGTAGAGATAATCCGGTAAGGTTTAATGTGGGGAGGGGGAAACCTATGACCTCTACTATTTTTGTCACGATTCTGTTCTCAACCTTGAGCCTATAAAGCAGGTATGGTGGCCTTATTCCATATTCCTCTTCTCATGCCCCTATTATGAATCAATAGACGATAATTTCAACTCTTCTGACCTTTTTATGACCGTACACGACCGAACATACATATATATACTTTACATGTACTCTGATTTGTATCTTATTCACACCTACCGAATTATGACTATTATAACATTGGAGCGCTCCAGGCCTTGCATGTTTCCCAAGCGCGTCTCGGCGAAACCTCTGGAGTGAGAACCACAAAGGAACGATAAGAACATCAGGAACCACAACACGAGGATCCTGCCAGTGTGAAGTGAAGATTTGAACGGAGTTGTGTAACCCTCTGGTCCTCGCAACCGAATATCGCTGGCAGGATTTGGAAGGTCAGTGAGTATTTGCAAGCATTTCTGAGGCGTTTGACAGGCAGCGGATGTCATAGACATATCTGGAGTGAATCTAGGACCTATTGTGGAGAACCTCGACAATCCAAGCTGATCGATGTTTGTAGGCAAACGACTACATATTGTCTAACTAGTATAATTTGTAGGGCTTGTGTGCTTCATACACTTTGTTCTACGGGAAGGTGAATATTCCTCAGAGAAATAATAGGTTGGACGGACAGGTAGCAGCAGTGGTAGGGCAACCTGTCGATTTATAGTGAGCTCAGGCACTGTATTCAAAGAGTATCTTCTGGAGTTCTGGTTAATAGAGAGTGAATTTGGTCCCGCTACGGATCAACGATCAGGCCAAGTCCAGCATGAAGCAGAATAGAAGGATCAACCATCAGCTAAATATCCGAACGAAACGGAGAGGAGCGAATCATCGTCGTCAGGCCTCTATAGAGCTTGCAACTGCTGACGGTTGGACATTCATTTATGGTCGCTCTTATCCTTTCGCCGCGATATGTGCTGCGGCCACGAGGATGGATCAGTAAGCAACTTCTGACATTGTCTACCAGCAGGAAGTCTCGGAATCGCGACGCAACCCAGCCGCCCTTGCTACGAAGGGGACTTGGTGTATGTGGAGTATTGGACGACTTTCCACGGAGGTTTAGAATCCTAGATTATTTTCTAAACGAGCCCTGCCGAAAAGCCGAACGTCTTGGCTGCCCTTTGGGGAAAGGCAAAGGCTCCGCTGTCACTGCAGACCCCATTCTAAATCCTGACTCTAGACGAGGGTCCCCTACCCCCTCTCCAGACTCAGACGCACTTTCTAAACGAGATTTGGGCCGAATGGGGAAGCTGCATGATGCCCAGACGTCGTTTCCATTCAACCCAAGACCGTGTTGCCAAATGAAGCACTCGAAACTTGGTTGGAACCGAGACCAACATCTTCAGGAATCCCTAATAGCTCCAAATATCATGTTATCTCATGAACTGGGACTCATAAAGGGTGTATAAATTGAAGTAAATTTCTCTGCCCAGGGCAAGTCCCGGGCGGCCGACGAGTCTGAGATGGTTTATCTCTTCCTCCTAGATGTGTCGGTGGTTTAGAACAGATATTCTAAATTCGCATTCAAAGTCCGACATCAGCTATTTAGAAATAATCTAGGATCCTAAACGCGGTGGAAAGTCGTCCATTATTCGAGGGGTTGGAATGATGTATCAGCTAAAGATTAAGAGAGAGGAGACTAGTTGACAGATGATGGATTGCATCTGCGTCATCCCATATGTCTAGTGTTCCTTGATTGAAACAGACAGCAAGGTTGTTGATGGTTCATGGGGTATATTCCTCTTTCGACCTCTGCTGGCACCGTCTGGACGCCCTGCTCTCCGTCCTCAGAGGCGATTCTATGGCTGTGAGTGTTAATTTTCAGGCTATCTGGGAACGCCAACAGCTTGATTTGCTGCGGAAAGTATGTCGACTATCGCAACGGATAGTATCCTGGCTTGGGACGGAGGTAAATCGGTCGCAGTAAATGCGGCTATCTCCGTCTCGCACACCATCTGGCAGGGGCTTATTATCAATAGCACAGGAGCAAGAACATCTCGTTAGGAAGTCCCACTCTTGTTTCTTGACTTCTGCCATCATCCCTCTCGCGCTGCATGCTGCCCTCGCCAACAGCTATCGCCAATGGCCCAGCCGTCCCCCCGGACGTCGCTCCAACCAAAAAACGTAGGAAGGGCGCAACTAGGCTCAGCTGCGCTGAATGCCGAAGGTACGCTTGGCACCATCCTCAGCGATCAATTCCAACAAATTGATATATGTTTTCCCCAGACTCAAACTGCGCTGCGATCGAGCGATTCCTTGCAGCTCATGCGTTAAGCGCGGTTGCGGTGCAATATGTCCAGATGTGAGTTGACTTTGTCATAGAGTCGCCTCCGTTGCTCATCTTTGACATTAGGGCTCTTTAACAACGGGCCAAGGCAACCGGTGAGTCGCGCACATCCGCCCGTCCCCCAGAGTACTTAGCAAGGTTCCGCAGATTCGTATTGGCGACCACTCAAGAATTGCACGAAAAAATCAACGAGCTGTGCCAGCGAGTCCGAGATCTCGAAGATGCACTCAGAGCTTCACACAACAAGGTTTCGCAAGAAACCCACCCGCTCCTAACAGAAGATCTACTCAAAGTCAAAGCTCCACTTCAGAGGGAGACGCCTCAGAACCTCAGAACTTCCAATGGTCACATAAAGGAGGAAGAAACCAATCCCGATGTCGTCGACGCCTTTGGGTCGCTATCAATCAGCCTCTCGGGACGAACCAAATACTTTGGTCACATCGCAAGCTCTTGGGTACGTGCTTCCTGTCACAGGCCGACACGAGTAACTGATATCAAACAATTCCCCAGCTTTTCTTACAGGTTAGACTGTTATTGTCTGATATTTCCAGAAAAATAAGCTAACACATGTATTTCAGAACGAGTCGCCGGAAGACGACTCAAACGCCGAAAATTCGATTGCTGATCTGCGAAATATCCTCCCTGCAGAGATTTTGAACAGAGCTTCTGCTCTGCCGGTGTCCCCTCTATCCAGTACTTCAAACCTGGGGCTCAACTCACTGTACTGGTTCCTTCCGTTTGCGGAGAGCGCACAGACGTTGTGTAACATCTTCTACTCCCATGCAGCGTGGATGTGAGTTGCTCGCTAGTTTCTCCGGTGCACCGTCCTCTCATCCTGACGTTTCTCCTTTCCAGGTACAATCCGATCCGCAAAGAAACATTTGAAGAAGAAGTCTACTCTCAGTTCTACAAGCAGAATGAAGGGCCCATTCCTGAGGAACCGATCGTCTATCATCGTCTATCCCTCTTGTTCATGGTCCTCGCCATTGGGTCTCTGATGAATACCACTCTCCCGGCATACAACTTGGAAGCTGAGAAGTATCACCAGCTTGCTCGTGCCGCCCTCTTCCATAGCTCTTTGTTCGACGAACCCACGTTGAACGCAGTCCAAGCATTAGTAAGCTCTTCTTCTGTCTCCAGAATGAACCCACTGACGACTATTATAGTTCCTGATGACCTACTACATGTTCTTGGCAGACCGGCATGGGAGCAACACGGGTGCACGGTGGGGAATCATGGGGATAACCATCAAAGTGGCTCAGAGCGTAAGCACAATTTCGCCACCTTGTTATCATGCCTTCGCTCACCTCGTTGTTCGATGTTCCAAAAATAGATTGGCCTTCGTAAGTCCTCTCGCATTTGTGGCATAGACCATTAATTGATTCGATTTGTCAGACCGAGATAGCGGCCGATGGAAGGTGGACGCGGGAGAAACTCAGCGAAGGCGTGAACTATTCTGGGAGTTGTTCACCTACGACTCTTGGCAGTGTTACACTTTTGGAAGGCCCCCCTCTTTCGCTTTGCCTCACATTGATACAAAAATGCCCTTCCTCCACGATCCTTCTGAGGAGAATAGTTGTGAGTAGTTCTCGGTTCTCCACTGTACCCCTAGGCTGATATCCTTTTCAGTCCACGCATGGAAGCACAAATTCTCATCAGAATGCATGAATCTGTTCCACGATCAGGCATTTGGCGCTAAAACCCCCACGTATGCGACAGTTCTCCAATTGGACAGGAAAATGCGTGCCTTCCCCGTTCCTCCTGTTCTCCAGGTTGCTGGGTTCGGGAATTGTGACGGAAACAGCAGGCAGTTGCTGAGTCAAGATACCGTCGTGCTGACACTTCAACGGCATATCGTGCTAGCTATCAGAGAATTAAGTGAGTTTCGGTTGATTCTTTCTCAAGTGGGTTATACGAACTCATTGCCTATCAGACTTGTTGTATCTCCATCGAAGCTTCTTTGCCCGGGCTATGAGTGATCATCCCAAAGACCCCCTCGGGAGCCCTTATGGGACATCTGTAATTGCGGCTTATCGAAGCGCGGGAACACTGGTCGCATTAATGCGAAATCTTCACGGTCAACTCAAGGAGCCAAGCGAACGAATGTGGTTCTTGTGGACCCATATGTTCTCCTGCGCGGTATGCGTTGTTAAATTGTGCTACCAAAACATTCCGCTAATCACTATGCCGAACAGATTGTTCTTGGGTCCATTGTAACCCGATGTCCGTCCATGAGTTTAGCGCCCTTGGCTTTAGCACAGCTCGACGCAGCTTGCGATTTGTTTTCCCGAGCTGCTCGCGGATTCCACGCAACTAAAGTTCTGGTATGTATTGCTGTTTGATACCCCCCACTGCAACACTGACAGAAGGAATAGGATATCATGCTCCATCTTCGCTCAAAGGCCCACTACAGCTTGAAGGAACATGTAAAAGGCAACGACGCACCTATCTCAAGGATAAACCCTGCGGATCCCAACTCGCCGACCGAGGATGACGAACTATCGATTCTAGGCGGTCAAACACGACTGGTCTCCCAGATGGAGCCATCCTCTCCTCGACTCCTGGAGCGTTCTCCCACCAGCCAAAATCCTGTGGTCCCCTTACCTCTTCCGTCCACCCTCCAAAGCCAAGTTGATCCCAACCTCCTTCAATACCTCCAGTCCTTCGGGCCTTCCCATTCGACTTCGCATTCTCAAGCAGGACCGTCTCACAATGGTTACAACCACGAGATGCAGGGCTCTGAACAGGGTTCATATTCAGAAGTCGACATGTCCCCCGTGTCTATGTACGGCATGTCCTCTATTCAATCTCCTAGCTATCAGGCGGAGTCGTCGTTTATGCAGCAGCAACAACAATCCATGCGAACCGGCGGCCCTGGCCCTTCAGCAAGACCCACCATGGAAGTCTCGACGAACGGTGGAAACTTCCCTCAATACTTCCCTGTCTACGACTACGCCAACCCATCTGCCAATGGCAATGGGTTCGGTTCTCCGTTGCAAGAGAATGCCACCGCTCATGGCCTGCAGCAACGGAGGAGCTCGGGTTCCCCAGAAGCTGCGAATCTCCAGACCACTTGGCAAGACTTCGTCGAGATTCAAACCATGGGTGTGCTCTGATCTCGCAGTCCAGTCCTTCTCGCGCATTTGCAGATTTGGAGTGGACGCGGGAAAGGTTGGCAATATGGCAGGGACTCTGTGACTCATGGCATCTGTATCGATATGGAACAGAAAATCATCACCTATGTATGTTTGTAAATTATGTGTTTGTATGCTTCGCCTCTTTTGTTACAACTAACCACCATCTACTGTACTAAATGTCTCCCAACTACTCTCTGCTACTATTGCTGTGTACCCGCTGTCAAGAAATAAAAACTTTTCGAGCTGAAGACAGAAACGCTGTAACAACTCCATACTGAGCTCCATTGTGCTCTGAGGCCTCAATGGGGTCATCGAGGCGATGATCCAGCTACGGCGATCCGAGTCTATCCACCTGAGTACAAGGGCAGTGATAGGGGCTTCCCAAATAGGCAGGCTGTGGAACGTGTTGTCCCTGTTTTGACGGCGTTCACGGCACGGCACTGTTACGCTCGCACTCAATCTATTGCCACTACTCATCTCTCCTTTAACACTCCATTCTACTGTATTCTTGAACTCCTTCTATCTGTACTATGTCATTGTGTGGCACATCAAGCAAGGGTGCATCGTTTGGACGCTCGAAACCGGTGCGTGGTTTCATTACACATGGTTCTCAGTGTTCTGACTAGAGTGTTCTTCTAGATTCAACGGAAGGTGAGAGGCTTTCCTCGTCGGCTGAGCAAGAGTACGGACTGGAGATTCCTGAACAGGTTGTTGTGTGTGGTGATGGTGCATGTGGTGAGTTCGTGTTCGAGGTGTGGCTTCCGTATGACGCTGACTGAAACTACAGGGAAAACATCACTCCTAAACGTGTTCACTCGCGGGTTCTTTACACAAGTATAGTCAGTCGTATGGCCTGTCTGAAGCATAATACCCTCAGTACTGACTGTTATCCAGCGAACCCACAGTGTTCGAGAATTACGTTCATGATCTGACGGTGGATGACCAGTTGGTGGAACTGAGTCTATGGGATACAGCCGGTACGTCTGCGACGCGTCAATGCACCCCCCGCTGCGCTATACTGCTGTTCAAAGGCTGACTTGGCCTGAACTACTATGACGACATTCAGGTCAGGAGGAATTCGATCGCCTGCGGTCACTATCATACGCGGAGACAAATGTCGTTATGGTCTGCTTCTCGGTGGATAACCCGGTATCGATGGAGAACATAGAGTCAAAGTGGTTGGACGAAATTCTGGAGTATTGTCCAGGCGTTAAAGTGAGGATCAACCCACAGCTTCCGTTCCCCGCTTCTGACTCGAGATTTAGCTTGTTTTAGTTGGTCGGTGTCCCGACCGCGCATTGCTTCTTTATTGCTCACTAAAGCTATAGCCCTCAAATGTGACCTTCGAGAAGACCCTGCGGTGAAAGAGCGACTACAGCGGCATGGATCGCATACTGTGCAATACGAGGAGGGACTTGCGGTTGCTAGGCGGATACGCGCCTCGAGATATCTAGGTGAACATTTTTCTTCGCTTAATGTGGCCCTGTCGAATGAGACACTCAACTCATGCTCCCCAATATAGAATGCAGCTCGAAGCACAATCGTGGCGTCGCAGAGGTGTTCCATGAAGCAGCACGCGTGTCATTAGGCACAAGACCGAGGGGACGGAGTGAATCGTGCATGTTGATGTAACCGGTCTGCCATTTTATCCCCCCTCCCTGCTACTACACACTCAGTCATCTACGGGGGGCAAGAACCGACATCAAGTGCGCTCGCATGTAACGGTTGTCCGAAGCTTGATGATTCTCAAACTACAAGACTGAAGATGCTCTGCTAATCTATCCAGCATGTTATATCTTCTAATATCTGCTCCTATCCATCGATACCAATCATGTATTATGCTATTGTATATCCAAATTTCTCTCATGGAATCTCGAATCCTCAGGAAGTATCAACAGAATCGCTTGCCGCGGCGCGAGTGTCCAAACAAGATCTATATCGAATGTCCTGGGCTGCTAGAAGCAATTCAACTACAACAGTGCACATCTGTATGGAGTATATTTGATATCATTGCATGCTACCCTTACATTTGCAGAGATAAGCGTTGTCAAATTCATCCTGCCTACTCATCCTTGGACGTTGCTTCAGAACAGCGCCTCCCGAGACCCAGCGCGATCACGTGAAAAGTAAATGATCAATGCCAAAAATGCAAGATTCAGACTCAAGTTGAACGTTGATTCTTGAGCTTGAATGATATTGGAATGACGCCCGATAAATCTTAATAACTTGTCCATTGTCGCATGTTGAACTCCTATCAGCATTCCAGCAACACAATCTGACGGAAGGGTTTTTTTAAAGGAAAACAAACACCCATAATATATTGCTTCGGTGCACAGGCCTCCTTTGTGAGTACGTGAGAGAAAGGCGAGGAACAGATCATGACCCCAGTGTGCTTCTTCTCCGATGACGCTGCCTTTTGCATCATCGCGGACAACTGTTAAGGTTATTTCAAACAAATAATTTAATTGTGCCGCTTCCCTTTGGTGGCATCTCTTTTCAAAACATTTCTACCGAACTGCCCTCGAGTCTTGCGAAGCCGCAACCTGGTAGGATGATGACCCGGCGAGTCCTGGGCTCAGGGCTCGTGCGCATGTTTCATCATGTGTTTTTCGTGCGATCCTTGTGACAGAAGCACAAATCAAGATAGATGTGTGCTCAAGCTCATACAACTTCGATTGCTTATGATCCCAGTCAGCCCGTAAGACCAAGCAGCCTATATGGTGGAAGGACCCGGCCTTGTGGTCGAATCCATATGTAAATGCTGCTACTGAAAGAGAGCCCGTAAGAATCTAGGAGACTCCCGGTAGGATGATTGGATGTACGGCAAGGGAATCAGCAGTTCGATACAACAGGAGAGAGTTTTTCACCGCATAGGGCGACCTATCAGACTTGTTCTGCTACCAACAGGCAAAGAGATCGACAGGAGTCCCGCATCACTTTTATTTATATGATTAAGCCCTTTGTTGTTAGCCTCCACAAATGTACCATTTTCCCATTGCCTCTCATTCTGCCGCCCCATGGGTTTCACCAGCGTTTGTAATGCGGAAGCCCTTCATGCAAACGTCGAGTGCGTTATTGCTTGTGACACTACGAGGTGTCAATATGCCTCATATAGCGCCGATGAACTCCCACGCACGATATCTGAGCGCTTAAAAGATTCAAGATGTTTAATAACACTGAATGCACCGCTTGGCCCCACCAAACGGCATCTTGCTTGCGAGTATCACTCTACTACTTTCATATTTATATTTGGAGCTCTAACAGAATAATTGGATAACCGCATACATATTTGAAGCGCTCGTGCACCCAGCCACAACTCCTTTTCTGCCAATAACTTGACTGGTTTCTCTTCGCGTATGGAAAGCAGTCAGATTCTTGAGCTGGTGGCGACGGACATGGCTCATGTTTGCAATTACATCTTGGTTTCAACAGATCCTCCAGCCGATGTATCCGCGGAGCTCGTGTGTTTGTATTCGAGGAGTGAGAAGAATAATCCCAATTGAGTCGATTCCTCAACCACTACAGCTTTTGGAGTCCAGGTCCATGTTTCTAGACTGGTTCTTTGCCGGCAAGGATGTTTCTCATTTGCCGGAAAACCAATTAAGTTACGACTTTTTCAACAATTAAATGAGGTCGCGCTCACGTCTGGCTTTGTCGTAGTCAACCACCTGCATTAGGCGCCGGAGATGAGGCGGCCAAAGTACTATCAGTGTCACAGATTTCAAATACTCTTTCAGGGCGAGTGGTTTTATTGAGCCGCAGATCTCAATGGTGAAGTAAGAGCTCTTTACCCCTGAGGATGTATTATTTGAGGGCCTCGTGATGATGTGTTCTGTAAATGTGGAATAGACGCCGAGGTTCTGTTGAAGGAATGAATGCTCGCCTGTTCAGTGGCGCTTCCAAGTGCATAGTCGCCAGGGTCCAGATCGTTTACATCTAGTTAGAGAGAAATTGTAAGCAAGCTCGACGTTTCCTTCAGAGTCAGGTGCCTCAGTCTCATACATAGCCATCATAATATGTCATCTGTATGCCCTGCGACACCTGTCGAATATTGCGAGTGCATCGGACTCAGGCACTCCTAGCCGGCACACAGCGGGTATGATAGATCGTTTTTGAGGCGTTAAATAGATCCTATTTCCAACCAATTTCTAGGCACAAGAGGTCGGTACACTCCCTATTTTCTTACTCACTGCGAACATGCATCTCGATCACTCTCTTGTGAGCCCAAGAATACCCTCAGTGACCGTAGAAGAGTACGAGAGGGGGAAACAATGGATAGAAAAGGTACATGACTCTAAAGTGTATTGTGCTTTAATAAAGGAACGTACATCCCAGATAACTGCCTCCATTTCATCGAAGGATAGGAACTCCGCATTGGAGTGCTTTTCCGATGATGCTGTCATTAGTTTCTGTGGTGCTCCTCCAACCGCCCCAACAGTAGAATCAAAGCAGAAATTCTTTGACTGGTTTTTCACCACTTACGAAACGGTGAACTGGCAGTGAGTGAATTAATCAGATTACGAGTGTTCTCCACTCAAGTCGAGCCAGATTCAGAACCGGTGCGAGAGCTATTGTCCAGGGTCCATCTGTGCTTGGCTAAAGCAGGAGACTAGTTAAAGTTGAGGAAGGCCGGTTGCTTTGGGAAACCACCGAGACATTTGTATTCGGCGATTCCTCGTCCTACACTCTGGAACTTGAAATAAATGCGGAGAAGGATACCAAGGTAAGTCCCCCTCCCTGGCAGCGATCAGACTCGGAGCAGAGGTTTATGCTGGTTGCCAGGAGCCAGAGGCAAACAAAGCGAAGAGTCTCACCCTGTCTGGGGACGCATCCCTGTTTATCCCCGCGTTGCTCAAGGCAGGAGGTAGGCCGAGTTATCATCTTTAGCAACAAGTTTTTGGCAACTCGGCCAATCCAAGTATGGTTTCGACCCTTACTTAACGATTAAATGTATGTCAGAAAATAACGTTTGCCGAAGTTTCAATGTCTTGTCTTGATCATGATATCGCCTGCTATTATGCCCCGGTGGGAATCGCGAGTGAAATCAGGTACATGATAAACCTACTGTGATGATCAAACTGGGCAATTGCGCTTATCCACAGACCACCAACATAAACACAAGTTCGATAAATTAGACCCTATGTCGTCGTTGACTGCGCGGCAGATTGCCCTTCCCCTAGAGATATGGATGCGTATATGCTATCTCGCGTGTACAGACACTGGAACCACTGGTCGGACTTTACCGCTTGTATCCCGTTTCATGTACCAGGCGTCGAAACCCCACAGGCTCAGATCCGTTGCTATCAAAGGGGTGCTCCAGATTGTGTCGTTTGTTCGACACTTGGAGGCCTTACCAGAAAGACACCGCCAGGTAGAGTCTCTCTATCTGACCACATGGGTCGAGGGCACTCCCCGTCTCGACTCGGACGATGGACCCATGGTGCAGATATTGCTTGACCTGTACCGGCCGGGAACTGTCAGTCGATTCCCTGGCACCGAAGACGTTGTAAGTCTTCTTCTTTTTGTACTAAGCTACTGATACAAGGTTTTATAAATCCCAGAACGACGTTATCAATTCCCCAGAGGAACTTGCAGCGCACGCCATCTTCCGCATGCTCAAATGCGTGTCAAGTACCGTCAAAATATTGCACATCTATACAGACTTTTATCGCGACTTCATCTTCTTCCCGTTGTCGATGGACCGACTCGAGGAACTAACGTTTCAAGGCCCTCACGAATCCATGTACAAACCTTACGTCGACCGCCTCTTACCTTGCCCAAGCCTACGACGATTAAAGATGAGAGACGTGGAGCTTGGCTCTCAAGGAAGCAATACTCTCATCCCGTCGATTGCTGCCATAGCGCCCAGCCTCACTCACCTTTACCTTGAGCTGCGGGGCGTAGAGGCGTGGTCTAATACTGTTGAACGCCGCATAGAACAGCTGCTCCATCCTCCCAAAGCAGAGAATGGCCCTCGATTCCCATATACCCTTCAAAAGGTGTACATCCATCCTGGAAATGGTATTGGCCCAGGATTCTGCGGAACATACCGTGCCTCAGTCTCCCTGCAAACAAGTTATATGGAGCGCTTCTGCCTTTCAGATCCTGAAAGAATCATCTACTTCCCACCGACGCCTTTCAATTCGAGATCAACCAGGCTTGAAGGGGAGCGGGAATGGCTGGATAGAGTCAATGGTGGGCTCGGAACCTGGGATTGTAGCAAAAGAGTACTCCGCTCCGCTTACGATGTACTAGGGTATTGATGATGATAAGTTCTACCCTCGCTGGACGCTCACGTTCACGTTCAGTGCAGTGACTGCCTTATCGTTATCTTCGGAAAGAACCTTGTAGACATTTGTGACTTGAACTAAGGGGGGACCCTGAGCAACTGTACACTGTACTGGTGAATCTGGATTAATCAGAAAGCAACAGAAGGGCGAATAATAACGACCGAGAGCGGCAGCCAAGCCTCGTAATGCACACCACGCGAACAAGTTGTTGACAGAAATCAGAATACAGAGTGCTTTCTAGAGGTGTGTAGTTGCGGCAAGGCTTACTTACCGGGCTTCTGTCTAGGAATTTGCCCATTCATGCGCGTGACAGTCAAAATGAAGCACGCGATACGGGCAAGAGGATGTGAAATGGGGTGATTTTCAAACATTGCCGAGCATGTTCAAGCATCCACAACGTGGGCCGTCCATCCCAAAAGGCAGATGGATCTATCATCATCTCACCGGTGTTTAGAACAGACAGCTGGCGGACGTTTGTGGAAAGACACGCGCGTATCTGAGTGGCCTCTACTAGATGCGAGATTCCTCTTGTATGTAATCGGTGCCAGTGGATCTCTATATTATAGGACGATAATTGGCCAACCCAAAGGTACCGACTCGGAAGGAAAGGCGATGGCTGGAGAATTAGATGGCGAATACTCGAGAACCAATCAACATCTGAGGTTTAAAGGGAACATTAGAGTTGACTTGCGAACATCGCTTCGTAAATCATACCTTCTGGCGCACTTTGAGCGCAATGGCAGTTCCTCAAATCAGGAAATCCTGGTAGCCTATCGCAGCGTGTGTCGGGTCTACCCAAGGTAAACCACACCTTGCCGTCTGATTCGTCAAGACTGAAAGCAAGATGGGATAGCTTGGGATAGCCATGAAGGGAGTTCTTCCTTTACGGGAGCAAAAAGGTCCAAGAAATTCCACGAACACAAACTCGAGGTTTTTCTTCCGTCATTCCTCTGAGAAAAAGTCAGAGTCGCTGAACAAGATGATAACAGTCGTGAGATTCTGACTGTACTCGGAAGTCATGTGGCTTGTTTATTGTGTGCGAGCAGAAGGATAAAGCAGGTTGAAGGACGACGGCGTTCTGAAAAATGTGGACGAGAGTTTGGCAACCCTGGACAATACTTGGCTGAACGAGCGAGACGTAAAGGTCAGCATGAGGCAGATATAGTCATGTAATGCGCTGCTATTGTTCTTCAGGACAGCATGGGCGCTGGAAAACAGACGAAAGTCGGATTCTGGCAGGGAACTGGAGAGAAACGGATGAAAAAGGACCGACAGTGTCCCGATGCTGACTTGTCTGAGTCCGCGCGGAGTTTAAATCGACTTGTTCTCTCTCAAACGTCCATTAGCAGACCCTTATTCTTCCATGGTTGGTCCCAAAGTTCTAGGTTATACGCTGTGATATCGATGCCATTGTGCTCACTGACAGGCTGCCCAACAATCACAAGGTATTCAGACCCTCTTAGAGGCCGAGAAGGAGGCATCCAAGATCGTACAGCAAGCCCGGCAATGTATGATCCACCCCTGCTGCGAGATGGGCCAGCTAATCCGTCCCCTTTGTTCTTTCAAGATCGAGTGCAGAAGCTCAAGGATGCACGCACAGACGCCTCAAGAGAAATAGACGAATATAAGAAGACCAAGGAGCGCGAGTTCAAGGCGTTTGAATCATCAGTGGGCATCATCTCTCCTCCCAGTCCCAACAACCCTGAATTTGTATTGACAACCTGTACTACGGCAGCATGCCGGCACAACCTCAGTTGCCCAGACGAACGTCGACCGTGACACCGAAGAGAAGTTGACGACTATCACTGAATCGTACAATAAGAGCAAGGATACTGTAGTCACCAAGCTTCTCGATCGAGTCGTTCTCGTCCATAACGACCTGCACCGGAATCTGACGAAACCCGACGCTTAGCGTACATATCACATACCCCTCGCAGTATCTCACGAGAAAGCTTAATGGATGCTATCGAATGGACAGTGCAATTGATTAATCCGGCTTGGTAACAACTACACGGGAGTATGGTATCGCCAGTCCGTGCTAGAATAACATATGGGAGAGCGGGACAACATGATAGATAGTGCGAGTGACATAAAAGCAAATTCTAAGGATAATGTCGTGGTTGTAATAAGGAAGTGTTGCAAGATAAGTGACGAAATACAGATGTCAAGAAGAGGTCATTATAATAGCACATTGCGCTCGAGGCGGGGAATGGGAATGGATATATGTGATACAGATTACAACGGGGGGATATCATTCCAAAAACGAAAGAAAAGCGTCCAAATATCTACCGAGATTCGTTGGCCAGCCATTGCATCCCGACCGGCATGTTGACCGGGGGAATTGTCGTCCGGGTGTCGTGATAGAGGGGAGGGAGTGGAGGTGATCTCCGAGGCGATGAGTGTCGCAGAGGAAGGCCATTCGGTCCGTGTCCCTGTGTTGTCTGTTTGTCCACCATCCCTGTGCCGTTGCTCCAGTCAAGTAAGCCACTGGCCTTAAGTGACGGCAGCGACAGGGAACCTTCCGCGCCAGATAGATTCCTCGAGGCCCCCGAACCTGAACTCGATGACGCGAGGCTTCCGGAAGGGGGTGCAGAACTCGACACAGGGCCTTCCAATATTGGCGACCTTGCCTGCGATTCTCCATTAAGTCCTTCACCAGAAGTCGCCTCGCTTCCACGCGGAACATTGCCATCTTGTTCAGATTTGATCGAGAAATTCCCTTCGCTGGGTCCGGACGATCGTGGCGCTCGAGTTGCAATGGGCGGTAGACTGGATCCTGGGCGAGTGTTGTGGTTGTCGGAAATGGCATGAGGTGGGGGTAAGCGTGGCGGATTGTCACCCCGGTCCTGGCTGTCATCCTCATTGTACCGACCATTCAGATATGCGTTCGTCGTCGTTGGGGAGTGGTTAGTGTTTGGGTTGTGACCGGGGTGAACCGCATCGGTTAACCTATGTGTCGGCCGTTGCAACTGATGCTGCGAGTGAGCATGAACGACGTGAGACGAAGGTTGTGTCGGCGGAGAATATTGATGCCGTTGAGGAGGTGAAGGGTGGGGGCGCCAATCTTGAACCAGTTCGAACATCCTCGTTCCAAACGACTCTTCATAGTCTGACGACCATGCACGCACTTGCGGATCGTCACGTTTGCAGTATTTGATGAGCGGCTGTGAAACGTGAATTAGTCCAATCGCACGGATAGAAGAACGGACAGTGATTACCCAGAGCGCAGCACCCACTAAAGAAGGTTGCGTATTAGTATAATGAACTCTGAGAGGCGAGATATCCACGTACATAGAAGACTGTTCTTGGCACGATCACCTATCATCTGCAGGATAGACTCAATCATCGTTATAGCCCATTGTGGTTCCACAGTGGCATCGCGTTGGTTCCGTTGTCTCGCCTGTGAATGAATAATGAACCACAGCCGTTAGAGGAGCATGTCTTGGAGTCCTAAATTGAAAAACCCTACGGCGTTGAGCGCGAGCGCACAAGAAGCATGATAAACGTGAATACTGCACCAACACCACGCGCCGGTGTTGGAACTGGTCTCAAACATAGATTGCTGCACTTGCAAACTCTGTTCCGAGAACCGCAGATGATCTGGTAGCGTCCGTGCCCAATTCTGGGATTCTGTTCAGAAAACAACCGTTTCCTAGTCGAGTCAGGACTCACCTCCATGTGTTGTTCGACTTCTAGAAGCTCTTTGTTGAACCGGTTCGAGTTGTCAATGTCCTGATAAGGTACTACACGAGCGGGATTAGAAGGTTCGACCTTGTAACACCTTTGGAAAACTCACCGGCGAGCAAATCGAGGATGGATTCCATTCTGGCATAGATTGTGATAATACGAACAAGATGTCCGAATTCCGACGCATACTGCATCCTCACTGCGGGAAGATATAGATATTCTGAAAGTGGTCTGTCAGTTGGACCCTTAATAGCGTATGATAGAAACGTGATGGTGGAAATAGAAGTGTCGAGATAGAAGGCGAGGAGGGCAGAGAAGTAAAAAGATACCACTTACCGGGAAGCGTGGAGTGCACTCCCAGTTCGAAACTGGTTTCATCAACCGGCAACCTGAGACGCAATTCTGCCTCGGTAAAGGTCGTAGGCTTTTTGAAGTAAATGGAGGCCTTGAGATCGAGGAGGTGGATGTGCCAGAATATGCGGCGAATAGCTTCCCGCTCTAATGAAACGCTGATAAATTCAGGCGAGGGTACTGGCGTCAGGGTCGGATGCTCTGGACTGTGAACTCCGAGGGCTTCAACGATTCTCAAAGCCAGATCTACTTTTTCTCATCAGTCGCAATCCAAAAAGGGCTGACAAAAAGGACCAATACCATGATATCTCGAATTCCAGCAAACATTCCGTTCTTTTGTAGTTATATCGTGCATCTGAAGCAGGCATAGCGCCTGCGCAGTAGCGAGGTTTGGTTCGCACTTTAGACGACCAGCACCGTCGAACATCAAAGATAGCGCTTCTTGAGCGAAGGGTCTTCCCGCGAAACGCGCTGGATTTGTCCGTATCCGGGGTTGCTTCGATAACGGAGCTGCAACTGCACAAACAGCATGCAAGAGATACTTGGGAACCTTGTTGTGACTGAGATTTGAGGCGAAAGTTGGTTTGTGAATGATAGCCCTCGCGGGATGGCAATGTGCGAAAAATACTAGCGTAAAAAGTTTATAAGACGTTGCCACGCTGATTGAAAGGCAACAGATACAAAAGAAGCTCACAGTTTGTCAGTTCACGCATCAGGGCATTGTCGAGGTCAACCGCGGTGGGACGATCGAGAGAGTTGCTGACGGGGCCGTCGATGACAAGGTCTTCTGGGGCAATGGCAACTCCTCGGTCACTTCGAAATCTTTTCCTAGAATTTCTACGATCCTCATCGCAGGAGTCGTTGCCATTTGTTGTTGAAACTGAAGACGGCACCGGTGGGGGAGGGAGACGATTGGGTGGGCCATACCGTGGGGGTTCTGACGCGCCGGACACCTGGGGTTGATTGAAGGGGATGTTACGAGACTCCGGAGGAGGGCCTAGTGGGTTCCCTCTTGCGGGGTCGAACCTGTGAGGAGCAGGAACGGGGCGTCCAGAGGCATCTGTATACGTGCATTGTTTGGAAGCGAAGTAGCTGAAAGGGGTCGCGCGATGTGAACATGCCGAGAATCATGTTGGACGGCAATTAGCCTTACCAGTTGCTGCAAGGAGCTGTAAGGCAAGCATAATGAACACGAGTTGGATGAGAAAAGACAGATGGAGATGGAAACACCAACCTGTGCCATCACAACGACGTTTGCTTTTGTGACAGGCATCGCAGGCCTGACGAGACGAATGGATGTGTTAGCGGTGTAGGGAATAGGCGCAGGGGGAGAACATCATGCCTTGGCCAACCGCTTGCGCTTTGCTCCCCGCATCATGGTGGCAGCTGCAGAGTCCGGAGGAGGCTGCTGCTGCCTGTCGTCTTGATGAGAATTGTCGTGGAGAAGGGTAGGACGAGAATGGTCGCCGGAATAGCTGTTGGACGTGAGAAAGGAAGGTGAGTACGAGGACTGTGCGGTTTGGGACGATGATTGGGGTATTTGATTCCGAGAACGTTCAAACTGATCCATGGATTAGACGTAGAAAAGAAAAAGATGGCATATAAAGGGAGAATTCGGGGCCAAAAGGCAGAAAAAGGAGGACGATGGAAGAATAAGAGCGAGACGACCGATCTGGGAGGATTTTTGGGTGGCAGAGTGGGGTTAAAGAGCCAGCAAAAGGATCCGAGGCACTGGGAATAGACTGTATAACCACTGCTAACAGCACCCTGACCTCAGCCGACCTGAGGAACGGGAAGATGGTGGTGGTAGAAAGGAAACCAGAGACAGCAAGCAGCCAAACCTAACAGATCAACTGCCGGCCAACCCGCCCTAAACTACCCACTATCGGTCCGCCGGCAATGTGCCCAGGCACCTAGCTCAACCCCGATATCCCGCGGCATCATCCACCGCCCAAAACGGCATCACGCCTCCCGCCCAGTACAAGGGCGGCGATTTAAATTATGTTGCCACCCACTGACCTCCCAGTCCTCCCAGACCACCTCTGCAGCGCCAGCACTCGCCACATCTTTCCGACAAAAGGCCCCTTGTTCTCCATCCACACCGACACCGCCACATTCTCACCGCCGGCATCTGTCGCTGTCCCCACCGTAACCAGCTATAGCTTCCGCCTCAGATTGCACATATGCCGCTTTGTTCATCAAGGTAGATTCGACGTATACTACTGCTACTACATATACATTCGCTCACGCTTAATCGAAGAGACCGAAGCCCATGTCGTCGTCCGACTCCTCCTGTACGCTTGTCAGTCGTTGCTACACCCATGCCATAATAATAACCACAAACCTTTTCTTCTTCCTTCTCTTCCTTCTTCTCTTCGGCAGCCGGAGCAGCACCGCCAGCGGAGGCGGCCGGGGCAGCACCACCAGCACCACCTGAGGGCACCTACAAACATAATTGTTAATATCCATGTGCATAGCCGAGGAGGGCGGCAACTACTGACGGAGGCAAGCTTGCTGGAGCCCTCAGCAATCAACTACGAGAGTGTACAAGTCAGTACACGTAAGTCCTGCTGGGCAAGCAGACATACCTCGTTGATGTCCTTTCCGGAGATCTCAGAGAGGAGCTTGTCCAATCGCTCATCGTCAGACTCAATTCCAACGGTGCTCAGCAATTTCTTGATGTCGGCAGCCGAGGGACTGGCGTTTCCACCAGTCTGGAGGAGGAGGTATGCAGCAATATAACGCATCTGCGACCAAAGCCATATCAGTACATTGAAAAAAGATTGGGAAGAAATGATCGCGTACTTTGAGTAGGAACCGTTTGACGTCTTTTTAAGAGCGATAGCCACAAATCACTGTGAAATAGGTTCAGAAACGTACTTCGCAGGCTCTGCACCGTGCAAACCTTTTAATCCCTGGGGGAAGACCTGTGGATTCTATCAGTTAGAGATGATAGACTTGACCTCGGTGCGCTCAGCCAATGTCGAGCGGTGCCGCCGCGACAAACTGTACAGTTATAATCGCTGAGTAATCAGCCACACCTTCCTAATTCTGACACAATTGTAACTCCGACTCGTTCTGTCCTCGCAAGCCTTACTCAACCCCGCCAAAATCAAACACCTGGACGCCGTCGGTCGCAGCAATCATGGTATGCACCAAAACTATGTTCGAACGATGCCAAAAGACTGACTCCCCGATTTTGCAACTTTAGTCTGAAGTCACAGATCCCACCCTCGCCGCCGAGATCAAGAAGAAGAGGACGTTCCGTACCTTCTCCTACCGCGGAGTCCCTCTCGACAAGCTCCTTGACTTGAGCAATGAAGACGTATGTATTACCACTATGCAATCTGTCTCTGTGCTGATTCACTGATTCGATCTTCTTATTCCTAGTTCGTTGAGGTGCGATAACGACTTTTTCTCCAGTTCAATCAATATCTAAACGCAAGTTCGTTCATAGCTCGTCCATGCCCGTGCTCGCAGAAGGTTCCAGCGTGGTCTCAAGCGCCGACCTATGGGTCTCATCAAAAAGCTCCGCAAGGCCAAGAAGGAGGCTCCCCCTAATGAAAAGCCAGCAGTTGTCAAGACCCACCTTCGTGACATGATTATCGTCCCAGAGATGATCGGAAGCGTCGTCGGTATTTACAACGGAAAGGTGCGCGTTCATCTTGCCAGCATCTTCCCGGGTCTTTGACTCACATTATGCTTTGCATTAGGTCTTCAACTCCGTGGAAATCAAGCCTGAAATGACGGGCCACTACCTCGCCGAATTCTCCTGCTCATACCGACCCGTCAAGCACGGTCGTCCTGGTGTAAGTTCTCTACGCTTATCCCTATGTGGTGTGCCGCTGATATCGAGCATATATAGATTGGTGCCACTCACTGTAAGTGTTTTCGTAAATTTAATGAATCGGCGTTGGAACTCAGGCTGGATCTTGATTGCACATGTTACCAGCATCGAGATTGTAAGTTTCACCTCCTCTAATGTGTGCTTGTGATTAAACTTATACTCCTACAGCATCCCCCTCAAATAAGCATTGGGATTGTACTCGACCGATACGCATTTCCAGGCAGTGGCTTTTCCTTTGTACACTCCGGCTTCGGCCTGTATACGATTATGACTAAGCATACAATTATGAAAGCCACATCCGCACCTACGGCACGCCTCGACAGGAGTTATCTATGATCGGTGCTCATCTCGATATGGTGCACTCTCGTCTTGAAGGCAAGGATCTGGAGAATGAGAACTGCACGAGCACTGCAACGACGTCATCTTTGATTCTGTGGGATCTAAAGATGCTTCCGACGAGAGGATATCACCCCCTCCTCCATCTTCCCGCGATGGCAATTCAAGTGGATATGTATTGTCTCGGAATGTGCATCCTGTGACGGATGGATGTAAAGTCATATCAGATCGATCCTATCCTTGTTCATTTCGGAAGCAAATTGGTAGAGAGAGCCATGCGCAAGGTGCGGTGCACAAGTTGAGACTGGAGAGGACCCTGTGTTACAACCGTAAGTACATACAGATACCTCTGATATGGAACAAGGGGGGTGATATGAATCTGTGTGATTGTCTTGCAACTTCGCCTGCTTGTGAACCCGGAAAGTTGCATCTTGTAACTCTTGTTACACATGGGAGGGGTTTCATCCGGGCATTTGACTCCATGAGAATAGATGCGTAAGGTTCCATAGCTAGATTGCCGACGTCAAAACATGAACTCGATGAGGGTGTGGACATGCAGGTTGCGAGCAGGCGCCTGTGGTGTGGCCTGTGCCGTGCGTGGGAAGTATTAGTCAGCAGCGACGTCGCCACCAGCAGGACAAATTGTTGGTCGTGGACCAGGTTCTTTTGGTCATAGTCGGCGGCATTGAAGGGCTCAATGGCAGGCAAACCAGTCGACCCATTGCAGACACTGCAGGAGGCCCTATCAGTTCAGTCAAATTCAAAAGAGCAAGCAGAGCTGCTTGCCACTTTACGTGAATCTCTGGAAGCACATCCAGCTCCAATCCCAATTCTCGTCGATACTCTTATTCGCATTGCCGTGAATGCTGGCGATTCCTTGCTGAAGAGATGGATACTCGATCTGCTTCAGTTTGCAATATGTCGTTCAAGTCTATCATTGGAGCAGAGAACACAGAGTTAGTTTCCCCGTTTTCTTATTCAATTCTTCTCTGAGCAGGATGGATGTATCCCTTATTTTAGTGTCGTTGAAGTCCTTGGACACGCTCTCCCAGCTCTTGGACGACCCAGTAACCCCAATAGTCAAGACTGTCATCCAGTCCATGGCCTCCGTCTACCCTCTCGTCTTTCGCCATCTGTATGTCGCTTCAGGCTTGCCACATTTCCGGTCGATTGATGCTCGGTCCTTTCCAGCTGTCTCAACAGGAACAACCCAGCCCTTTGGAACACGCTTTCCGCGTGCAAAACGCGCATTATTGAATTTCTATGGAACCCAGCTATCAACATTGGAATTCGAGTGTCAGCAATGAAGTTTGCACAGAGGGCGGTGGTGGTCCAGACACGGGGGAACTCAGATCCTAGGGTAGCTTATTGTCCACTCTTAATGCGAACTGTACTTATCTGCATTCTATGGGATCTCAATAGCTTCGAAACGAGAATGATCCTAATATTGCAAACGTTCCGAGCGACCATCCGTTTCTCCCAGTTGCGAAATTGGAAGCAGAAGGGCAGAAGCTGCTGGAAGCATTTGTGACAATGCTTTATTCTAGCCAGTGAGTTCCAGCACCTGGTGTGTAAATCGGCAGTATTTACTGATCACCGCGTATGAAGAGACGTGGATCTTCTTTCAGCTCTCCTCAATTCATGGCCAACTTTGTTGAAGATGCGGCCCCTCATGGTACCCTACCTCATCACAGCTTTGAAGTCCTGGACCCCCGCTGCGTTAGCCGGGCTGTCGGCATCCAGTATCAGGAGTGTCGAAAAGGGTGTAAGAATCTTGCTGGTCAATATATCCCGGTACGCTACGCTGTCCCGAACTCATGCTTGCATAATCATCGGGCTAAACAACCTGTTAGACAACCTGGAAACTCGCAATATATACCTCAGATCAATGAAGCAGTCCAGCAGCAAGCAATACGAATGGAACGGGCGGCGAGCGAAGAGAAGAAGCGAAAAGCAGCAGCGGCGTCTAACAACGGCGACAGTCGCAAACGTCCCCCATCCGCGCCTTCAGAGCAGCCAACTGACGCGAAGCGTATCAAACTGGAGGCCGATAACGTCCTTCAGAATCCCGCGACTTCCGTGTTGGCCAGCTTCGACTTCACCTCCCTGCCATCGTCCTTGATTACCGAACTCATTGTGGCCAACCTTGAGGCATTTTCGGAAACCATGCTTACAACCCTGGTTCAAGCGTACCGTCAGACTTTGCCGGGTTATGCTGCACCAGTATCAATGCCGCCTCCTGCTCCCGCCGCCGCCCTCTCTGTTCCTCCTCCCGCCCACGTTGCTCCTGCCACAAAATCCACTGCAGTACCCCTCAATGCCCCTACTGGACCTCGAAAGACTCGTCGCAGTCCAGCTCCAGAAACCCCCCCACCCGTTGCTCCGCAAGCGCTACCCGTCGAAGTTAAAGAAGAACCCGTTGACCCTCTTCAAATGGTCAACGATGATGATGAAATCGAGTTTGAACCCGAGAAGCTCAACAACGAGGTGTGCTTCATCATAACTTTGCTATTTGTCGAGAAATTCCTCATTATCTTCCTTGTACCCTTGTACCAAGCTATCGGGTCAAGCCCCAGCGCAAGAGGAGGAACAAGAAGCGAAACCTAGTACCGTGGCAGAGCTTGCGACTATCAACATGCAGCTCACTGATTTCAAATTACCGCCTCCTCCGGATGTGGAGGAGGGTGAGAGGACGAAAATTATTTCTAAGTCGTTATCCCGAATATGGGATGGTGCTGACGAGCTCAAGTCCTTTGGAGAGGTTATCCCCGTGGACTCTTCGCAGGCTGGTGGCAATTCTGCGACTGAGCTGTGGATGTTGCTTATAATTCGGATGATTACGAGGGTGGCCAAACCGCCTGAGGATCCACCGGAATCAGATGCTGAGATGAAGGTCGACGAAGTGACAAGTTTTCATGGGCGCCAGGATCAGCTTCGGCAGACATTATGCGACTATATTATGACCGACTTTCCCTCTCGGTATGATCAGTTGCTGGGACACGGTGGTTTTAGCTGACTTTCGTTGAAGGGTACGTCTGGCAACGACATGGATGAACGAGGAGTGGTACAATGACCGGACACGGGTAGCGAAAGATGCCAATTGGGTATGTCTCCCCACAAACCATCTGTATGGAGTTGCCTCAATTTGTTTGTGTAGCGACCCAACTATGAAACCTGGCTCAATCAGATTGTGGCTTCCTACCAGACAGTTCTGGATGGAAAAGACCGGACTTTTGCTCGGTTTTTGCTTGACTTGCCGGCTGTTCCTGCTGATGTATTGGATCTACTCCGAGATCTGTGTGTCGACGGTACCAGGTCAGTGTACACATCCTTTTGCCGTGAAAAATGCCATTCTAATGCTAGTTCAGCCCGGACAGAATGCAAGTAGGATATACCACTCTCCGTGGCCTGGTCACCCAGAGGCCCTCATTGCGCATCGAGGCTTTGAACGTGTTGCTGGAACTTACAACACACCCAGGTACGACAGATCCTTTCCTCCGACATTCTCGATCCATATCTAAGATCAATGCAACCAGAACGTAGAACGCGAGCAGCTGCGATCAACACGGTAAAGACTTGGGTTCCAAACGCTCAGCCCATGTATAACCTCATCCGGGAATTCGCGCTCCAAATGCTGCGTAAATTGCAACACGGCCCTCAGAAGACTGGTTTCGAACCCGGGACGGAGAAAGAGCCCGCTGTTAATGGAGGCGAGGATAAGCCAGTAGAGAATGGAGAACAAGAGGACAGGCGGCCTGTATCGGACCAGCAGGCTCAACCAAATGATTCGCCGATGGAACAAGACGGCGAACCCGCAGCCGAAGAGGTTACCATGGAGGATGGCATGTTGGAAAATATCCCTGAAGACTTGGTGCAAACGCCTTATCTGCCGGAACGTGTTGATTTGCCGGCCAATAAGCAACAGGTTTTGCAGCACTTGGAGCTCCTTTTCGCTTTGTCGGTCAAGGCGCCTGAACTTCTGGAGGAGTAGGTTTTTTCTAATGGCCTGAAACATCCTTCTGATGTCTGTCTTCAGGATTTTCAACGCCTTCGGGCAAATGGACGTTAGCGTACAGGAAGCCATTCAAGACTTGATCACTGCGCTTATTCGCTCGCTTGGTTCAAGTCATGGTAAACTGCTGACGCTGCTCCGCACATGTCCTGCGGGAGCTGAGAGCTTGGCCTTACGTGTGCTTACCATCTTCACCGAGAGTGGACGACCTAGCCCGCAGCTCGTGTCGCTGGTGAAGGCTCTCATCAACGAGCGTGACCTCGATGCACGGTTCCTCATTCCTATTATCGCAGAAATGGACAAGGTATATTTCGATTGCGCTTCATGCACATTTCCCATTAACCTTTTACAATAGAGCGATATTGTGAAATATTTACCTCGTATTGTCTCGATTCTCAATGGCCAACCAGAACCGAAGAACCTGGTTCGACAGGTGTTCAGTTCTGTTGTAACAACACCGCCACAGTCGTTTGGAAGTGTCACTTCTAATATGCCCCGTGCGAAGCAGAGTGAATTGCTCACACCAGCTGAACTGATGGTCCTGCTTCATGAATCTGAGAAAGAGATTGGGCGGAAGAGTGCGATCGAAGGTATGGTCTTGAAGTTTTTGTTGAACCACTGCTTATTGACCTTCGCTCCTTAGCTATTGGTATATGTTTCTCAATGACAGATGTCTTCCGCTCCGAGGTTCTTGCTGTGGTTATGCAACAAATTATGGACGAGCCCGTCCTTCCCGTCCTGTTCTTGCGCACGGTTGGTAGCATGCGTTTCAATTTCCCGCTGTTGCTGACACACTTGACAGGTTATCCAAGCCGTTTCAACTTATAAAACCCTTATTGGATTTGTCTCAACGACTCTACTTTCTCGCCTGATTACGAAGAAAATATGGACAAATCCTCCACTCTGGGAAGGCTTCATTCATTGCGCCAAACTTATTGCTCCCGCAAGTTTTGGAGCTTTGCTTCAGTTGCCAAAGGATCAACTCCGCGAGCTGGTCAATAAGCAACCCAGCTTAAAATCAGGATTACGAGACTACGTAACGAAGAAGGCGCCCAACAAGGCTCGTGTAGCTGGATTCCTTGACATCTTTGGAGAGCCGCCCACTGAGGCACGGCCTTCTCCGAGCGCAATACCGCAGCCAGATTCTACGCCTCCTGTTGGGCCTCCGGAACAGCCGATTAGCACATATTCAGGGGAACCGTAGTACACTGTCGGTGTGATCTATGTCTATATCCTTTACTTCCTTGGACCAGTAATTTAGTTGTTGTATTATCCTTAGTTACTTAGCAGCGGCGGTGTAATGGTTTTGATTCCGTGTCGAGAAATAGAAATAGAATGAAGCGATCTTATCTACCGCCCGCCAATCAATTTACTGAAGTATGTCCGACGCCCTGCGTATTAGGTGTCATGAGTCAATACTGTTCTTCCTGCCCACGAGTCGCGCCATTCATTGTCTTCTTGTCACCACATCCCCACAAACTCAATCGCCCTGCATCGCCATTTGTATACCCTGCCAAATCCAACGACGACTCTATCGGAGCGCTTATGAATCTTGCCTGGCAGAAGGGGCTGTAGAATTCATAGCTTTTCTCTTATCAACGTAAACCGTCCTCGCCATGTCGCGAGCTGAGCAGTCACGACAACGATCGTCGTCCCGTGGGCATCGTCGACGAAGAGACCGTGGTCGTTCCAATGGTGACGATAATAAATCGAGCTCGCCGTTGCCTTCTCCAGGTTCCTGGCCAAATGGCGTGGATCGGGGGCGATCGAGGGTTAGACGACCTTCAAATCCTTTCTCAGAAGACAACCTTCGTCTGAGGTGGGTCGAGTCACCAGTCTTGTTTTTGCTGCTGACACCGAGTCGACATCACTTAGAGGATATCATTCTCTGTTATCGTCCTTCGGAAAGGTCTTTCATGTTGAGAAACGCTGGAAGCTTGTTCGGGAAATGGGTTCTGGGGCCTACGGGGTCGTAATGTAGGTCGGTCTCCATTCCGTTATGGTTCGTATTGATTGAGTACCGCTGCAGTTCCGCCGCAGACGAAATATCAGGAGAAACGGTCGCAATTAAGATGGTTACCCGCGTTTTCGAAAAGATACAACTCGCCAAACGTGCTTTGCGCGAAATCACCTTGCTTAGGCATTTCTCCAACCACGAAAATATAACGGGTTTGATTGATGTCGACGCTATTGTCGCAGACTTTAATGAAGTGTGAGTGAGTACGTTTATATCCTGTTCATATGTTCATCGCGTTCGTTAGCTATATCTTTATGGAAGTACGTCTACTTCCGCTCTGTCTTCAACATGTCTTATTGAACGGGTGCTTTTCTAGCCAATGGAAGGTACTTGTAGTTTGCGTTCACATACAAACAATCATTGACTTGGACTTTAGCCGACCTCCATCAAATCATTAAATCTGGACAGATTTTAACAAATGAACACGTTCAATACTTCCTGTACCAGATTTTGCGCGGTAAGCATGTCGTGTAGCCACATTCAACTGCATTAATGAAGTTTCAAACAGGGATGAAATTCATTCACTCAGCTGGTGTAATCCACCGCGACCTGAAACCCGGGAACCTACTTGTCAATGCCGACTGCGAACTCAAGATTTGCGACTTTGGGCTGAGTAGAGGATTCGACGCCACGAATGACGAGAACGCAACCCGCTTGACCGAGTATGTGGCGACGCGGTGGTACCGAGCTCCCGAAATCATGCTTGCCTTCCCGTCGGTCATTTCTTTGATGACTGAATGCCTGTATTCTAACCAGATTATAGACGATACAATACTGCTAGTGAATACCCCCGCGCCTAATACTCCCATGCAGTTGCTGAAGTTGGTTTTAGTCGATGTTTGGTCAATCGGGTGCATTCTGGGCGAATTGATGCTTGGGAAGCCGTTGTTCAAGGGGAAAGAGTAGGGTATTCATTTTTTGCCAGCGAACAAAGCTTTAACGTTTTCTTTCAAGCTATGGTCAGTGAAAGATCTCGCCTCGCGGAACAGGGTTTAAATGAATTATGTTTAGTTGACCAGTTGAACAAGATCCTGGATATCCTAGGTATGGTGTTCTCCCCTTTCAGCTATCGGACATCAATGACGTTTCCGCTTAGGTACACCTGACGAAACTATCTTTCAAAAGATTGGTAGCGATAAGGTAAAACATCGTTCATACTCCTAGGATTTGCAATGTGTTGACGTTGTATAGGCTCAAGCATATGTCCGGTCTCTCCCATTCCGAAGAGTGGTTCCGTTCCGTCGAATACTCCCAAAATCAGACCCTCAAGGTGAGCATTTTGGTGCGCGAGCTATCATTCGCGACTGAGATCGGAATCTCTTCGCCATTCAGCCCTAGATCTTATGGGGAAGATGCTCACATTCGACCCCGAAACTCGCATTACTGTACCCCAGGCTCTAGAACATCCTTGGTTGGCAGCATATCATGACGAAACCGACGAACCGGAATGCTTGGAAAAGTTTGATCGATGGAGAGAAATCGAGCAACTTGAAACCTTGGAGGACTTTCGCAAAGCTTTATGGGAAGAGATCGAGGATTATCGTCGGGAGGTCCGGGGAATAAACCTTGAGGTAATCCCTCACCTTGCAGCTTTATCTCGCAAGTCCGCGTCAGTTCCTGACTCGGAAGCCCCCACGACTTCAGCAGGGGAGAGCGATGCTCCGTCAACTTTGGAGACGGCTGTGGCAGGCGAGGCGACCAAGGGCGTTCTGAAAACGACGATACCCAAGGACGAAGATCATACCCACCCTCTGTCAAGCCCTGAGCAACAATACCGCGGTAATGGGCAAGGGATTACGGATCCTGTTGTCACCTATGCTCGCAGATCGAGTATACTGCAGCCATCGAGACAAGGATCTGTCTACAACTCTCCAATCGCACACCATTACATGCCAACTTTCATCGAAGGCCAAGCTAGCACAGATCCTCACGCCTCAGAGGTCGGAACAATTGCATTCCCCACTCAGCCAGGCTATGTCGTTCCAGCAAGATCGAGGACTGGGTCAACAGTTGGAGGAAGCGAGATTGGGCGCCGACTTCTAAGAACATTATCGACGGTCTCCATCCATGAAACTGGACAGGGACGAGCTGGAGGCCTCGCAGATATTGCTCCGATAGGCAAGTACATCGTTGGTGGGCAGACAGAGGCGGATGCTCCACCTTCAGAGATGCCTCGGGACTTCAACATCAGAAGCTGCACGGATGATGGCAGTGACAGCCGCGAAGACACGGAGAATTCTGCGGGGGATGTCGAACAAAAAGTAGGGTCTAAGGCACCCAAATTTCAGGTCGGGTAGACCGCGCATATATAGCTTAATCCAGGTACATCTTTCGGACACTAGTATAACCAGAAGATTCAAGGGTAGTTACCTACGATTTACAGGGTCTTTGGTTTAATGGATAAATGAATCGCAGTGATAATTCCTAAGCTCCACAGAGATTAACACCAATGATACTACAGTAAATCTATTTTACAGACGAGTGTCGCTCATGCGATCGATTAATCCCCTAGTATTTCTCGTATCCCTGTAAAATCGTGAGCACCCAGAGCCAAAGGTTAGATAACAGAGAGCGCACTGTCTATAATATTCAGATAAGCTATTGTCGCAGGGCTGTCGGGGTATTCGTCCAAGAAGCTGACGCCGTAGTCTGCGCTTTTTCCTATTCGAGGATCGAGAGGCACCGAGCCGAGGAACTCAATTCCAGTATCAGCCGCGAGTTGTTTTCCACCGCCGGTCGAGGGCTTGAAGATCTGGGATTCCCCCTTGCAATTTGGGCAAACGAACCCAGCCATATTCTCGACCAAACCGATGATGGGGACACCAACCTTGCGGCAAAAGTCGATTTCCCGCCTGACATCTTGCAACGCGACCTCTTGAGGCGTCGTAATCAAAACAGCGCCATCGATCCCGCTTTCCTTGAGATATTGTACAACGCTTAGATGCTCGTCTGAGGTACCAGGCGGCGTGTCCACCAACAGGTAGTCGAGGTCTCCCCAATCGACGTCCTTGAGAAACTGGGATATTAGGCCGTTCTTCTTCGGTCCTCGCCACATTACAGCATCTTTCGAGGATGGGAGCATGAACCCCACCGACATCACGCCAAAGTTGTCTTGCACATAAACGGGTGACCAGCCAGATGCGGAGGAGTGCACTTGCTCCGATGCAATTCCGAGGATGGTGGGTATTGAAGGACCGCAGATATCGACATCCATAATTCCAGTCTGCAAAGAGATGTGTATGGGTATCCTGTTTTCTGCTATGGGTAAAGATAAGACGCACCTGAACATCCTCATCGGCTGCAAAGGCCCAACCTAGCTGTGCAGTAAAGGTGGACTTGCCGACCCCTCCTTTCCCTGACAGTATCAATATCTTCCTCCTCACTGTGCTCATCCGGTCGCGAATAAAGGGTAGGGATGGGTCCGGTTGTTTTGTTGCTCCCGAAGCACAGACATCTTGGTTGGCACATCCCGCGCAAGCGTCAGATTTACCAGCTTTCTCTGATTCAGTTCCCTATGACTAGTCAATCGACGAGAACTAGAATGGTTGGACAGAAACATACTGGACAATGCTCAGGGGCGTTTGAAGGTATAGATTTTGGATCCAAATATGCTGAATCGTTTTGTGCGTCTGTCATGGTGGCAGGCCGCAGAAATGTAACTGGGGTAGAAGCAAAATGTGAACAGGGGCAAAACCAAATCTAATTTCGCAATACATACCGATTGATAAGCAGGGGCAAGCAGTTCGGATGCAATGATCGACTTTACTAATACTCAAGATCTAGCACCATGTGAGCAAGGTGTCCCAGGTTGAGGCTTAGCAGGGCTTAGCAACGTTTCTTTATAGACATTTGGTTCCCGTGCATCGAGCACCTGCACAGGGAAGGGGTATCCTACAAACTGGTTACATCGTTCTCGCGAAACTTGACATCGTCCACGACATATGTACGATATATTTATATACTGAGTGATAGAGATGAAGTGGTTAAAGTACACATTTTACTTGTTGAGAAAGGATAACCCTGGAAGCAAAAGAGAGAATGAGTGGATGAATGGCTTGTTGATGAAGGATGAATGGTAATGATGAAAGGCGAACATGTGTGATCAGCAGTAGTGAGAAGCAATACGAATCGACAGCGGAGAACAAGGGGGTAATGGACACGGTTGAACACCATCATGTTCGCTGGCGAATGGGAGTTGAGTAACCATTGGGAGAGCCATAGAGCGAATTCTGCTGGTCCATTGACGGTCGACCACCTTCTTGGTGACTCGGTGTTCTTGTTCCACCACCAGCGACTGATGGAGGCCGTGATGAAGATGGATTGTTGTTGGCTATCGAACGGCTGGCTATCACAGGCTGCGGCTGCTGGAGTCCAGATGACCATTGCTCTCCCTGCGTTCCGCCCATCTGAGGCGTTCTCTGCATTTGCTGCAAGTGTTGTAGGTTCTGGTGCGGTAGTGGAGGTGATTGTTGTGTATTGTAGTAGTCGTTGGGGTTGGGTAGGTTGCCCTCGTGACCTTGCTGAGAAAGATTGGGTGACGGACGACCCGACCTCTCCGACGCAGACAGACCGATTGGCGGCGGCCTTTCCATCGTCGGTGAATGTATAGGCTGCGCGTAACGTGAACCGTTGTTAGGCCCTCCAGCTCCGTTGAAAGGTGCCATTGGTGTTGGCCTCCCTGTTCCCTTTACACGCAGATAGGCATCGACCTTCTTCATGAACTCCTTGACCGGGAGTTCCACATCCTTGGCAAAGTAGTCTTGATCTTGCAATATCGGCAAAAATTCCTCCGGGACAATAAAGTACTCGTCCTGACCCTCGAGTAAGGTTGTAACGACTTTCAAAGCGCCGAAGGTATCGTCCCTTAGAGCGTTTTGGCCGCGTGCGTACAAGATGCTGGGACAGATAACTGTCGCAAGGTTGGGCAAATCCATCTTGCTACCAGTCTCCGCGTCCATGTGGGCAAAAGAGGCCACCCACTTCAAAAAGACAAAGATCACCTCCATCGTGTCTCGATGACTCTTTGGCATCAACAGGCAGATCATATGAAGGTATCGCTTTCGATCCTCCTCCTGTGGCAAAGCTAGAGAAAAACAAAAATTAATAATGGAGCTTGATGCCAAGCCTACGATGTCACTCACATTGAGACGCAATGAACAGTTTATGTAGCTTGAAGGTCATCAAAGGATCAGGCAAATCCCTCAAGAATTTCTTCAGCAACACAGCCAGTTGTACAGGGTTTTCTTGTGAGAGTTCCCCTGACAGCGACGAGTCCCGATCAATAGCCTCCATGAGATCCTTAAGCCGACGAATGTTGCCGTTCTTCCTGAAAATACCCTCTACGGAAAGATCTGAAAGAATGTATTGGTCTCGAGGTTTAACTTGGTGTAACTATTCTGCACTTACCCATCGTTCGCATAGCGGAGATGACGTCGTCGATGAAGCTAGGGACACGCACTGTGCCTCTTATAGCTCCGTGATTCGAGTCCGCCCCTTCCCTTTCGACGAGAAGTTCCAATGGCACACCAAACACACCTGATCCGGAATCAGGACCGCGAACTCGACTTGAAAAAAATTACGACCGACCTTTCTTCTTCACTGCTTTCTTGTCGCCCTTAAATAATTTGTTCCAGAATCCGCTCTTCTTCGTCTCGATCAATTCCAGAATCTCATCCAAATCGAACTGATCTCTCAGAGGAGACCTCGTAAGCTGCAACACCGCAAAGTGCTTGACGATCGTCAGTTGCAGGGGGCTAAGCTCAGCAATGAAAGGCGTAGAGCTTTCTCGAGGTAAAGAACGATGCTGCTCCCGTGCCTGGGCAGCTTCCATGAGCTGAGGAATATCCGCAAGAGTAATCCCGTCTTCCAGAGAAGTCGGTACACGCTGATGCTGGTATTGAGGTTGAGGCTGAGGGTATGCTTGGGGTTGGTTGGCGGAGGATACTGGGTGCGGGTATTGTTGCAGTGATTGGTATTGGGGTGAGGATGACTGTGATTGGTATGCTGATGATTGATTGTGGTACTGAACGGACTGAGGGTGATGCTGATAGGAATTGTGGTAGTCAGAGTTGGCGCCTGCAGGTGAGCTGGACCCGCTTTCCTCAGCAGGAGGCAACGCCTCTGCGTTGTTTCGCCCATATCCAAGTCGGCTCTGTTGGTCGGCAGGAAGCACTGGGTCGAGTTTCCCAGGGTGAGCTCTGGGTGTTATCTGCTGCTGAATCTGTTGTAGCTGTGCTTGTTGCTGCTGGGATGGCAGAGCTGGTCGATATGGTGAATTCTGATATGACGATGAAGAGGGCGGGGCACTATAGCCAGCCGCTGCCTGCTGTCCGACAGGCATAGGATCTTGATAGCGCTGAGATTCTGCCGAAACAGCCGCCTTCGCTGCAGGAGCTTCCATGATCGTGGACCTCTTTGGCAACCGGGCAGTGGCAGATATCTTTCGGTCCAGATGAATTGACTTGTACGGATCTCGATTCTGCCCCTGCTGGCTTGCTGCATATTGTAGTTGCTGCTGGTCGGCCCCAGTTGATGTCGGCGAAACGGGAACCACCCCTTGCTTCTTGAGCAACAGGTACAACCTTCGCAGCGCAACGTTGAGCAAAAATGCGTACTGCTCCAGCCTCTGCACAGCCTGGAATCCGGATTTGCATCCTTGATGAGCGTGGTCGGTGCACAGGATTACCGTTGGTACCTCGCCGAATGACGGTGTGTCCTTCATAGTTGAAGGGTCATAGACGAATATATGGACGTTGGCTGGGGGACGCCGTTGAGTAGAGGGCTTCGAGGAGGAGTTGCCAGAGGAAGAAGGGCCCGGTTGAAGGGTATCTCTCTCGTCTCCGCTTTTAGACGAAGATGAAGGAGGGGCAATCTCCTTTGGGACAGGAACAGTAGCGACCTTCCCGCACTGCGCGCACTGTATGCAATTCGAATGCCATCGCTGGTAAGTTCCCAACCTCACGCAATCCTCTTCCACCGTTTGATTGCATTTAACGCATAGATCTGATGGTGGGTTACTTGCAACTTTGTTTGGTGTCCCTGACGATGGTGAGGCAACGGCCGAGAAGGGGGAGTCACCCGCGTTTTCGGGTGCTAGACTTCGGAATCCGTATGTGACGCATTGAGTTCCGTAGTTGCCTTGCGAGGGGCTGGGTTGCATGACTCCGTTCGGTCCCTTGATCATCCTGCGAGCAGCTGGGTTCGCCCCTTGAACGGCTAAAAGGTGAAGCTTATCGAGGAAGGATGACATTGCTTCGCGTGCACCATGGTCCCGTTCGAGCTTGAGGGCACCCGTGAGTGCGATTCGGATGAGGATTTTCAGGTAGTGTGCGAGTCCCGTCACTAATGCTAACAACTCTTGGGTCATTCCCATTCGCCTAGCTCCCGTTTCTTGAGTGTGAGAGAGAAGAGTGAACAATTCGACGGTCTTGCGACACAACATGCGCGCTTCTCGGACGTGGGACATCCCTGGAACATGTCAAAATTAAAAAGGTTGTAAAGAGACGGGGTTAGTGATTTGAGCTTACCTTTGACGTTGAGAAGATAAAAGTGGTATTCGAGATCATCGATGGTGGCGAATAATACTTCTACATGGACGATGAACCGCTCTGCCATCCTGATCGCATCAAGATACTGCCCGTTGCTGACCTGTCTCAGCATATCGGATATACATGCCGCACTGGATTCTTCAAAGGCTGAGAGTACGCTACGATGGAGGTATTCCAGATCAGAAAAGGCCAGGCTGGAGTAGATTTTGGTGTACGTACGTCCATATCCGATAGACTTGCTGTTCCATACGGGTCTGCTTGTCTTTAAGCGATGTAGGAGTTTCCCGGGATTCTTCCTCCAGGTACTGGGGAGATGGTGGCTCGCCGCCTTCTTCTGCCGTGATGCTGGTAGGCCTCCTTGATGCAACCTTGACATTCCAAAACTGCCGATGGTTTAGTCGACATACTGAGATGGGCATGTAAAACGCACCTTATTGATCATATAACACTCTGGATGCCAACATTCATCCCTGGAGTTGCGATTGATCTCCACAAACTGCTTTAGTATGGCGCTGTTGCAACCTGCACACTTGGTTGCAAACCGAGTGGAGTAATGGAAATGACAGAAGACATCATTGTCGTGTTCATAGTACGAATCTTGTGGTCCGAAAAGCGTCGAGCAGAGAGAACAGGTGAAATGTTCGACGTGGAATTTCTTGTCTATGCGCAAAAACGGATGAGCAGACTGCCCCCGAGACGAAGAAGGATTTACGAACTGCAAGCAGTGATATAGCTTCCTCTGAGGGCCATTCCACATTTTGCACATATAAGGTTCAACCGCCTGAAATAGTCGCGTTCACAAAGTGGGGATTGTCTGCCATCCGAACCATCTATTGGAAAGAACTTTGATGCTACCACATCACCACAATCCTGGGGAAACGACGAATGTGAGATGGGTTATCGGGGTCGATCTGGAGGGCATAATCCTACCATGCACTTGAAGCAGTCCAAGTGGAATACGGTCTGGAGAGCTCTGACGAAGGGGCCCTGTATTGGTTTTCGGCAGGCAGAACACACACTAAAATGGAGCTTAATAGATCTACTTAAAGGCTATAAGACTACACGCACCTGGATGACAGCTGGTTATTGTACGTGGCTGGCTGCAACGATTCCGGATGGCCCGACGACGACTTTGACTTTGAGGGCTGTGGACTGGGAGGACTAGCTTGAGATGGCCTGGAATGGTTTAGGTCCTCGCTCCTGGCATGCTGCTGGGTTTGCTGATAGACCTTTTCGTGCTGCTGTAGTTGAGGAGTATCGTATGTGGAGGAGCGAGTAGGACGTTCTGACTGTTTGGTGGTCATTGCTGTTGGCGTCCAGCAACCATCCCTCACCAGTCCCAGGCCTATCAATCCGAATCGTCAACGAACAGAAACCAGGACCGCCTCCACAAACACCGAGTCACCTGACCAGACTCCACGTGCAGCTCCCATCAGTTCGGACTCCGCTCGGCCCATGCCGAATTATCGCCTTTGCCGCCCAACCGCGCAGTTCAGGCCTGCGGACTGTGCACCATTGTTCCCGTCTGCCGAACAAACGCGCACTCTACCGTTGGACATATAAATTGTCCCAGCAATGATATCGATGGATCATCATGTCTTACCGACACCCCTACTTCTCCAGCGGTAATCCCTACCCTCACTTCCAACCCCGATTTCGCATGGGTCCTTCGCGTCTGCTATGGTTTGCCTTTGGTGCTGGGTTCGCAACCTTCTGGATAAAGAGAAAAGAATGCAGTAAATCATCAGATAGCTGGGGTCACTGTCGAAGGCCTGCTCTTCCGCACCCTCCCTTCTCTGGCAATCCAGATGCCGAATCCTACCCAGACCAGCAGCATCAGTTGCACCGGCCATCTATAGGACCATCTCCACCCGCATGGCAATGGGACGAGGACAAGCTGACCCATCAGGTGCGTTCTTGCTGTCACAACAGTCGCTCTGCCCCCTGTTATTCACCATGCTCTTCCTCAGATGACTGAAATTACCGATGCCACCCTTGACAGCGTCTTGGCTGCTACCCAAGTTCTGAAGCAGGTGTGTTCCCAATGACGTCCCAGATAATGGCACAAGCTCATCCCATCCGTTCAGAAACTTGCAGAGCATCGAGCAGAACGCGAGCGTGAACGACAGCGAATAGAAGGACTTAACAAGAAGCCATCACCACCTCCCTCGCCACCTCCAACCACCTAACTTTGCCTCGTCAAATATTGCACCTTCTTTCACTATCGCTTACATACAATCGAATTTACATTATCAGTATCGCGATAATTCAGTCGTCATTTGTACATTGTAGTCATAATCACCGCTCATTCATGCATCTTCCCAATGGCCCAGATCTTTGATGTACGTTACACCTTTTCCTTTTCAGACCCGGCGGTCACTCCCGGTGCTGGACTTTCGTCTGTTTCGCCCTTTTCTTCGTCCTTGGGATTGGTAGGTTGCGGGATTCTTGGCTTGATATACTCAGGTAGTTGAATGTTCAAGATACCCTGTTCCTCCGCTGCGATGGGAAATGGTTAACGCTGTATTCCAATAGCGCAGAGAAACACACATACGTGTAGAGTGCCAGAAGTATACGATAAGACCTGCAGTGATGACCACAAAGGATATAAAGTACAGCCAATAGGGGGAGTAGTGCTGTAAAGTATGTTAGCTCTGAGCCCGCACATTTGATGGGGAGTTCCAGAACGCACGTATAAGAACAGACCTAGGTAGAACCTCGTCAGTCAAGCGAAATCAGCTGGGTATATCCAACTCACCGAAAAGGAGTCCGTAGAAGTCGGATGACAGCAAGCTGAGATTGAAGTAGGCAGATGAAGCAAGTCGGTACAAGATCGGTGCCACAGTGTACAAAATCAGCATCGCTATTGAACGGGTAAGTCACGAATGCCATACCAGTGCCCATTGAGTAGACTTACCAATGGTGAAAGCGAATAGCAGTCCAACTAAATTTCAAAGCTATTGAGATCGCCAAAACCCTCTTGCCGAGAACTTACTGATATCTCCCGTCCAAGGAACCTCGGTCATGGCTTTCCACTCCAAAGCTGATGATTGAACCCCATTGATCAAGAATGCCCACATCCCAAGCTGCCCAACAACTTCGTACAAGGGACGTTTGCGGACGAAGAACTCTTCTGTGGCATTGGCTATTTACAAAGTGGGACATTCCGTCCGCAGTCAGTTCTAAGAACCCCAGAAAGGAAAGGGAACGTACAAAATCCGTATAAGGTAGCTCCAGCGATCATGAAAGCGTCACCTTTGCCTCTTGCAATAGGATCCCATCCTTTGTTCGTTACAACATCGGAGACCACAAGGAGACCTAGTCCAGCAATGCAGATGGCGACACCCTGGAAAACCGTTGTTCATAAGATTGATTCCATGTCATGCCACAGAAGGGTGCGTACGAAGAATTGTGTCCAATGATATTTGACACGCATATAAAGCCAGGAGAAGAATAAGCAAACGGGGATTGCCCAGCTATCCAAGGGGTTAGCGACTGCCACTTTGCCGAGAAAACGAGCGAGACTCACGCGTCCAGAAGCATGCAGGACAGAAGATCGGTGTATTGATAGGCCTACAAACCGGAACGTCAGACAGGATACGAATAAATCGAGGTGTTGCTGCACCTTGATAACCAAGAAATTGGCCTCAACATCGCATGCCGCGAGGATAAAGTCTATAGACCCAACGTATCAGTCATGATACAAGCCTGAGTCAGACTTCTTGGAGAAGATAACTCACATTTCCATCCATCCTTCAGCACCATTTTCCCCCAGCCCTTGAACCCATCTGCGGCGGAAAAAAGGTTACTCAAAGAACCCTACGTATGGCCAGCGCACTCCTCACATCGGTATATCGTGTAAGGCGTGTAGATCGCGAACAGCGAAAAGTATCTGCTCGATATGGTTGAGTGCACGTCAACGTTCCACCACAGCCAACACTCACAGGAAGAATCCCTGGGTAGTCGCCAAAGTCCATTTACGATTAACAAGCTCCGTTGTCGTGACCGTTGTACAAGTAATGCAAAGAGAGACCAGTTGTCCAGCGAGCAGCGATAGTACGAATCTGCGGGTCCACAAGCTCTTGAATCTTGCAGCAAAGCTTGTCCTGAATGCTCTTGGAGAGGACCAATCAATTCGTGGGCGAGGTGTGGGTGGTAGCCAACCCGGTGGTGCTTCAGTCTGCTGCTCTTGCGATGGGGTCGTAGATTCGTTGTCATCCCTCAGCTGTTCGAGTTTCTCGTTACTCTCCCGCGCGTCGCCTTTGGCGGGTTCTGGCTGATTGCCTTGGATCGTAGTCGCTGCCATCCTCTCTAGCCTGAATCCCTGATACACTGACAGATGCTCCAGCCGTTGAAGATAAGCTGTTTAGAGTGTTCTCCGAATTTAAATCCGGTAATCGGCCAAGTCAGGTTACAAGGAACTCAGCCTATAAAAATTCACGGCACAAAACCACAAGGCACCAATGTTCGCAATCGATCAAGCCGTTCAGAGAGCTTCTTTTGTCTTGCTGCACATGTGTTCAAGGGGCTTCATATTCTTCTATGTCATCACTGTCGAAGTTGTCAGTTATACAATGCCCACCTGGTCAAGGGACCCTGTGTTCGAATGAATGGAGATTTCACATATGCCTGAGATTTGGCGGGTAAAGGTACCGCGATAACCTTGGCGTGATTTTCTCTCGCTGGCGGCGCGGCCGGCCTCCGACTAACCAGAAGATATATCATATTGTTACCCTCACGTCGTCACTCACTGAGTACCACTGCCTGTCCAGCTGAAATCGTAGGGCTCATCTTCGACGAACTCGCAGTCTCCAGTCAGGGAAGGAAGAACCTGAACCAAAGTCAAATAATGCGCTCTGGAATCAAAACTGTTTCTTGAACACACCAGGTCGCATCTCTTCCACTCCACCTCTTGCGCGGTGTTCTTTCACCGTCTCGGAACTCTGTTTCATAACCACACTTTGGGAGAACCTTGAAATCAATCCTGGGGATACGACTCGAGCAATTAGTCATATCGACTCCAGAAATCGCAATCTGCGCCGTTCGAAGCAGTTCTTATATTGGAATCTTGGGTCTCAGTACTACTGTTCTGGTTCACGCCTGTTTCATATATCGGACGATAAGGATTACATTTACAACGGAAGTGGTAGACGTCTCTCTCCGACTCGGAATCGGAATCGGATTAGGGAATGGATTAAAGCTATATATGATGGCCTGTGAGCAGAACCCAGAAGTGAGTTGCCCCAGAACGTGTCGAGTTGAAGAGATGCAGCAGAAATGCTTCTTTGGACAGCCAGGAAGGATCGTCGTTCAAGTGCTTTGTGCCAACTTCTTAATTGTTGCGGAAACATGGCGCGCCATCTAGCGCTCTGGGAGTTGAGCAAGTACATAGTTTCATTGCCCATTCGTGTTATACATTTGAATCGATTTTATCCATACACGAAATCCCTAGCTCGACTACAAAATCATGTCAACACCTGAATCATGGTTGACTAAGGCCTTGCGAGCCAAAGTGCCCGCCCACTAGAAATGGGTGGGAATAGGACCAGCCTTGGTTAGATGCTTGGAGTTCTCGGGTGTCAAGTTGGCAAATACTGTCGTATGAGAAAGCTTATCCGGGTTCTGGCGCACAATTGTCAGAACCGGTACCACATTGGATGCCTGAAGCCAAGACACACTTACCTGGGGGTCCCTTTGGATGTTAACAGAGTACTCGACCTTCTCGGTGCCGTCGTCCAAGGTATAAGTACAATCGAATGTCGTCGTAATATTCTCGTTGGTGATGTTGACTTAAAATAGATTTCTCAGCTGCGAGTCGGGTGACAATGAGTTAACGTTTGGACTTACAACTCTTGACACTATATGTCGCGTAGGTAAGTTTAGTACTTCACGGAACAACCCATACCAACCACACTTACGCAATCTCTATCTTCTGGCTCAACTTCTGAGCCCACTGAAAGAACGAACGCTTGGACTCCCTGGTGGGCAAGGTGGCCGGCAGGTGACAATGCTTGAGAACTGCGTCATCCGCAAAAAAGTCCAAAACCTTGTCGGGTTGGTGCGACTCTGCTGCAATTAACATCTACAATCGCTTGAGCCTCACAGTCGAACAATCGAACAGAGGTGGCCTACCCGTTCCAGAATTTCACGACCTTTCACGTAAGCGGGATTAGCTGCATCCGCGGCGTTGGGGGTCAAGTCAAGACGCATAGTAGTGGTAGAATGCCTGGTTTTCTGTACAACAGGTAAAAAGGAGAATGGATCTCTGTAGCTTTCAAGAGCTAGACTTCACGTTTTATATCCTGCAGAGCAAAGATTCACGTGAGATATACATGTCTAAATTTATATCCTGGTTGTATTAGAAGGTCAGAAGAACAAAGGACGTTTAGCTGGGATGCCCAGCTGACTTTTCTGTTGTGGAGTGGCGTGTGCGGCGTTGAATTCTGGTCAGAAACGATTAAGCTAAATTGTAGATGCCAGAGAGCCGGTACATAGCATTTGACGAATGACCACCACCGCTGGAGAAGGACCATGTAAACTTCAGGCGCTAAAGCTTCGAGATATACAATAATTTGGTTTTAACAACATAACAATCGAATGATAGCCACTGCAAATGGGCGGAAATCAGTTTCAAAGCTACAAGCTCGTCCTAACAACCGAGTCTCGGATGCTTTCAGCCGTAGAACAATGTTGAGTAGAGTATATACTATATCCAGGCGCTTAAGGCATGATTGCCATTTGCCGTCGCCTTCCCGAATGGGACCGCTGTAATCGTCACAGGAGGGATGCTGACAATTATTCTCTCGGCATTTGAACAGTTGACCTTGCTCTGTCAAAGCTCGAAGCCTGTGTTCCACCGGGATCGTTTCTTTGACCTTCGGCTTCTTATCATAATGCAATCTCGTCCTAGCTCGTCGATGAACCAATGGGGAGCCTAGCGCCACAACCAGCGCCCACGTCGGGTATCATGGCTACTGTCTCCATATATCCAGGACAGGCCAACAGCCTAAGAACATTGTCTACGATTTCCTGAATTTAAAGCTGTACCCCCCGCAGCACTACGTCCCTCAAAATCGTGGTTCAAGCAGAGGATTTAACTCGAAGGACTTGTCCTTTTTACTTGTCAAGGCCAACGCACAAGTGACGAAGCAAGCTCACATTTACAGATATCATATATACAGTCCAATTGCTTTTTGGAACTCTGAGACTTCCGGGCCCCGCGTGTTATAACTTTTTGAAGTTAGAAACCACACTTCAAGGTCGAATTCACCTGGAGCGCTCTTCAACTCAAAGGCAGGAGGAGGTAAGAGGGCCGCTTACAAGTTACGAGTCTCCTGCTGGGTTGAAGATGCGCGACAGCCAACAATTGAAGCGTCGCAATGTTAGCAGGGCAGGTGAAGTACTCGAAGTCCCGGAGCATCTTTCCACCGTTGATTATCTACTCCTTGAAATTGAAATTTCAAAATCTCGCGTCGGCAAGTTAATCGTAGGTATGTAACAGATGCCTATACGCCTTCTCCTATGAGAGTGCTCTGAGCTCGAATAAATGACTTTTGGTTCCTTGAAAAGTCGGTGGTTTACTAGTATGCCCTCACAACGCGATTGGAGTCTCACCTTCTCCGTGGATTCCTTGCCAATGCACTCACCGCAGGCTAGCAGTGCCGAAAAGTAAGTCGAGCCGCATTAAGTTGGGCAAATTGACGGCGTCTATTCTCCTTATCATTATTGGAATTTAAGAGCACAGAGCTCACATATAGTACCGAGCTCAGGATGAAGTCTCCAAGCCTGTACTGGCAACGGGGCTTGAGCGTTGATTCGAATATGAAATGGACAATGGACACAATAAAAAAGCTAATGTTTGAACAAAGTGAGATCGGATACCACGAGTAAACTAGGGATTGATTCAACTGTTCATATTGCATGCGAGGGACGAGACATGCAATTAGGCGCCCATTGGTGATCGAGACACATCTCAACGACGTTGAGCAACTGAGTCGGAGTTATCGGAACCCGAAAAGTCTTATGGAGCAAATCTAAGTGGCGAACCAGGTTCCCACCTGTCCTTGTCGCATGACGGTTGTACAGAGGAGAAGAGAGAAGGAATCATGGCAACCGGATTGAGTGAGACCACTCAATTTATATCTAGCCTGGTCTCAAGACACTTTTTTTACTTGTTCCTTGTACACACGATGTCGTCTACCGTCTGCACAGCGCCGCATCGAAGCTGGAGTGCATTGCTATGATAAGGATCAAATACATATGTGGATATCGTTCAACTCCCATGTATGTATCAGAACAACTTGATTGTGACCTTCATCTTTGTATAGCAGTGTCAGCAGGTCCAGGGGAATACATCTGGCAATCACACACCCCTTCACCAAGAGCTATTCTCGTCTGGGATGGGGCCGGCATGGGATACAAACTTAGGGACCACGTGTGCAATCTCCCCTGTGGCTTTGAATTGTGACAATTTCCCGCTGGCCTAAAGGATGTTATTCGCTCAAGTCTCAGATCACAGTCGAGACGTCAAATGAAGAGCTCACGAGGTCTTCCTGAAGCACAGCGGTTATGTCCACTGGATGAGAGGAACCGTCTGTGAAGTGGTACGTCTCCACAAAATCACAGGTTATTTGCTCAGGGGTAACACTAACTGGGAAGAATGAGCTAGCGAAGCATGGCAAAGCAAAACACGACATACTGTTCTTCACACTGCGAAGCGAAATGTCAGCTCCTGCTTCTTCTAACCTTGACCAGACTCTCAAGGCTTACTGTACTTCCACCTTCGGGCACATACTGTATGCCCAGGTGAGATAGGCGCGCCTTGATTCCCTGGTGGGCAAGGTCGGGGGAAGATGACAGAATTGGAGAACAGCATCATCTGAGAAACAATCCAGGCCAGCTTCCACGTCCTTTGCTTCAATTGCTAGACCAAGCTAAGTATCAATGTCCCAATGACATGTTAGCCAGGTAGCGGGGATATGGGCGGGAATGCCAAGTTCACCTTTTCTACCCACTTCAAGCCCCTGGCAACCACTTCCTCGGCCGCAACAGATGAGTCGTTAGCAATTCGGGAGTCGTTGCGCATGCTGAAAGCAGGAAGTGCGGTGGATTTGAAGTCCAGTAATGGCCCTCTTTATATTCCTCCGCAAGAAGCTCTCGATCTGCCAAAACCCGCATAGCCACTCTATCAAGTTCCATTCCATCCACCACCCTGCCAGGAGATGACAGTTGAAGTGGACATTCAGATCCCATGTGACATGGAGCACCATGAACTTGGTTCTCATAGACGTTTGGTCAGATTGATAAAGGTCTGGCTCCATAATATGCGGGATAGCCATCCTTACAGTATGTGTTTGTCCAGGCTTCAAACTTCAAGTTGCAAGATGTGTGACGCTGGGCGTGTCCAGGCTGTATGCCACGCCATCACCGGCTCGTCATGCTCTCCCGCTGAATATGAGTATACAGGGAGCGGAATGGGTCGAAGATCTCACTACACCGTGTTCGTGCCTCCTTTACATTTACGGATGTGATCAGGCGGATCTACTTACCGACGGATCGACTGATTGAGCGCGAGTTAGGCGACACAAAACACTCAAAGCCTTTCAAGACTACTCATAATAAAACATTAACTCACTGGTCATGCAGATAACCACCGAATACAGGTGCGGCCTGAGTGGGTGCGTGGATGGTCGGGGCCCGAGTGAGCGCTTGGCATACGCGGCCCCAAACTTCGTTGCCAAACCAGCAGAGGCGTCCCAACATTCATCTGACGCGTCCTCTACTGACATTCAACATGTCTAGCCTTTCCTTTGCCTGTATACTTTGTTGATTCTGGGGTTGCTAGTCGGGGATAGAAAGCTTGATTTGAATGTTAAGACATTGCATCTGTACTTACACGTCTCTTAACTCAACCACATCCTACCTCACCCTGCTCTTCACCACCTGGTGTCCGTTCCACTCTTTTATACCATCTTGCGACAGATTGTCCTTCCCTCTACTTCTATACATCGCTGCGCGTAGAACTCCTTCCAACATGCACGCGACACGAGGTTTCTTCCACTTAGCCATGGCGTGCTTTCTCTTCTGCCTAGCTGCAATCCCAACAGCCAAAGCCCAATCACCATCTGCACGTCCCGCATGTTATATATGCCCTGATGCCGACCTGGCAGGGTTCGACCTAACTCTGGCTAACTACGACACCTCAACTATTTATATGAGCTGCGAATTTACCGCTCCATGGCACTGCACATACGATCCGGTAGGTAGCGCAAGCCCAGAGTTTAGCCTGGTTGTTAACACCGACTCACCATCCTAATTTGACAGTCAACGGGCGATTTGAAGGATGACTTTGACACAGGCCTATGCCCCGCCAAGGCTATTTGGAGCTGTGGAGACGGTCGTCGCCGAGCCGTGCGGAATGTCATACCAAGGGCATTCAATCGACCTTCCACTCAAATGACCCGGGAGGAGGAATCAGAGGTCGTGCAATTCAGAGGCAAGGTCGGCAAGAGGCGCCTGAAGTAAACATTACCAGGTGCCTTCAAATTATCTCCGTCATAACCGTCGCAATTTCGCCTCACTCCTATGGATACCCACCGACCACCTTCGCCCTTCCCTAACTCCCTTTCTACGAACAGGATTGCTCTGATATGTCCCATGCCATCAAGTTGGCTAGTTAATTATTAATCTGGAATCCATAAGTTGTCGATTCAGCAGTAAAGCATCGTCAGTTGACGCAAATTCAAGGCAATCATAGTGTAACAAGGAAGTCGAGGGAGACAAATGAGACACATCGAAATATGATTATAAAAGTCCTGGGCCAAGCCAGATCAGGCTGGATGTATGATGCATCAACTCCCTTATTGACGTGGATCAGACCTCTTATCTCGCTTTGCTAACTTCTCGTATTCCCAAGGCTTCAGTTACTTCTGCCATGATGTGACATGGCATTACGGTGCTACAAAGCCCCGTAAAGTGTTACTGCCACGATTGAAATGGAGGCTCACTCATCCAAATCAGGACCAGGGATCCTAGTCCCGACCGACAGTGACACGACTCACTACTCCTGAATCCCAGCATATAGGTGTTGAGCCAGACTGCCGTTCAGGGCCCTATCAAGTAGCCTATGTGGCAAGTGGAACGGACCACAACACTGTTGTTGTGCCTTTTCGTCCTTGCCCGGGGCTAAGACAACCTTAATGCAACTAGGTGTGGACCAGAGCGGTGAGTGATACATGAACTCATTGTCCTCAGGTCTTGCCCTTATTAATACTCTCCGTTCCAGAACTCCCTCCACCGCCTCTCTTCATCCTACCTACGGACCAACAGGGGAGCTGATACACAGGGACGGACGACCCACTATCGGGATTGTCTTTTCGCCTAACCGCTGTGATCGCAACGCGTCTCAGAAGTCTTCTTTGGCTTACTTATAGTATCGTGCGGAGGTTCACTCATTCTACATTGCTACACCCTTTCCTTTGCGTATGGCAGTACCTCTCACAGACACACCAAATCTCCCCCGAATCCCTCCAGAACTTCTATGGGGGGTTATCGGCTACGCATGGCGCTCGGAGATGCCACCGCGAGACAGAAACTCGTTTTTCGAGAGAAACTTACGCGTAAACACGCGCTGGACCGCCGCATTCTTACGCCTCTCCGGTGCTGACGTCTACATATCGACGCAGTCCTTTATGGAATTCTACTTCAGCCTCCTCCGGGGGCAACCCCTCGTATCCAAGTTTCTTCACTCCCAATCGCGACACACTCTCAACCACCTCTGCACATCCGTGACAGTCGACATAATCAACGACCGAGTTCAAATCGAGCTCCAAACCGAAGAACCCGAACGAGAGAAACTCCTCTCAGACTTTCTGTACCGCGTCAAAGTCCTTGAGGCGCTTCCAAATCTCAAGCACCTAAATGCTCGTTTCCAAAATGTGGCGTGCGACGACCTCTTCCGGTTCAACCGCCTTGTCGACTTTCCCAAGCAAGTTGAAAGCCTATCCCTGGGATACACTTTCAAGGCACACGGCTTTTGCTTGCCACAGCACATGATCGAAACCCCCGTTTTCTCAGCAACATGCAATACAGCCTGGAGCCTACCATCCGTTCGCCATATTCGAATATCTGGTGGGCACGAGGACCTCGCCAAACTGGCCTTTGTCTGCCCAAAGATACGGACACTGGAGGTGGATACTTGTCTATTTTGGGACTCTCGGATACGACAATGTCTGAAGGATTATGACGTTGTCTGGACCGATTTTAACCGGGGAATTCCTGCGGAATATGAGAACTTGAGTTCCGAGGCTAGAGAAAGAGGAGAAAAGGTTTTCATTTTCTCCGAGAACCCAGACATAATGAAAGACGGGAGTTTACGTTATACTTGGTGGCTATCGGACGACTTTGCATTGGGAGATATCGCAAACAACGAAAAGGTTCATTATGTACATACTTATTTCGTCACCACCTGCACGTTTATGATACGTAATTGATTCTATTATAACTTGTAGATGTTCACATATCTGTTGGAGACTCGATATTATAGTTTGGGTTTGAATGCAACCGCAGTGTGTAGATTGTAGATGTCTTCCGTCGCCCTTGCAATCTCATTCGTGAATTGTGCATTGGGCATCTCCTTACGAGATGTGACAGTGAATTGAAGGCGATCTAGCACAAAACGTCAGATCATCATCTCCGAACACACAACTTGGATACTCACCGTTGAACCCAGTCATGTAGGCAACACCAAAGCCATCTGGTACCACCTCTCCCCATCCGTAGACAGGGAAATGTTTCGAGAAGATGGCGGAAGTGCTCAAAACCCAATGGCTCGATCGCTGGAACACAGGATCGGTAAAAAGTGCTGGTGTCTCCTCCCCAGGCTGCAAAAGCTTTCGAAGACCTGTGCATAAAACCTTAGTCAACCTTCAAGATGTACTATCCTGATCAAGCCTTTACCGAATATGTGCCTGTCAACTCCCTGCCCTTGGCCCGCGGTTTTGGCGAGAGAAATGTGCTTCTTGGCTGCAGCATCGAACAAAGCCTTACGTTGCTGGGCGGAAGCCTTGGGGTCGTTCATGCTGGCTACCCACGCGTCTGATTCGTTCGTCACAACGCGAATAGCCTCAGTCCTTCCCTTGAAGAACTTTCGAGTTGTAGCAGCCTCGTAAGTTCCGCCCTTTCGCTTTTCATTTCCAATGAGTCGTCTATAGGCCAGCTGGATAATCATCTGTGCCCATGAATCAGGGGAGACCCCGAATTTCTTGATTGCGTCCTTTCCATACGAAGTCAAGTGGTACGACAACTCTTGGGTTCCAATGAGATCTCGAGCAGCAGCGTCAGCCTTTTCAATCGCTGAATTAGTGGCAGGCGAAACCTCCCAGTCCAACGGGACAGGGTTAGCGGCGGAGCTTTGTGAGCCGTGGTCAAATGCAGGATCGGCAAGCCAGTCGAGGATGTTATCACACATGCGGGCGGTTGGTGTTCCGTCCATGATAGAGTGTTCACCCATAATGCCAGCATAAGCGTTGTCATAAACGACGAAGTTGAGAGGCTTGTCAACCCATCGGTTGCGAAGTCCAACAGGTACGTTCCCAATAACATCCCCGTGCCAAAGGGAGCGACTGTGGGAGACAGGGTCTTTGGGACGATTATCATCGAGACTGATGATAAAGGCTGCAGAATGGATCTCCTTGATGATTGCTGCATTCGCGGGGGATGAAGCAAGTTCCTTGTAGTCCTGATTGCAAGGTTTAGGTGCGAGGTTTCAAAAGACTGGAAGCATTTCGGCTTCTTACCTTGGCCCAAACGTCACGGTTGGAGGCGGTCAGCACACCTACACCTGGGTATTCTTCAAGGGTATTGTTGTAGATATGATCAAGTTGACTGTATGCATCCATCAGCATTCAATAGTTGCGAGTTTTCAGAAGAAACTAACCGATTGAAGTCAGAAGTGCTCAAAATCTTTCCATCCTTCGTAGCATCGATCTTCCAGACCCTGTTCTTTCTGATAACAATGATATGTCCGGAGTTTCCGTCGTCCCCGGGAACGGCATGGGAGACACCCCAGTCCAGTCCGTCTATTCCTGGAACACGGCAGCAATCAAACATCCATCTGGCAAATTTGTTAGCTATTTCGACTGTAGTGGCATGTTGGACCAACCTGTAGGTATCCATACACATAGGGCCTTCTTTGGTGGCTTCCGGCGGAACCAATCCCTGCTTCAGTTTCTGCCGGAATATCATAGCGGCACGTGCAATTCCAGCAGCACGCTCTGCGGGAGACTTATATTGGTCTGGCTGAGGAATGTCGAAACCATCTACGCAGAGACCGAGTCAGACCTCTCTCGGAAACCTTGACTCATGCTCACAGTAGTAGGAGACATTGATGACAACCTAGGAGATGATTTAGCGTAGAGTTTGCAGACCACGAATAAGAACTCACTGAATCGCGATACCCGAGGTATCCAGCATCATCCCACCACGATTCTAGCCAATGCTTCGACTCTGCATTCCGCTTCAAAAGCCTAGTGTGCAATTCTGGTCCTTTGCCTGTAGCAAATTCGTCAATTTTCTTCAAAACCGCCTTGTACTCCTCCTCGGACCATGCAATCGGTCTAAGGGTCTCCTTCAAGCGAGTGGCAGTCTCCTCAAGTTTGGGCACGGGCAATTTTGGAAGGCTGGGCTGTGACGCGTAGGTGGTGGTTCCGGGCAAGGCCTCTGGTGCCAAATCCTTCCAGTTGGCTGGACGAGTAAAGTGCAGCTGTGTTGAATTCGACATTGGTCGTCTTGAGTGTCCGAGTAATGCACCAGTAACAGTCCGCCGTGAATGCCTAGCAAGCATGGTACGAGGAAGAAAGCAACCACAGTGCGTGGTCCGGGGCCCCAGACTGCCTGAACGTGAAGCATTTGATTTCCAGTCTGCCCGCCGTCATGTTTCTCCGGTCTCCGTCCACCACCCGGGCTAAATGGCCATCTTCAATAGTCGTCAATACCGCTTTACATTTCGTCAGATTATCAAATGCGCCATGTAAAGTGGTTCTGCTGGTAACCAATGCTGGTATCATTGGTTCCACCCAAAACTGTGGGGTAGACGGTATCCTTGATGCGACTAGTAAGTACAGGGCCCGAGTTTACAGCTTTAGTCATCCTGTCATCTATCATGGCCTTTGCAGTTGCGGAAGTCGCTATCTCCACTCATCGTCAAATGGCATAAAGCCAGCCATCTGACTGTCTTGAAACCTGCATAGACCTCGGAATGTCTATATCAGACCTTCCTGACCGACCCTTGACCGTCAAATGCACTTTCGATAAGGCCCCAAAGAAGATCAGCTTCAACTCAGCAAGGAATTGCTCCTACCATGTCTTGAAGGAGAAGGTACAGATTTCCCAGTGCCAATTCGCCGTATTTTTGACCGAGTAATTCGACAGGTCGAGAAATGCTTCTCTTTACGTTCATCCATAATCTCATGGAAAGACGACGATGGAGAAACAACTCATATCGTCTCTGATTTGGACTTGGCGGAAGCGATTCAGTACTTTTGCTCCGGAGACGACGCGCCCATGTCATCCGCAGCATCCATTCTCTCTGGTCGCAGCTTTGGGCCCCGCAAGATAACCCTGAGAGTGACGGTGACTGTGGACTACGATGGGCCAAGTTTGTCCGACACCTCATCTCTTGCCAGCATTGAAGAGTTCAGGTCGAGAAACGGAAGCAAACGGTCAATTCTGTTCAACCCACAACCGAAAGAGCTCGACGACGATTCGATGACCGTCAGCTCGCGCGACCAGATAGGCTCTTCTGCTGGTAGTACAAGGTCAAGATCGAACCCAACGTCAGGATCAAGTTATCAATTCGTCGGATCTTCACCCACCATTCACCAACAATCGAAGACTGCAGGGAGCAGTTGGAAAACATCGAGTTCTTCTCAAAGCTCTTTCTCCCTCGCAGACCCAACCTCTCACCATGGAAGCACGCGTTCTGACGATGTAAACTCTGCTCTGCAGCGGTACCCGGCTAATCCATCAAATGTGTTTGCCCAGTTGAAATTGCAGGAGGAGCTTGGGGACGCAAACAGTGATTGGGGTTCCATCAGAGGGGAGGACAGAGGCGCGCGTTGGCTGAGAGACCAGAAGAATAGGGCGATTCGCACAATGCTTGGAGCACTACCGGAGCCATCTGTTTCTGAGGAAAGCAGTCTCTTCGACAGCCTCAGTGGTGATCTGTCCTTGGAGCGGAACAATAGCAGCGGAAGGTACTACTATACCTACAAAACTATCTCAGGATCATCCCAGATGCATGCTTCGGCGGTAGACGACGACGGCTTCCCATCAATGCAGGAAGTAGACGAGATTCTTTCGTCCAACGGCAAAGCTCCTATGAAACCTAGGCCGACATCGCGTCACTTGAACTGGTTGGTACAACAACAGCACGAAGCTGCAGAAAACAGAAAACTACAGTCCTCTGCATCGCATTCATCCTTACCGAAACTCTACATGTCAAGCCCGGCTCCAGATCTGGACAACAACTATCAACCATATACCCATCTCATCTCACCCCCTCGAGAAATCCTGACTGACTGCTCTCTGTGCGGAACGATGCTAGACTCTATTCGTTACGTCTGCTCAACATGTGGCGAGAAGCCATCTATAGGTGCACGAGGACCCTCCAGTAGCCATTCATCGCCACATTCGCCACATTCTTACCCTCCTCGTCCTCTAAACTCCCCATCCAATTCACAATTTTTTGTTGGAAGTTCAGACACGCTTCATGGGTCACCGAATGACCTCCTCCGACCAACCCTTGCCCTTCAGTACTCATCATCCGCACATAGCTCTCGTACACAACTTGTCCCAGGGGGTTATGAATTATGCGCCAATTGCTTCCAGGAAGCTGGTATACATCATGCTATCGAGGCTGGGTTGGGATCTCCTCCGATGTCTCCCCACGGACTTCCGGGGATCTCATCGCTCAACACATATGACTCCACATGGCGTCGTACACCGCCTAAAAAGGGCCAAACTCGGCATGCTTTCCAAGAGAAGCTCTGGGGTGAATTCGGCTGGGACGACGTTGGTAAGTGTTGTCTGAAGCGTTAATGTTTTCAACCCTTATTCTCGCCTCAACAGCACAAGATGAGACAAGCGTATCAGCGTGCTCCATTTGCCAGGCGGTTACATCACGACAACGCTACAAATGCGCCGCTTGCCCCAATTTCCAACTTTGCCGTGCGTGTTACAGGTGGGATCCTCTTCCATTGACCTGTTTCAAAAGCCTAATGCGTGTAAAGTTTGGCACATGACATTCACCCCAATGACGCTTTCATATTGGTTCCCGACAAGATATGCAATAGGAATGGAGTGGAACCTTCTCCCCATGCCGAACGGAGCACAGAGGAACAATGTAGGCCTGTTTGCTTCCCCAATGTTGCGTATCACTAACGTCCAGTGTAGCATTGGAGCACCCAGGTGTATCGTGCGCTCAGTATGGTGTTTTTGCTATTTCTTTCGTCTTGATTATTGAACGGATAACCTAGTTGCTTGTTGCCTATTGTTGGTGCACGATTCCATTGTGCAATCTGTGACTCTGTCGATATATGCTCTAACTGCGAGGCCGCTGGTTTACCCGGAAACCTGGATTCCATTGACGGAGGACATAACTCGGCGCATATATTGATCAAGGTTGGCTCCCTAGACCTTGTTCATAAGTTAATATTGTCAGCTAATTCGAACTCATTCTCCAGATTCCAGTTCCTCTGGAAAGTAGAGAGGTACAAAAGCTCGACGTGAAGGTGAAACCACGATTTAACCAACTTTTACTATAGCTGCAAGATGCCAGTAAACGTGCAAAACAGCTTTGGCACGGTCGCGATGCCGAGTATGCATTCGCAGCTTCGAGAGCGGCAGCTCAAGCCGAGACAGCATATGCACAAACTGTTGTTGGTTCAGCAGCTTCCCCGGACCCCGATCTCGACCACCGTATATTTTGCAACAGCTGCAATCAAGTACGTCGCTTAGATCTTGCTATCCTGAACATGACTCTAAAACGCACTTCCAGTCCATTCAAGGCGTGCGATACCAATGTGCCCATTGTCCATCACTCCCAACACAGTGCTACAATCTTGTGCGTCGTCCGTAACTTGAATCGCATGGCATTAGAAACTCAGACTTCTGCTGCAGTGCTCCGCTTGCGATGCCAAGTCATGGGCAGTCCATGACCCAAAACATATTTTCTTCAAGATACCCAGACCCATCAACCCCCACTCGCTGGAAAGTGCAACACCATTCTTGCCTCCACTGTATTACTTTTCTCTCGTGATAGCTTGTTTTGACTTACACGCTCACCAGATACGAGACTCCTGCTGGGCCTTCGAATCGTCCACTGATCCGAGGCGAGGACCCACGCGGTACGTGTCTGCTCGTACAAGAACGACCATAGGAACTAATCTCGACAACAGCATACCTGAGAAACCTTATCCACAAGATCGCACTGTGCGACCGATGTATGGACCGTATAGTTGGAGAATGGTTCAGATGCGCGAACTGCTCTATCGATCTGTGCGAACACTGCGAAAGTGTTGATACCCATGCAGAAGCCCATGTTTTCGTTGTCATAAAATCAACTGTAAGTGCCATGTACCTGAGGGCAGCATCGCTGTTAACATCGTTTTCGACACAGATTGACCTACAAGCTTTCAAGTATGTTTTCCTTCTGCCTTTCATTTGTCAGACTCTGACTGGTCACTCGCGCAGAGCTTTCACGAACCCAGACCAACCAACGCCCATCATTTCTTCTACAGTTTATCCTATGGACCAAGTCAACACATATGTTCCTGAGCGTTAGTTGCGCTCATATATCATTCTTATCTGTTATCGATCCATTGGCGGATTATGTATATTAGCGACTTCGATGGCATTGTGCATTCGAATATGCATAGTAGAAAGCTATCCGAATACCTAGCCCTTCTTAAACCCTGGAAAGCGGTAACGTCAAGATGACACAGACAGCCAGTCGAACGTATATATAACTCACCTAGTCTACGCCGTTCATAGAAGAGATCTGTCCTGCTCGCTCCCAGGTTCACGATCTTCGGGCAGCCATCTCGATCCTTCTCTAATCGTGTGCATTCGGCACAGTAATACGCGTCTGAAATACCTACAGTTCAAAACGCCGTGAGACTTATTAACAGTGATACAGAATACGTTCAGACACACCTGGAGCGCCACAGATGATGCATCGACCTCCGTATGTACCAAAGTTACATTCATCACAGATTCGAACAAGAGTTTCTGGCCGAACATATGAATCACAAACCGGGCTACCAAGTCATCAGTTTCATCCCTCAAAAGACATCAAGACATACCAACCATTTTCCGTCGCATTTCTCGCATAAACGGCCAATAGCTATAAAGGAGTTTGTAAGAAGATGTACAACAAGGAGTAAAAGTCAGGGCTCACCAATGCCAGGTTGACGCCGACACATGATCAAATCTGTTCAGGTTCAATCAATAGTAACGCTAGCTAGGTTCTATGGACTAACCTGGGTGGTGCTTCGACATGACTGATACTTATGGTGGGAGTAGGACCAAAGGTCGTGGTGGTAAGTATGCAACTGAAGACTGGTCGCGGATTGCTGCTTAGTCACACTGTGCCGTCACTGCTTTGGCTCAGTTTAACCTTCAGCGCTTCAGCAAGGCATATTGTTCGAGGTTTGGATTGCGAATAGAAGTATAATAAACATGCTAATAGTATTCGATTCTATAACGGACGAGGAAAACAGAGAGCGATCATTGTACAGAATATTAAGTATCCGTTGATAATTACGAGAGAATCACGACAAGTGGAAACTTCCAACTCCTTCCTGAATTGCGACCCGAATCTTCTCCCGCATCACTTCCTTCGAGCTGTACTCGGGTAATTTCAGATAGTTCACGCAAGTCATCACACTAGGCAGATAGTCGTCTGCTGTCAATGGTGCTTCGTGGGGCTTCCTGACCACTGTGAGAGCGGGGTTTAAGCCCTTGAAACCTGAAATCCATCTAATCAGAACTGCGATCACGAATGATAACAAAGGAGGACACAAACCTCCAATTGGCAACTTGGGACTGCCAGTAATGAACTGCAGAAACGCCCGGCGCGCAGGGCCCTCCAATTCGGTCATTATTTCGAGCAGGAATCGAATGGATCGGCTGTCGACATTGAACCCATGGTCCGCCTTAATTGTCTCAGCAAGTGCTACAACTGATGTTAGAAATCGAAAGAATTTGTAGTAATTGCAGAACTCACTCTCAATTGACCAATCTTCTTCAGTGTTGCCAAACAACATAACCAACTCCTCAGCAGTGAACGCTCTGAGGTCATCGATGGGGAAAACCTTCGAGAACCCTTCCCTGAAGGCCTTTGCTTGAATTTGAATACCCTTTCCGAGGATAGCGTCCAACACCTCGTCAATATATTCATGGACATTGTCCGCTGTCACGGCAATGTCTCGTCCACCGGGCTTATTCTGGTGTCAGCAAATGTCGGGTAATCACTATAACGGATGCCTACCCTCAATTCGATGTCATAGCCAGGGATGGTAAAGTCCAGAGCGAGATCTTCAATCTTGACCTTCTCAATCTCGGCAATCTTCCTCTGCAGTTTATCCGTAGGTGGCTCTGCAGCATCCGAAGCAAAGGCTTGAAGTTGCACAAGGGAATTTGCAAGGGACGGGTCCACGAGCTATGCGCAGGAATTAGCAGAGATCTTAGCGGGAGATTGTGAATAATCATACCTTGAGCGAATTGATGGTTACGGGAACGTCCTCTCCAAGTACAATCTTGAGGAACAGCTTATTGAAGTGGAGATCGATTATTCTTGAATCAAGCATTGCTTTGGCCACAAATTGTCCAATGACTCGAAGAACATGTGTTCGTTTCCTGATACAATTTAGCTATCAATTTGGAACAATCATTGATCGACTCACTGTCCACCGTCATTGATGATATCTTCTCGACTGAGAGGTGCTGGGTACAACCCGCTGGGATGGTGCACGTAGGGACTCGAGCTGGACGCATCGTTATCTCTCCATAATTTGAGGTCCTTGCGTGCGAATTCTTTAGAAACCAACGAGTAAAACTCTAGAGTTGGTCCCAATCCAGTCCCGACCTCTTCAAAGTACTCCACTTCGAGAACGGAAGAGGACGATCCATACATCTCGAAGACCTTGACTGCAGACTCCAAGATGTGCTTGCGAGAAATTCTGACCTTCTGTCGCTGCAGACGACCCAGGAACCCAATGCCATCATCTCGCCTTGAACTATCCTGACCCCGAGTTTGCTGGCTCTGCCATTTCAATATAAGGCGAGCGTAACCGAAGGATGTTGACTGCAAGAAGCTATATCGTGTGGCGAACGGGAAGAGGAATGGGAATTTTTGAGGAAGATCGACAGCCCAATCTGGGAGACATGAACTAGATGATGGGAGGTGAGAAGAGTATTCGTCGGTCATGACACTGGCAGCCTACCTTGCAACAATCATTGGCTCTTCTAATTGTCTCGTCAGTTTTGCTGAGAGCTTGTTGTTAACAAACGCCGACTCAGAAAGACTTCGTTTATCTCCAGCAAACGCCGTGCGTTCGGACTCTAATGCATTCAGTTGGCTCAGGACACGTAACAAGTGGACGATCTTGGTTGGCGGTGCATCTTCAGGTAGAGACGAGAGAGTTGGACTCGGGCTTCGTTTATGCCCAGGTTCCACATCAGAGCGAGCTGCGACGAACAATTGAGCAACATGGGGTAATGAAGACAAGAACACATACAGTCTGCAGTAGGAGGGCCTGGTACCTTCTTGAATTTGATGGTGTAGACGCCTTGCCAAATCATGTGCGGCGGCAATGCTCCCGACTTCTTGCGCATCTCATGCTGATGTATGGCTCCATAAATGGTAAGATCCAGTGGTAATACTTGGTCGTCCATGGAGAATTGAAGATGCCAGTCTGCGGGCTTCGATTTAAGTGCAGATGCATACGATCCACGAGCAGCGGCGGCGGATCGGGGATTGGAGGTAGCATCCTTTGACGAGCCACTGGGGGTAGCGACACGGGTGCCATCAGGTGTTTGCGCTTCTACTTTAGAACCATCTACAAGATAATCAGACATTGTTGGGAGAGGAGGTGATCACCCATAGCTTACCGTCAGCAACGTTCAAGGTGATGGTTTTATCTGCAACGGAATTGTCGACATCGTCATCATCGTATACTTCGGCGTCTATGTCATCGTCAGAGAACTCATCATGGAACTCCGGATCACCGAGAGTATCGCTGTGTCCCGAGTCTGCGGTACTTGGTGGGGCGGCGGGTGCGTCTGCCTGGTCTCCAGTTGTGGAGATTGACGTTGAAGCACCTGCATCCGCTTCTGTGGAACCTCCATTCTTGGCACTCAGTCTCTGGCTACGACGACGAGTCGCTGTTGAAGGTTCGGGCACAGAGGAACCGCCGACTGACGTTGGTGGATTGGTGGAAATTTCGCCCGAAGCCCTTGAGGATGAAGCAGCCGCATGGCTCGCTGCCAGCGCTGCAAACATACCGGAAAGTCTCGAATGCCCAACCAGGAGACCTGCCACTCGGGGTCGCAAATAGTCATGCAAAGCCTGGAAAGTTGCAATGGCGTGAATGGATACAACGATGTTGCTCAGATTGCGTGGTACGTCGCCATCGGTATCTGCAACCAACCGGAGCCTTATCTGACGAGCAAGAAGGGATGGAGAACTGCGTTTCGATTCTAAGACGGGTTAGCTACATCATCGACAACAAAAATGGATCCCCTACCATCGCTGTTCTGAGAGACTGTAATCACTTCGAAAGATTCCATCCTGGTCAGACTCTCTTGCAACTTCTTCACCAGAGTAGCAAACGCAGTCTGTGACTGCTGTAGGCCCTTCGCTTGTCTGCCGGTAAAGGCGTCTAAAAGCAACTCCTTCCGCCTCTTGATGCCGACTTAATAAATATATCTCAGTGTATGTAACTTCAGATAGGGAAGGAATAGAATTTACCAAGACGTCCTTCATCCGTCGCAAATCGTAATAACCCATCCACCACACCACTTTGAAGAAGTTCAAAGCTTGACACTGATGTATGAGGGGACGAAAATAGTTGGGCAAGCTCCCACATAACCTCTGACAGCTCGGAGTCGGAAGCCGTCGGCGAAGAGAATTTCTCGACAAGGTTTCGCAAACGTTCGAACGAATCATCTTGGTCCAAAGTATTTTCGTCAGATAGATACTTGAACCTGAGCACCCTCGACCGCAGGGTGATCGCGTCCTCGGGGTCCAATGTCGTTGAAGACAACTTTTTGATTCCCGGAATGGAACCTCCCGCCATCGGAAGATGGTCGAACGGCGATTCGGCCTCTCGCTCCTTCTCTTTTTCCTTCTCTTTTGATTTTGATGTCGTCAGTTGTCGGTCTGCCAGATTTTCGATCTCGTGAAACACGCCTTCGCGGCGGAACGCAGGGCCATACAGCGATGGCGCTTTGGAGAGCAACAAATCCACCAGTTGGAGGGCACCGATCACAAGCGAAGGATGATCCCGAGAGGACAAAATGGATGACGCAAAAGTGGCAATCGGCACATACTGCAGAGAGATTATTAGTGCGCAAAGTGGAGATGTAATAATTAGTGACTACCTTGAGAATAGACTTGATTCCATCTGCCTCCAAAAAGCTCACTGCCTTGAGGAGTCCATTTAAGCTCTTTACCCGCAACGGGGTCGCGACACTAGCAGCGTAAACATCGACTAGGATCGGTACAAGCAGCTGCATGAAGCGTTCCACGACGAAAGGTTTTGACTGTAAGACTTCCGTTCGACTAGGCGTGGAATCTTTCTGTGCAGGAACCGGGGTAGAGGCGTCGTCGGGATCCTGAGGTGTCGGGGTTTCCATATGTGCCGGAACAGTGGACGACGTTTCATTATCAATGGACATGCCTGCCTCAGCTGAACCGGCTGAGGCACTGGCGACCTGGTTTGCCAAACGCGCAGCAGCTCTCTCGGCTTTGGCTTTAGCCTTGACCATACGAACCAGGGCCTTCTCGGAGTACGATTTGTGGTCGAACACACTATCTGCAAACTGTTAGTACAACGCCACTGTGGTGCAGCCACATATGACATACCTTTCGGCAAAGGCGGCAAAAGTTCTGAGATCAAACTCAGAGCCTCCTCAACTTGGTCCTTCGGCCTGTGTGCTAGGTTCTCCATGACTGTCATATCTGCCAACCCTCCTCCCAATCCCTGGCCTCCAGCGCCATCGCCTTGCTCGTTCCCATTTTCCACGGCAGAAGGCAGAACGCCTGTCAAAATCTGGTAGAGAGTGTCGACGATATCCGCCTCCAGAAGTGCAAGCGAGATGTTCGGGCTTGCCCGCGCGCACGTCGCAAGAGCACGCAGTAACAGCGTGTATGTGTTGGGAGCGATGATGGGTGACCCGCCTGCAGGCAGTAATAGGTGATTTACCGCGCCAATGAGAGGAGTGTCAACCAAAGCCTCCAGGTTTTCCACAGAGGAGCGATTGTACGAGTCTATGACCCTGATAACGCACAAGCATGCAAACTCGACCAGACGTTGGTCGGAGTACGTAAGGCAGTTACGAATGATTGGCCAGACTTCCTTGATCATCGTAAAATGCTCGGAGGACACACTGCGACAGCAGTTGGCGGCAGCCTGTAAAGCGGTCCGCTGAACAGCGATGGAAAAGAAGTCGAGATAGTTGAGAAGTGCCGCAAGACCGCCTTCTCGCACAATGGCACTGGGGAATTCTTCAGAAATCTTTTCCATCGTCTGAAGGACATTTTATTAATTTGATTCTGAACGCGATTCAAAACAAAGCTTACGCTTAGGGTTTGCTCCGCAAGATCGATATATGATATCTCAACCAGCTTGCTGCAGAGAACAGGGACTGCACCGTGGTACACAACCGTATGAGCAACACCAGGAAGCGCTTCCATCAAATTAGCAAGGCATCGACATGCGAGCACCTGGGCTTCTGGGTTCTCGTCCCCTTGGTATTGACCACCAGTACTCATAGCAAGGGCGGCTGCGAGGGCGGCATCTTCGTCCTGCTCTGCACCATCGTCATCACCATCGTCGTCATCGTCATCGTCAGCACCCTTGCCACCGAGTATCCTTACCAATTCCCGCACATATGAGTCCACCGGGAACGATCCGGCGAGAGTTTCTTCGGTACTGATACTAAGCAATTCGCTCAGCTCTTGTAGGGTGAGAAGACGAGTGGTCGGGTCCGCAGTGGATTTGATATTGTTAAGCATCGTCTTGAGGCGGGAGGACAGTGAGACCATGTAAGATCCGAATTGACGGTAGTCACCAAACATCGCCATGGCGGCTGCCTCGTCAAGTCCACCAAAGCCATGGCTTGCTGGGGGGGCCGGATGGCTTGCTAAATCACTTGTCCCAGTCGTCCGGATTTCCTCTCTATCATCCTCATCGCTATCCTCGTTATCGTTACTGTCTTCATCATCACATTGATTATTGCTGTTATCGTGGTTATCCCCTTGCTTCTCGCGATCTCCAGCTGTCGCTCCAAATTCAACGGCGGGTTCTTCTGCATCTGAATCTTCCTGCATTTGGAAATCAGCATCCAGCATCTCTATATCTTCGTTGTCCGGGCGGGACGACCCAGTGGCTGCGATTTTCGATTTCAATGCTGCCTTGCTTCGAGCGCTTGTGGATGCCCTATTAGTCGTAAGCAATAGCGCAGAAACAATATTCGAAATATGCATACCTAGTCTTTCGTGGAGCCATGTCAGAATGAGTCGATGCCGCTCCCGATCGTAAAGAATATGCCGAAGTCCGTGCGCGTTTGGTCGAGGGCTGCTCAGCTATGTCGTCGGTGTCAGCTTCTGGGGGAACACGCTTCTTGCCCTTGGATGAAATAGAAGTTTCGTTGGTGGTGGCAGTCGTAGAGTTAGAAGTGTTGTTTCGTCTTGCCCTGAAAGCAATGATATGAGAATTCGTGTGATGGTGGTGGTAAACCTGTGCAAACCTTTTGGCGCTGATACGTGGGGTGTCGTCCTCCTGCACTTCCCTCGCCTTTCCCTTGGCAGTAGCTGAGATAGTTTCTTTGCTTCCTTTCCCTCTCCCTGTACTTGAGGCAGCACGGGTATTCCGAGAGACTGGGGTGTCTGCACTGACAACTGAAGTTGACACCTCTTGGGCTGCGTTTATCGTATCACGCTCCTTTCCCTTTCCTTTATTGGTCGGTTTCTGTTTGGCGGACTGGACACGAGTACTGGAGCGCAGAGTTCTGTCGGAATTCGAAGGTGCGGACGATTCTTGTTCTGGAAGGTGTGGTTGGGTGGATGTCCTGGAGCTTGTGGCCTCTGTGCTATGGATTGGTTCTAAATCCATTTAGTTCATGCACCCAGCCATCGATCCAGAATTCTGAGCTCGAGGGTAGATATAAGGCTACAAGAGCAGAGAAAGTGGTGGGACGGGTTAAAAGGAAAGAGCAGGTCTGACCCTTGCCGTCTGCCATGCCTTAAACTAAGTTACGTAAGGCTAGTGGCGCATATTTGGTCTTGGTCTTTGCTGAGCGCTGAGCCAGAAGGAGCAGAATTACTTCAATTGTTGCAGTCATTCAGGATGCGTAACTAATTACACGCGAGAAGTCTTTAAAACGCCTTCAACACTATCGGTAAACAGGCGAACAATTGTTTCGACCTCTAGACTTGTCACGTTGTAAGCAGGAGCGAAGATAATTGTGTCACCCCGAGTTCCGTCGAGAGTGGCTCCTCCCGTCATCCCCATGACAATCAGCCCGTTTTCATGAGCCTTTGCTTGAACAAGATTTGCAAAGGCTTCGCCTTTGAAGTCATACGAACCCGCTTCAGAGTTCGCAAAGTCGAATTCAACCGCCCAGAAGCCTCCTCCCCCACGGATGTCAAAGACAAATGGCCGAGCGAGGCTTGACTTACGCGTCAGGGATTCCGTTAAAAGCGAATCTGTAGGTTGATGAATATATTAAAAGTCAAGGATGGAATTGATCCGTACTCAAGTATGCTCCCTGTTTCCGAATGTTCTCCAAAAGATTTTCGGATTCGATAACCTCTTGAACCGCAAGTGCTGCGGCGCATGCAAGGGGATGGGCCTGTTGTAAGCATTGGCAGTCAGCGTAGGGTATGAGCTAGTCAGACGATAACGACATTCCTGGTAAGTATGACCATGCTTCCAGAAACCTGACGTGCTCTGGATACCATCGGTGACCTTTGGCGAGATTAGGATAGCTCCAATAGTGGCATAACTGATCGACTTTTATTAACGCAAATGAGTGATCATTGCAAATCCCTCACCCTCCACCAAGGCCTTTAGCCACAGCTTGAATATCAGGCTGAGTAAAGACACGGGCGTCAACGAGGAACGAAGCTGAAATGCAAGAACATCAACATACTGCGACGCCATCTCCAAAGGATTGCCATCCGTGAAGAGTTCCCATCCCTGAGGATTGACCATTTAGCTCTGACCCATGGAGACATACATGCGTTTATCGTTGAACTCACGTCCCATGCCACTCATAACCTGAATTATAGATATCCGAGTCAGCGACAACAATTGAATGAGAGATGAAAGTCCAAACTTACTTCGTCAAGGATGAATAAGGCTCCGTATTTGTCGCAAACAGACTTCACGGCTTGAAGCATATTCAGCATTTGATTCGTTCAGTCTTCATTAATCATTCTTTGTACGTACCTTTGAAATAGCCTTTGGGGGCTGGAACGACCCCAGTAGTTGCACCTACAACTGTTTCCGCGACGACTGCAGAGGGGACGCGGTAAGAACATATCGGCAGCGCGTAAAATTGTTAAATCATACACCCAATCACAGTCTTGGGTCCAAGTTCGATGAACTTGTTTTCCAACTCCTGTCGCAGACGTTCCACGTACTGTTCTTCGGTTTCATCGGGCTTCTGGTAACGTTTGGCGTAGGCAGGCGAAACATGATGGAAATGCTCTTTCTCCAAAAGAGGGATATATATGGCCCGACGAGTAGGATGGTAGGCGACTGACAGTGTTGCAAGAGTGTTCCCATGAAACGACGATTGCCTCCCGATGAAGTGGGTGCGTTCCTCTTCCCCGATTTCCACGAAGTACTTGAGCAATTATTAGATTCCATTGAGTGATCAAACTTGAAGACTAACCTGTCTGGCAAGTTTCAGGACGCCTTCCATTGCTTCTGAACCTGTATTTTCACAGTATCCGCCGTAAGTCGCGAACAGGGGAGAAATCGATCAAGCATACCGCCAGATGCATATCCCACAGAAGAGAATGCCCCCTGACTGGTCTCTACCAACTTCTTTGCGAGGGCTTCAGCAGGTTCATTTGTGTGCTGGAAATTGTAGACATCTATCGGCATGACCGGTCAGGTGTTTGGCACGAAAGAATATGAATCCCTCGTTCGAGTCTCGACGCTCACAGGACAATTTATCCAGCTGGTTCTTGATGGCTTCAACAACCTTTGGATGGCCATTCCCAATACAAGCGACAGCTGCGCCACCAATGGCATCGAAAACCTTCCTGCCACTGGCTTCCACGATGTAACTGCCTTGTCCAGACACCGCGACTGGGGGTGCGACAGGAACACGGTGTAGGACGTAGCTGCGCTGCGTCTCCTGAACTGTATTTGGCTTGTTTTCAAGGGAGGCAGTCATAATGGGCGAGATGAGGCAGGCAGACGTATGGATCCTGTCGGTTTTAGGGGCCCTGACAATTAAAAGTGGCGAAACCTCACGGATACTAACGTAGCCTGTGGTCAGAGGGTCCAGGACATGACATGTGTTGAGATAGCAATAATTTCGTATAATTTCGCCATCTGTTTGTCTATCTTGTGTCTGTCCGCTGACATTCCGAAAGACCAGTGATATCGAAATTATGAGCAGGGTCCAAAGTAAATACGAGTCGGAGCCTGAGAGAGTTGTTAACAAACCTTAGATTTCCCACAGTCACAAATCTAACTCTGAACTATCACCTCCAATAGCATCTCGTCTGTAGGACCTTTGGTTCAGTCGTTGACCAGGAACATCATTTGGCTGTGTTTAATTATCGCAATGAAGCAGAACGGCAGCAAATCCCGTGCTCAGGCGAATCCTTTGCCTTCTACAACCCTGCTCGATTTCTTCGCAGCCAAACCCGCCGGAGCCCCGTCCGCACACCCCAGAAAACGAGTACACGGTCAGCAACAAGCCAAGACGCGCGCGACACCGCAGGAAATCATCGTTATCGACTCTGATTCTGATTCCGATGCGGTTCAGATTGTGGATGTTGGGATTAAACGACGGCGTACTACTATTAGTCCTGCACGTCCCGCACCCCCAAAACGCGACCGCGCAGTCAAACTCGAACGCCCGTGCGATAACGAAATAGGGGAAATACGCCCAATCCTAAACGACGCGCAGCTTGAGCTCAAGCGGTGCGACTTTGGAATACCTGTCCTGCTCCAGGATGGTTCTGTCGGCAGTGGGTCCAGTTTAAAGTGTGACGCTCCTAAGCTCTCACCTATCCTTGACTACCGAGCCGAACCAACAAAAGGCTCAGAAGGCGCTTGGCGTACCGACGGTCAGTCTGAGAGCGTTGTCGACCTCGACTTGACGCTCGATGAATGGGCCACAGGTGACGACGAATTGGAGAAAGAACCCGATACCCACCAAGAAGAAAAGATTGGCGAGGAAATATGGCAAGAGCAAGAGACCTTCGTAGACACACCGGGAGATGAACCCGGCGATTTGAACCCAAAAATAGAGCAGGAGATGGCGGGTGCCATCCCACCAGAGAGACAAAATGGGCAGAATCATGACGCTGAAGGCAACGCATTCTCGGTGTTGATGTCATCCTGCAAGGAAAACGAAGCATGGAAAGAGGCATCCGCAGCCGAAGACTCTTCGTTTCGTTCTACCAAAGCGAACGGAGGTAGAAGAAAAGCACCGTTCTATAAAGTTTTACAAGGCATGCCTATCGCTGTAGACGCCTTCAAGTATGGGAAGATTCCCGAAGTTGCCGCTTATTTCCTTACGTTCGTGAGGTTCTTTTTCTTTTCCACTGTGGTAACTAACATATGCTACAGCCATGCACACTCGGACCATTACACGAATCTATCTTCCAGCTGGAAACATGGGCCCATATACTGCTCGGAAGGGACGGCAAACCTCATCATGCATATGCTCTCTGTAGATAAAAAATGGGTTTACCCCCTCCCAATGGATACACCCACTGAAATCCCAAACACCAACGGAGTAAAGGTCACACTCATAGAAGCGAATCACTGCCCTGGTTCTTGTCTTTTCTTCTTCGAAGGCCGACAAACCGTAAATGCTGGAGACAGCGCCTTTAAATCAGCCTACATTGGCTCTGAACGAACCTTTCGTTACTTGCATTGCGGTGACTTCCGCGCATCGCCTCAACACGTACTCCACCCCGCAGTCAAAGGAAAGTACATTGACCATGTGTACCTCGACACCACGTACTTAGACCCCAAGGTACGTACGTTTCAAATCGCATACATGCCGAACGAGGGCTCATGGTGTTTAGTATACATTCCCCCCGCAGGCACTCGTCATATCTGCATGTGCAAACTTGGCCAAGAGACTCGCTGTTGATGCCCCGATCCACGAGTCTTCTAACGCCATCTCCTCCTGGTTCACAAGCTCGTCAAAAGGGAAGGGGAAGGCAGCTGACAAGCCAACACTTTTCGTCGTAGGGTAAGACACAGTTCGTTAGCTTTCTTTAGTGTGCTGAAGTTATTCTCCTAGCACATACTCTATTGGCAAAGAAAGGATCGTCAAAGGTAATTGCGACATAATTCGAATCGCGTGCATACTATTAACTTTGTACCCCAGCCGTTGCTCGCGCTTTAGGCACCAAGATATTTTGTGATAAGCGGAAAGCTGACATCCTTCGGTGTCAAGCAGACACAGAGTTGCACTCCATGCTCACGGCTAACCCTTCGGATTCAGTGGTCCATCTGCTCCCGCTCGGAATGATTACTGGCGACAAGCTCAAACCATACCTCGCCCGTTTTTCTGACAGATACTCAAAAATCGTAGGCTTTCGGCCAACCGGATGGACGTGAGTTCAATTCAAATCGTTACCCCTAAACGTATCAACTGAAAGCGCGCAAAGTTATGTTCAGCCGTCAGGAACAGACCAACAACCGAGTGTGCATGCGATCCTCACTCGCACCGTTCAGAAGACCTTCAATTGCGAAGATCTGAAGCCGAATGGCAAGTCAAATTCCACAGTCCAGATGTACTCTGTGCCATATTCCGAACACTCTTCATTTTATGAGCTCACTTGCTTTGCCATGTCGCTCAACTGGGCAAAAATGATCGCGACAGTGAACGTTGGGAGTGACCGTAGCCGCGCAAAAATGTCCAAGTGGTTCGACAAGTGGGAGGCAGAACGAAAACGGAGAGGGACCGTTGAGGTAGTCAATCATAGACACATCGAATATTGGTAGAGATCAAACCTGGCTTACGCTAAAAACGGTCATTCCAAGTGCGGAGATTTGCATGAATATGGAGTCGGTCATGTAAACATACAAGACATGATGTGGGCATGGAATGAAAAAGCGAAGGGAAAGTATGTGTTTATTGCTCGGCAGTAGCACGTTTTCTCCTGACATCACGCTCCTCAGCAATGGTGAGCTTGATACCCTTGCCCTTTGGCAGGGAGACCCAAGCCTTGACACCCTCGCCGATGACGAAAACGTTGGACACTCTGTATACCGGTTAGCAAAGGGGAACGTGCTTGTTTAGAAAACGGAGACGAACCGGGTGGCGAAAGTTCGGTCCAGCGAGTCCTTGATGTGAACGATGTCAAATCCACCGGTGTGCTTCTCCCTGTGCACAATAACACCAGCACGACCCATGTTGCGACCACCGGTGACACTGACGAGGTTACCAGTGTCGAACTTGACGAAATCGGTGATTTTGTTCTGCTCGAAGTCGAACTTGACGGTATCGTTGACCTTGATGAGGGGGTCGGGATATCGGATGGTTCGGCCGTCATGGGTGACAATGTGGGGAACACCGCGAGCTCCAAGAGCGACTCTCTTGACCTTCAAAAGCTTGTAGGTGGCCTCTTCGGGGGTGATACGGTGGATGGTGAATCGGCCCTTGATGTCGTACAAGAGACGGAAGTGTTCGCCAGACTTCTCGATGGAAATGACATCTGAATTGAAATGGCGATGTCATTAGAACCTTGGAAAATTGGCCCCATTCCAGAAACTCACCCATGAATCCAGCGGGGTAAGTGGGGTCGGTGCGGACCTTGCCGTCAATTTTAATCAAGCGTTGCTTGACGATGGCAGTAACCTCACGGCCAGTCAAAGCATACTTTAGGCGATTGCGGAGGAAGACGGTGAGGGGAAGAGATTCGCGGAGTTTATGGGGACCAGGAGAAGGACGAGAGGCCTATGGTCGCGAAAACGATGTGTTAGAGATGCCAAATTTAATGAAATAGTTATTGTACGCACATAGGTACCGCCGAGCTTGTCCAACATCCATGACGAAGGCGCAGCAAGACGCTTCAAGTGCTTTTTGGGTCCCCGAGCCTGGAGAAGAGGATAATGAGTTGTTGCTCGTACATTTCGATATCAGAGAGTCCGTCCGAGTCCATTGGCCAAAGATCATCCAACCGAAAATCTACGCATCCACCCCAACCAGCAGCACTTCGCGGCTACATTTTCGCCTATGAACCCGGACGGCACCCTTCTAACGTTTAACACGAACCATTTTGCGATGCCGATTGCTTGAGGTGTCTTGAGGAGGTCGATGAGCCCGTTGACCAGAGACTTTGCGGCTTGCAGGAACGTGAGAAAGTTGCGAAGTGGATCACGCTTGGACCCCTGCTTTGTCATCTCCTTGGCATGGGCTGTACCGCCACATGCTTAGTTGAAGTTAGCGCTGCATTTTGTCGAGAGAAATGAGTACTGTGTACTGAGTTTGAGTTGTATACATACAGTACAAGGAGTGCGATATGAAGACATAATCATTATTGCTTTGAATGCTCTAGTATTATGAACGATATGCAATGTCCAGCCAATAAAGGTATCAAGTGAGGTCATTAGAATTTAAATTCCAAATCGTATCGTAATCCGTGTCACATATACATGATAATTTACATTACTGGTCGGTGGTGCTCACTCACCCGCCGTGGCGATGTGAGCTGTGACTCCGGTCTTGCATGCCCGCATAGCCCACAGCTTCCGGAAGCACTGTGGTACCCATAGGAGGAGAGTGTGACGCCACAGACGGTGGCGGGGAGGGATAAGAATGTCGTCTTGATGGTTCGTACTCCTCTTTCATTGTTTGCAGCCGAGTGTCCATGACATTGATGAAGTGGGCGGTAGGAGGTGCTTGGGTAGGCCGTTGATGTGCATAACCGTTCTGAAACGGTATATCGTTCGCAGACAGAGAGAAGCCACGAGCACGAGCGTAGGCACCCGAACCAAGCCCTGTGGTTTCTGTGACACCAAATTTGTCGGGAGGTGTTTCTGTGCCATCCAACAATCTTGCTTCTTCCTTCGTCGTCGGCAAAGCAAGACTGTGGACCGCCTCAAGTCGTTGGACCTTTTTCTCTCCTTTCTCAACATCACTTTTGGCGTTGTTGTACATGTACAAGCCAGTGAATGTCAAGAGGATACCGAAAGCCTGCACAGGATGTACACGCTGGGCAAACCAGACGATTGCGATGCATATGACCGCTACGCGCTTGATCAAGGATGCAATGGAATACGTGACTGGAGAGGTCGAGGAAAGGATGATGAATGCGATGATGTTCTGTGCATAATGCACTGTGCCGTTCATAAAGAAATAGTATGATACGGAGTGGGCAGGGGGGCGTCCTTCTTTTGCGTGCGCGAGGTGGTGAGAGCCGGAAAGGAAGGTGGGAAGGTCGTAATACATCCAGATCGGTATCATGAGAACGAAGGCCATTCCAGATGAATACAACAGGAGATTTAGCTTGTCCAGCTTGTGCGATGTAGTACCAGAATTGGTCGGCATGATTTTCTTGAAGAAGATATTCGAACTGACGAATATCACGGCCGAACCAAATGCGCTGAGTAGCCCCACGGCGTTGGAAGCTGACATGTCGAATGAACACGCCAGCATAACGCCCAGCGTCAAAGGCAGAAGTGAAATATACGTCTTGGACGAATAGCTAACTCCAAACAGGAGCGCATAAGCCGCGACGGTGAAAAGTGGCGAAAGTGCCTATTCAACATGAGCAAAAGCAACATCAAGCGCATACAAGCACTCTCACCTTGATTGTATGCACTGTGCTCACTGGTATCCTTGAAATGGCGATACTGGAGAAGATGTGACCAGCAACTTGAAACAAACCCATTGGAAAGGTGCTCTGCAGGATTTTCCTAGTCGGTTTGCGTAATGTCGTAAACTGCACCAGTGGTGACATACACAATAGGCAATATCCGGCCACGAATCCGAATTGCACAAAGGTGAGGGTTATTGGGTAGCGAAACTGGTTGAGGATGGCTTTGCCGGTGTTGGACGATAATGCAGAGGACATGTACCACAAACCACACATAAGAACGAAGGTTCCGGTAGAGTTGTTGGGCGCCGTAGTAAGTGTTCGATGGGAGCGGCGGTGCGATGGAGAGAAGAGGTGGACAACAGTGTTCTTCATGTCCTCTATCGTCATTACAAGGTTGGACCCAAAGCGCTGCAGCCAAGGCTTCTCATTCGTCCAAACGGGACTGTACATCGGCATTGTGCCTGACTGCCACATCAGGTCCGAAGGTTTATGGGCGTCATTGAGACCTTGATGCTGGGTGGGATACATGGTGAAGGGTATGTCGACCGGCGAGTGGAATGCAGGGTATTATGGGCAGCTGTTTGTGAGCATATGCCTTCCTCGACCAAGAACGGAATTTGCTACTGATTCCCGTCGCAAAATTAAAGGCGGGAATGTTTCCGCTGGGCGATGTCGACGACGACGACGGGATAGCTCAACGATGACAAGACTGAGAATAAATCTCGCGGAATCAACTGTGCCAAGCCGGGCCCAGATCACCGGAGTCACGAGGCCCGATGATTAAATAATAATCTAATCAGATAGCTTCCGACACGGTCACGACAGCAAGGTCCCAGTGATCGTCGTCACCGTCACCTTTGCTCTAACCACGTCTCTACCGCGAGGCCTTTTCATTAATTAGTAGTCAACTCAATCATTGGAACATGTCAGAAATCACCGCCGCACCTCAAACAGCGCCTGTACAAGCTTCGCCAGAGACCCAGATTGAGGCAACATCAACTTTGGATACTGAAGTTGCCAGCTCGTCGGTTTCGCAGTCTTCAAACTCCGTCCAGGAGGCAGCAACGGCAGCTCCTATAAAGGAGGCCGAACTTGCCATTACCTCACAAGGTCCAGAACCAGCAGTGGCTCGCACGCAGCCCACCACGACAGAAGCGCAGCCAGAGGCAGCAGCCACTGCCATGTCAGAGTCAGCTACAACAACAGTTCCTAGTAATCCTGCGACCAAAGAGGAGTCTGAGGCCGCTCCTGCCCCTGAAATGACAGAACCTGGCACGTTGGAGAGCAACCTTGCGCAAGATTCCGAAAAGAATGCCGCGGAAGAGCCTCAAAGCCCGCTCACGAAACAATTCACCGAACCAGAATGGGCTGCGTTGAAGGAGTTTAGGGTGAGTGTAAGATGTAGAGGCCAGTGTAGCTTTACTAAGTCTGTTTGCTAGTCTTCCCTGCCGGAAACGCTTTCACAGGCATTCCCCGATCGCACAAACGCTAGTACAACTCCTATTAAGCTTTGGGGTGTCACAATCGATCCCAAAAACCCCACAAACGATGCGCGCGTCAGCGTTATTCTGATGAAGTTCCTGCGAGCTAGGTTCGTCGATTCTGCTACCTATGCATCACATACTCAACCCTTGCAGAAATCTGAACCCTACTGTCGCAGCGGACATGTTTATCAGTACCTTGAGATGGCGAGAATCTTTCGACATTGAGGCTGCCCTCAAGGAGGAGTTCCCCAAGGATATTTTCGGCCCATTGGCCCATACTTTCGGCGTGGACAACGGAAAGCGCCCAGTTGTGTGGGTGCCTTTTTTATGCGACACTCTCCCGCACTGCTGACTTAGGTCTTACAGTTACAATCTCTACGGTGCAAATCCCGACATCAAGGCTGTGTTTTCTGATGTCCAACGCTTTATTAGGTGGGAACACCTTTCCCAAGTGCTCCGAGAAACTGAATGGTTGACTTTTCATCCCGGTTCCTAGGTGGAGAGTTGCTCTCCAAGAGCGCAGCGTCGCTCTTCTTGACTTCACTGAGGTTGACCAAATGATTCAGATTCACGGTATGCCTTTTATCCAACGACAATTGCTTGCCTGCGTTGACACTTGCCTATGAGACTACCAAGGTGTTGGATTGACCAGTCGGGATGCCAACTCCAAGGCCGCCGCTGGGGAAGCGACCAACATTTTCCAGAACCACTATCCAGAGTTGCTATATAAGAAATTCTTCGTCAATGTCCCTACCCTTCTCAATTGGATCTTTTGGGCATTCAAACCTCTCATGCCTGCCGCCACCCTCGCCAAGATGTCTGTTGTCGGCTCAGGCACACGAGCATTGTCCGGAGCCTTGCTTCCATACATTGATGCAACCGAACTCCCTGAACGATATGGCGGTCAAGCAAAGGGGGGATTCTAAACCATCTACTCCATTATTTGGCCCTTATTTAGCTTGTCCAGCTCTCGGATCTCAGCCTCTATACACTGCTTTATACCTTCAGACTAACCTGATAGCACTATTTTAGTGTACTGTTACTCCGTAACCGATATACTCATCATTTATTGAATACGATTTATAGCTTTTGAGGAACTGCAAGTCATCCAAGCACAACCGCGCGTAAGTAAGTTTTTGGGATGCTTGCCTTGCACAGGATGATGGATGATCATGGTTTCTAAACACCTTGCCTGCTGCCATCACTGAATATGTTAACCTCAAATCCTTCGCTCACAAGAGATGTGAGATGTTTGAAACATCGGCCCTTGAATGGGCAGCACAATATGCGCCTTTACCTCTGCATTGTCTGGAATGAAACACACGCCGGTCCCATCGACTGAAGAACAATGCCCTCAAACGATGGCGAAACTTCGCACTTGCATCTTCTCTAAATATCTCCTTTCCTTCGGTCATGGACCTGTCATCATCGAATCCGAAAGCCCTGAAGGCGCGTAAACGCGTCAGGATCCGGCGTAATACACAGGTCGACGATGAGGCGAAAGGGCTAAAATCCGCCTGGGACTCTGGAAACTGGTATCGACCGCTTCTCAGGATCTTCATCCTACTTAACGCTGCATATTTCACATACCTGCTGGCCGAACTGTTACTTGAACTGCAGGACCCGTATTCTCGGGAATTAAAACAATGTCACCAACCAACTGCCCTCACACCAACGCGACACCTGGATCTTTGGAAACAGCTGAACACAGATTTGACGACCGACTCCATGCGAAATAAGGTTGTTTCGTGGCTTGCGAATGCGATACGTCTACCGTTAGTTTCTCGTCCGCGTTCGTCAACCCTTTGACTGATCCAGCCGGTGACCCATGCAGCACAGAGACTTTTGACGACATGGGAAACATTGGCGAAGATGGGAGATGGAATAACTTCATCCCTTTCCAAGAGTATCTCAAGGATACCTTCCCACTTGTGTCAGTTGATATGAGCTCTGCATCGGGTGTACTGCTTTGCTCATTACCTATAGACATTCTTCCCTTGAGCTAACGAAGGTCAACACGTTTGGATTGCTCTATGAATGGAAAGGACAGCACCAGGATCTCAAGCCTATGCTTTTGGCAGCCCACCAAGGCGAGGACTCTTTCCATCTTTTTTATATTTGACCCTAACAAACTCCTCCTGAAAGATGTGGTGCCAGTAGAGCATAGTACAATCGACGAATGGGTTCACCCGCCCTTTTCAGGGACCTACGATGGTGAGCTCTTGCCCTGTTACCTGGGCGCTCGCTGAAGAGATGTTCAAGGCGAACGCATCTGGGGACGAGGAAGTTCTGACGACAAAGGCAGCCTAATCAGCATCCTGTCTGCAGTAGAAATGCTCTTGGACTCCGGATTCAAGCCAACCCGCAGTCTTATACTTGCTTTTGGGTTCGATGAAGAAGCTAGTGGGTTTCACGTCCGTTATTGTTATTCTACTGCCATTTGCATCTCCTCTCTAATATGTTTGCAGGGGGCAGGTCACTTAGCGGGTGCTATCAAAGATAAATACGGCGAGAAGGGAGTCGCAATGATTGTCGATGAAGGAGGTAAGCTAACCATTTGCCCGCCAGTGGGCCTCTTGTAACTAATTCATCTCAAAGCCGGATTTTACGATGAATTTGGATCTGCGATTGCTCTTCCCGGTATCACAGAAAAGGGTTTGTATAACATCCGCCTTCAGGTTCAAACTCCTGGGGGTCACTCCAGTGTTCCACCTGACCATACGGTAGGTTCTTTTTGAGCGAACCTGACCTTGATCATTGTGGCTATTATTGATGACATGCTTTCTAGAGCATCGGAATCTTGTCTGAAATGGTGACCTATCTAGAGAACCACCCGCTATCGCCTTCTCTGGTACGTGAAATAAATTACGTCTGTAGCCATCCAAGCCTCAACACGCTCTGCAGGATCGCAGGCAACCTCTGTTCCGAACACTTCAGTGCGTCGCCCAGCATGCGAAAGAGGTCCCTCGTATTATGCGAAGGACGATTACGATGTCATTTTATTCGAAAGTCGTTTTATTGCTGCTCCAACGACAATTCATGAGCCAGAAATTGTTCAGAAGTCTGGTAGGGACAACACAGGCCGTTGACATGATTCATGGTGGAATCAAGAATAACGCATTGCCAGAGACAGCATGGGCCGTCTTCAACCACCGTATATCTGTGACGAGGTCAAGGCACACAATTTCTTCTACGCCTTCGCTCAGCTGACGCCATTCAATTCCATAGCTCCTTGGCCGACATCCAGCGTCGTTACCGAGATCTACTTCAACCTTTGGCCTTCAAACATAATCTGAGGTTTACTGCGTTTGGAGATATCGTTGGCGGAGAAGATCTGGACTCAAGCCACTCTTTGATAGTGATGAATGCGACATTGCATGGTTTAGAACCAGCTCCAGTTACACCCACCGGACAGGGTTCGACACCGTATCTACTTCTCGCGGGGACAATTAAGGCTACATATGGTGCTCACCGCGGTTTCGATAATGCAGGAGGGTTAGTAATTGCACCTAGTATGATGCCAGGGAATACTGGTAGGCATTTTCAACGATGTGAGGAGCTGACGTAGGCTGACTCTTTGTCTCATTAGATACTCGCTACTACTGGGACCTCACAGACCACATCTTCCGGTACAATCACTACCATAATCTGAACCCAAAGGTTCGCGGCGTACATACCGTCAATGAATGTAAGTCTAGCAGGACTGCCATTCAGCCTGCTAATGGCCATAATTAACGATAACAAAGACATTCCCGCAGATGTACTCGTCGAAATGATTCGCTTCTTTGTGACAATCATTCTCAACGCAGATGAATCCACGACTTTATAATCATGGAAGAGGTATTACTATGTACTTGATCTATATAATGCGAATGGACGTTTTGTGCATGATGCATCATATGCATCATAGCCGGCCCCTGGGTCCTACCACTGCGCAGTGCGCGTCGATTCTGATCGAAGGACCAAGGACCAAGGACTTGAGCCGCGTCGTCTCTTTCGGTCACATGAATAGTGCGTGACCGGGTGCTGAGGCTTAAAACTATATAGACCTTCGGAACATTCCGAACGCTCGAGATTCTCACGCATCGAATTATCGGCCCCAAGAGTGTGGACACCAGCCCCAACATCTGCACCTCCTCCAGCTCTTTACGATGGTATGCTTCCCCGCTTTGCGCACAACGACGAGGATGCTGATGATGTGAATCCTTAAGACAAAACGCACGAAGAAGGTCGGAATCACCGGTAAATACGGTACTGTGAGTTGAAACGAGCAATGTATGGTCAAGGCAGCAATGGCTTATCGTTTGGCGATCTTGTAGCGTTATGGTGCCTCGCTCCGTAAGCAAGTCAAGAAGATGGAAGTCTCGCAGCACGCGAAATACACTTGCACTTTCTGCGGAAAGGTCAGTCTCATACCTGCCGGTTCAGTAGTTGGCGTCAATTCAAATTCTTGATTAGGACACCGTAAAGAGGTCAGCTGTCGGCATTTGGGGCTGCAGTGCATGCAAAAAGGTCATCGCTGGAGGAGCATGGTCTGTATCGACAACCGCCGCTGCCACAGTACGGAGGTATGTAATCCTGGAAGTGTTAAAAGGGCTGTCTTAACCGTCATTTTGTACCAGCACTATCCGCCGGCTGCGCGAGTTGACCGAGGCTTGATTCTCTTCGCTCACTTCCTGTCCATTTTCGTCACATCGCACCGTTATTTGTATGCCCGTATGCACCATGAAAAGCAACTTCAATATGAATCATACAGCAACAGCGGTTTTCAAAATGTGCTGGTTATCCAAGGAACAAGTGATTCAGACACATCAAAAACATATAGATGTACAGAGACCACCACCACAGTTAGAAGTCAATGCCGCCGTTGGAAAATATTGCGGCACCAGACTCATCCACCTCGATTTCGCCGTCTGCGTCTCTATTGAGCAAATACATCGGATCCGCGACTTCTGCAAGCGCCTCTTGTCGCTCTTCCTCTTCTTCCTTGCTCATTGGCGCATACTTGACACGAATGACTTCCCACTTGTCGTCGTATTGCTCGTATTGCTGGTCGAAAAGGTCAGCAGGATACGGTTGAGAGGTCGAAAGGACACCAACATTTGCACGGCGCTTCTTTAGAAGCATTTTGCGTTCGATGTTCTTGTAGTACGCGCCCTTTTCTTTCCTGGGCAACTGGTGCAGGTCATTGAGAGAATCGTTGAGCGACCGAATGTCCTCTTCTTCTTGAAGGACAAGCAGGAACTCGTTCGGCACTTCTTGTTCCACCTTGATGGCTTCAAAGTCTCGCACGAAGTTGAAGACGGTTTCCTATGATTTTGGTCAACTCATGCAAGCGGCATCTGGGTAGGGGTAAGGCTCACTTCTTGGTCGTCCGGAATCTCATATGGCGCCAGTGATGCTCGTATTTCCTTGAGCTTCACAGCCGCTTCGTCGTCAGGTGTTAAGTAGTATGCAAGGAATGAGTCGAATTCAGTCTTCATGGGTCGTAGGATTGCACAATCTAAGCGTTCATCGGGGACCTTTTGTGCACATCATTGAAAAGGATGAAGCAAAAGATGAACAAGAGTGACTCACGTCCGCAGGCCGTTCGCCAGGTCTTTCAGAGAACCGGAAGAGATCGTATTGGTTTGACCAGATGTCAGAGTCAGGAAGGATGGGATATGATTCCACAGCGACAAGGTTGGGATTATTCGGATGTCGGAGGTTCGCAAGGGCGGATTCGTCGTTGCATGTTTTGAAAGATGCTTCGATTGTAGCCAGCTGTGCTTCCCGTGAAATATCGACTATTGAGGTTGCGGTGGATTTTCTATACGAGTTACATGAAATGTGTTGTGATGGAATGGAATAAGTAACTTACGATTCTAATGCTCCTAGACGATGTCCGCTTTCCCGACTCAAATATTCTGTCCTTCGAAGCCAAGTTACGTTTCCAACAGAATTCGATGATGATTGCGGAGGTCCAGCGTGACTTCCATTGGCATAAGCACTACTAGAGGACGAAGGATCGCCCAGCAAAAAGGCGTCTTTGGGATCGACTCGTGGAAGATTGTTTGGATCTGGGTTTAAAGCTTTGGGTGTTCAAGCAGCACGCCAGCAGAAGAAGCGAATGACCAGTGAATTACTGACATACTGGATCGTAGAGATGAACGTACACGAGTCGTCTGCACCTTCCTCCCATAATGATTCCCACTGCGACAAGTCCAAAGGCATCCCACATTCCGCATCGACGATCATAGGCAATGGCATCTCGCTAGCGACCGCATTCAGGAATTCTGGCCGCGCATATCGCATAGGATTTGTCGGGATGACCAGCAGTTTTGGAGGACATGGCGGCGGCGGAATGGGATTCGTATAACGGACGCGGACAAGCAAGTCGAGTTTGGCGCTTTAACAACAGTTAGACCAGGTTATATAGGATAGGTCGTAAGTTCGAAATATACCTCTTTTTGAGGCTCATGGTCGTTTCGAAATGAGAATGAGAACAATAGCCATCGTGGGGTGACGGCCAAGAAGCCTTACAAGACCGCGTCAAAAACAGCAACAAATAACGCGGGCCTTCGTGTTTATGATGGGCAAGGGAGAAAAACGCGCGCTAGTTCGGTATCGGTAGTAGTATGGGCGGAAAAGAGGGTTAAAATTGGGTTTCAAGATTGTAATTGACAAACAAAACACATAGGGAGACGCAGTCTCTCGACAAGAAGAACGAACGGGTATATGTAATGTACAACATAGGCAATGGAGTGAGTCCGAATCTTTCTCTATTTCAATTCAAATGTCAAGAAGTCGTTCTGTAATCACAGACTCGACGTCGATGAGAACCCATTTTTCTTCGACAGAACGCTGGCGTTTTGTCCAGCGGCTTTTGAATACTTGAGATATTCGAGTGGGTATTGCTGTCCTGGGAACGAACCCGCCGTTCGGATATGAACCCCCCATTTGTTGCCCATTACTACTGACTGCGGCTAAGGTTGGTTTACAAGCCATGAAAGCTCGCAGAGGGAACGCTTCAGACTTCTTCCCCAGGAAGGCTAGCATCGCTGGTCCCGGGCTTGGAACAACATTTTCCTCGACGCGAATATATCGAGATGTAGACGTCGTGGTCACAGAGAACCGTGAAGCCTACCCGTAATCAGTTCATCAAAGCCTTTCCGAAATGAAGGTCGGGCTTACCAGCTTTGGGTCGCCGTCTGTGTGTTGATACGTGTCAAAAAAACCTTCATCTTCGTAGTACGGCTCGCCATTCCAGCGCCCCTTTAGCCCGTTGAGGGTAGAAGACGGGATGGCTTCGCGTTGGGGATTCGACGGATCGTTGGTCCTTGGAAAATATATAATTTCCTGGATACAGTCGAAGTCGTTAACTTCCAACTGAGATCCTGAACCAGTGTCAGAGTCGGTATCCGAGTCGTCTTTGGGTCCACTTGTGACCTGCACAAGTTTACCGTCGCGTAAAGTGGAAAGCCCTTTCTTAGGATCCCATAGGGCGGCAAAAGTGAAGACGGAGTTTGGCGTGAGCGGGACGTTGACCGAATGCTGAGGCGGGCTCTCGAGAGGGCTGTCCGAGTCAAGTCTACGGAAGTAGCGGATTTCGGTTTGATCCAACTCCGTAAGGAGGCTCTGATACAGTCATTGGTGAGATATCAAAAGCGAAGACAGTGCGGACTTACGTCTGTATCACTGAATAATACAGAGTTCACTTGGAAAGTGTACTCCTCGCTGTGTTCGACGCTACTTTCTTCGTCCTCGGAATCGCATTGATTGAAAGGTACCATCCCTTTGAGGTACCTTTCGTAAACTCCAGGAGTACGGATATCGAGGAAATGAGGACCAGTGTTATGACCTCCGAAGAATCTTCCAGTCTTGGGGGGTAGCTTTGGCTTTCTCGGTATGGTTCTTTGAGCAATAAAGTCCTCATAAGAAAATGATTCGTCCCCTTGTTGATAGTCACTCAAGACATCGAGGCTGTCGCCGGAAAAGGATTGCATCCCAGTTTCAGGGTCCCAAATCGCAGCAAACGTGAGGTCAGAAATACGTTGAGCATTGGCCTGCGTACATTCAAGGACGTCAGGAACGAACAATACAATTCAAAGGTAGAAACACACTCGGGAGTCCTCTGTCTCGGAACGGAGACCTGGTGGGCGAAGCATATTAAGCAGATCAGCGAATTCCTCTGGAAAAGGGTCGTTAAGCGTGAATAGACAGTCCCAGGCCACTATGGTGACAGACAAAGGAACTTACCTTTGACCTTTAGACTATCAGGGCTTCCAAGCGTCTAATGGGAAGGTCCCTTTGTTGACTGGCGCTTGAAATTGACGCGCCGCCCGCAATGAATGTCCAAAGACACTGAGATGGTTAGAAGAGGAATGCCTCTTTATAGTGTTGGGCTATAGAGTTTAAAGAGAAAGAAAGCTAGGCAAGGCTTGTAAGGAGAGCTGGATTGTACACCCCAAAACCAAGGTAAGCGATACGGTTACCATGCTGCACGGACTTTTTGGCGTATTTGGCTCCATGGTCACGCTCTCAGAATCTCTGTGCGGATTCGCGAACCGGCCGTTGCTCTTTCTCACCCTTGACAGGAAGCCAACCAAAATCGAAATAGAAATGAAAAGGAAGCGCAACACGCCGCAGACGCACTACAGGTCCTATTAGTTACTATCATGCCCGTAATCTGGATTATATGAACGAGGCTACGGATAGGATGCGAAAGTGGATAGTAAGTAGCAAGTCGTGGCGCGTAAGGTATGACATACAGACCTAAAACATGTTGCCATACTCGCCGCCTTGCATACTCGTGCACAATATATGATGATACGTCCGTCCAAGATGAGCGCTGATTAAGAATCATGGACATATGTCGACTTGGGTCGGGATCCCAGTCCCATCTAACGGACACGTTGTATCAAAAACTCTGTTCCAGCAATGAATTAGATTCGGGCTCACCTCCTGGTATATGTTTTCAATCCACTGAATGTTCGCGACGGAATCTCCTTTACTGATCCACGTTTGTGGCTGTCTTCCCTTCAATCTATCCATGAACGCTTCCAATTGATACCGATATGTTGTCCACCAATCTTCACCCTTCCCCTGGCCTGGATCTCCGAACGCGTAAGCCTTCTCCTTCCTAGTCGTCTTCTTGCCCTTGTCATCCTTCTGGGTTATCGTGATTGTGTGATACAAGGTGGGGGATACCCAGTTGTAAATTTCCACCGTACCCGACTCGCATTCGATAACTGCAGTGATGTCAACATTGGGGATGAAGCCCAACCGATATGGTGGTGCAAGGTCGCCGTGGATGGTCGCTGTTACATCGTTGGGCATGGATAACGTCGCTTTGAACATGCGGTCGACTTTGGAGACGGTTTCTGGAGATGCTTTAGGATTCTTGGCTGCTTCATAGACGGCTGTATTCACAGAAACAGGATCACTGGAGGTGATGTACCGTATGAAGTTCATGGTGTAGCCTTAGACTTTTGTTAGGACTGATACAAAGAGATTGAAATGAGGTACTGACATCCCACATCCATCAAAGCACCTCCACCTAAGTCGTAGTCAAATCTAATGTCGTCTGGACTGAACATCCCTGACGGGACGACCAGGGTGGCAGAGACATTGAGGATCTTCCCAAGCTCGTTGCTATCCACTATAGCTTTCGCCCGTTGGAGGACTGGGTGGAAGCTGAAGGTGTTACAAATGAGCTCCTCCAGGCAAAGGCAAGGCCAAATATCACTCACCGGTAGTGAAAAGCTTCCACTAGCACCAACCCTTTGGATTCCGCAAGTTCAAACATAGCGGTAACCTCCTGCGCCGTGTCAGCGGAGGGCTTCTCGAGCAGAACGTGTTTGCCTTTCTGCAGAGCTTTCATCGTCCATTCATAATGAAGTCCAACTGGTAGAGGGTTGTAAATCACGTCCACGTCCTCGTCTTCGATGAGCTCCTGGTACGAGGCGTGCACCTTCGGTATGTTCCATTTCCTGGCGAACTCTTTGGCGCGTTTCTCATCTCGAGCAGCAACGGCGTAAACTTCGACTTCTGGGTGGTTTAGTGCAGGTATGAGCAGAGCTTTTGGTGCGATGGCGGCTGCTCCGAGGATACCAAATCGAATCTTGGGAGAATTTAAGTTATCAGGCGCGCTTCGTGGTCCTGGAGGATATGCGGCCTGTTCGGAAATAGTTGATATGATGAGCGAGACAGTCAAATTAAATGTGTACTCACGCGATAATTCCTCTTTATAAACCCGAGAACGCTAGACATGTTATCAGGGATTTGTAGAGATAGGCAAGATACGAATCTAGTAGTGTAACAGCAGTTTAACCTCTGTGGGCATTTGTACCGTCTTCTCACTGCGGATCCGAGTACTTGGGAACAGATCAAACACCAGCAAGTGCATTTGAACGAACCCCTAACAGAAAGGTTGCTATGTAAATGTGGGTGGTTTATATATACAAGCTTGAGCGGGCACTCTTGCAATCGTATGCGACGTGCATTTTATAATGCAAAGTACGGCCGAGGAAACTGGGTCACAAAACGATCTATTCTGACGCTGCAAAGAAAGCAGTTCCATTTTATCTACCGTATGGTCTTTCCAGCATTGCTTCCTTGTGAAAGGGTTCGTATCCGAGAAGGATCCCCGGCCGAGGCTTTGCTTCCTAGAAAGGTTGAAGATGGAACAGCACCGACCGTTCCATGGCCCCCAATACTTCCAGTCCGCTTGACTTTGCCCTTTCCACTTTGAGAGTGGCTAGAAGATTTGGCCTTGGACAGAGTGAGAGGGGGCGAATGCGACAATGTGGGAATGCCATTTAGTCTGGCGAAATTGCTGACGAATAGGGGTTGGCCTGGCAGCCTGTCTCCAAGCGCCTCGTGTCCAGAATGGCTCGACGAAATGACGATGCTGTCACTGATGTACCCGCTACTGTCGCCTGCATCGCTACCAGCATAGTGCTATAAGCAAACATTAGTGAACGAACATGACACATGAATAACAATATAGATAACGCACTGTGTTGGGTTTAGTTGCAGCGATGAGTGCGGCCAAACTGCCGGTAGACTCTGACCGAGAGAACGGTCCAATGGTGACACCAGTCATCGAAGAGAATGAAGATGTGCGCGAATGGGACCTTGCAAGATGCATGACCGCCGTGTCTGCTGTAGGCGCCGCGGAATCTGAACCACTGGAGACTGACCCTACTCGATGATGCCCTTCCTTCATGCTGGATGATGGTAGGTCTTGACTTCCAGTTCCTGGAGAAACATGGGGATGATGGGGATGGTATGGTACATAGCCACCTCCAACACCATACAATCCGGAAGCATGGACAGGTGCAGTGGTAATCCTCAAACCCTGAATTTGGGCAGGTGCAATGTCTGCAAGCCCCGCTGAGTCTATATCACCGACTTGGTCCGTGGACACCTCCTCTTCGTCTTCCTCCCCTTCCGCGATATCTCCCAACGCTGCACCGTCATCAGGCCCAAGGAGCATAGACCCTGCAGCGGAGCCAGGATCCACGAGAGCCTCGATTTCGATGAAGTTATCTTGTTCATCATCCGGTTTATTATCATGAGTCGAGGCGATAGGCGATTCGAGGGAGATCTCCACACTGCTAGGTCGTCCACCATCTCGAGAAAGGGAGTTTCCTTTGGAATAAACAGGGGAATCGATTGTAGCGTCCCAGTCGCTCCAATGTCCCCGACCTGTTTTCCCTTCGTCAGCCGATAGGTCCTCTGTGGCAACGGAGTTTGCACTAAGAGGCGGTTCGGCTAGGGGCCTTTCGTTCCTAGTATGAGCAGCAGGTAGCTCAAATTCGTCCCCAGACTCGTCCGAATCGTCATCTATGGCGCTTTCGGATATGACGTGGCCCCCGATCAGTTTACCACCACGAATTCCAGGTTTGGGTGCCCCTTCCCGAATCTCCGCCCTTAGCCTTCGCATTCTTTCCTTGTGCTTGTCGTCACTGTCGGTCCTTTTCCGTCCCCCTTCTTCGAACGCCTTTAGACTGGCCTTAATCCTTTCCTCTTTCTCCCAATCCCACTCAATTTGATCCAACTCTGGCGGCACCCCGAAGCCTCCTTTAACACGTTCCCAGATGAGTTCTGAATGTGAGATAATGCATTTCCCAGATTTTGCCACCCAAATAGCGTCGGGCTCGGTATCGCGGTCGGTTTGGGTGAGATAGGTATGAAGGTGGGTATAAGTCCAGCGTGTAGGGTCCAGTGGCAAGGGTATGTCTTCCGAAGAGGACAAGGGCCCATCGTATGTTTTAGGGAGCGTCTGTGCCAACAAATTAAATAGCTTAGCATCGGGTGGAGTTGAGATCAACTGGGCCACTTCTGTGGGGCGATCTATGAAGGGTAGATAGATGTCGTCTGGAAGGGGAGTGAAGGTCGCTGGGGCAATAACCCCTTGTTGTGGGGTACCGAGAGCTGGAGAGTGAGCTCGCATGATCGGGCTCCCGGGTGCGGGGGAGGAAGGCCCCGCGCTAGTTGTGGTGGCTGAAGCAATCTGAGCGATAGTACGGGGGCTAGTTGCCTGTCTAGCTAGATCAACAAGCTGATCAGGAGTTAGCCGAGGCTTTGCATGTCCGTAGGATGGCAGGCCAACAGCCGATAGTCTTGGAGAAGACGAGGGTCCGATGGGCCTCATGCGGGGAGAGGCTGAAGGGGATGGAGGTCCTACGGAATCAACGTTAAGCGTTCACTATGCAACTTGAACGATATGAAACTACGAACCACCGCCTGGGCTTCCGATAGATCCTTCCCGACGATGACCGTGGGCGGCGTCGCCAGATCCAAAGCTGGAGAACGCGAAGCTCAACCTCCCAGTAGGCTGCCCATCTGGAGGAGGCGATGCTGCCCCTAATCGGTGACTTCTGCGCCTCGATACTGACGTGAAACTGGAAGGCGGGTCGCTCAATGTTATTGGCGGGCTAGGCGATGGCTGGTGGGATAAGACTCTGACAATTGTCAGCTTGCTGGAGGATGTACGATCAGGGGCCTCGTTTATATCTGCATGGACAGCATACGGGTCGAATGCTGCTGTCGATCCTCGTCGTGCAGACAGACGACGCTGAGGGGTGGTGTTGCCGGATGCTGGAGACATTGAGGTCGATATCAGAAGTTGGTGTGGCTGAAGACTGTTGAGATTCCAAGTCTTGGTTTATCTATTCCATCGCCAGCATCACATGAGCCTGCCCAACACATTATATTCCAAGGAATTTCGCAGCCTTTTATATTGCAGGGTGGCGACTACACGTAATACTTGCTGCTGAAGAGCGATCCAAGCATTCCAGTGTCCGGATCTTGGAGCTTTGGTCGTTCATCGTGGCCAGTGGTGAAAGCAGGGTTGCCCCAATCACATTTCATCTGCCATCGGACTCGGATGTGAAATGGTCGCCATCACTTTCACTCGTCCCTGGCGCCCAGTTTGCCATAATATTTCATCTTTCTCTTTCAACTTTGGCGTTCACGAAACATCAGATATTCACTCCCTGTCTAGATGTTGGATAGCTGATAAACATGGCTGACCTGGCCTCCAGGGATTGTCTCGGAAGAACTTCCTTGAGTCCCTATCCATTTCCCCGTCACAATCGTCACCGTTCAAACCGTCTCCACGACTAGCTCGATCTCTGCGCCAACAATTCAATGGGAAGGCATTGCAGTTCCCCGACGAACTGCGAGGTGATGCTGCCCAGAGACATCACTGGACTCATTATAGACCAGCTCGCGGCTGACAGGCAGAGCTTGTACAGCTGTTCGTTGGTGGGGACCAGCTGGTACCCGAGAACAAGAAAGCATCTCTTCCATCAGCTCCAACTCCACGTCTGCGAGGAGGCGGGCCCAACTGCAAAGCTCAACGGCCTCCTGCTATTACTTCAGGCCAATGCAGCACTGGCATCCTATATATTGTCAATCCGACTTCGGTTCAAATCCCCTTATGCACCTCCTCGCGATGTTATTCCCACCGACCAACAAAAAGTCGCGACGGAGGGCAGCTCCCTGCCAAGTCTTCTTCCACTCCTCACGTCGCTCAGGGACGTATCTATACACCCCTACTGTTCTCTCAATTGGGGTGATTTGGATTCAGAAACCAGGGCCTCAATCTACTCCTGTATATCCAAGGTCCACACGATTCGACTGCACAATATCTGTAATTTCCAAGTCACACCGCTCACGAGCTACATCCCACTGAGAAGCTTGGTTTTGCACCGTGTGTCTGTCTCGCTTACGGAGATCGAGGCTCCATTCCCCCTTCCCTGTCCGCCACCCTCGAATCCTGGCGTACGGACGCAGGCCCTGTGTTCCCTGAGCCTCCATGAATCTGACACAGCAATGAGGGTTCTTCTTGCTAGCCATGAAATCATACGGGACCGTCGACAAGCTGGATTCCTTGATTTTAGCCGGCCGACTGCAGTCTCTCTTGGCGTGTGCGGACGCAATGGGTCAAGCAAAGAGGGGTCCTTCGTGGATCTAGGAACGCTCGTTCAAGGGTTTGCATCATCGTTGAGGTCGTTGTGCTTTGATGTGGATGAATCTGAAGGGGGAGCAAAATGTACGCAATACATTCTGGATTATCGAGGCTTTCGCAGCTGATGTTGTGAACAGATGCATTCCTGCGGGATTTGGACCAAATTATCAACCTGACATCCCTCACCCTCAGAATATCCATATTGGACGAATTCGTATTTCGGACAGGCGAAGACGCTGCTTCTGCAATGCTGCTTGAGGGCCTGCAAACGCTTTCAAGACACCAGACAATTCGACTGCAGAGCCTGGTCCTCGAAGTCAAGCAAGTAGCTTACGAAGAACTATTCTTTGATATAAGGTTCGGCACTACTATCGACTGCCTCGAAGCTGAGTTTTGGGTCATGCTGGACAACGTCGTCAATCTCGATGGCCTTGCTACAACCCTTTCATCGCTGACAGTGTTGTTCATCAAAGGTTCAATCCCGGAACAGATGTTGAACCATTTAGATGGTTATTGCACACCGCTTCAAAGGCAAATGCCAAAAAGTTATGGACGCGGTGTTCTAAAAATACCTGATGTACTGTGTACGAGCAAGCCCTAGATACTCCCATTCTAAATCACTGTACTGTGTGTAACTCGACATCAAAGCCACTCAGTCCGCCTTTGTCGCTTTCAACCCCTTCTTGATGAAGGCGGAAGTTCTAAAGGCCATGTCCACTGCCATTCCCAAAGGTATTAGGAGGAACGGGATGTAGCTGGCCAGCAGAAGCCATCTCTGTCCATCGGTGAGCGCGGTGGCAATGTCCAAGGCGACCTTGCTTCCGACAACAGATTCCGCAGAGTGAGTCTTCAACACCAAAACAAGGCAGGGGAGTGTTGTAGTTGCTGTCGAGGCCCCGTATATCGTAAGGAGTGGGTAGAGGATGTGGAGGTCAGTGTTGTGATAGAGGTGATGTGCGCCGTATAAGAATGTTGGGAGTTGGATTAAACTACACAAAAGGGATAAAAAAGTGACGCAGAATTCGTGGAAGTCATAACTTACAGCTCGAGGTGCATGAAGCATGATACCCAGAAAGTGCTTTCAAGGGCTTCTTTTCCGAAAAGGCCTGTCACACCCCCGATGACTGGGTCGTGGGTCATATTGACGTATAGCTCGTTCAAGATTCTGAACGGCGAGTCCTCTGGGATCAGCCATTTGGGATAAATTGACTGCATGTCCAGCAGGAGCGTGGCCGGGACATGGATGAGGAAGAAGACGACATAGAGGAAGTCAAGTGGGCGATCATGAATCACCGAGCTGAGGGTTACTGGTTGCGCCTTCGTGGCACCCTGAGAAACCGAATGTTCTTTCCCGTTGGAAACCATGAAGTTGGACACTGCAAAGATTGACGATGGGAGTCCTAAGAAAGTAGGGGTTCTTTTTAAAGGACTTTTGCCGTAAGTGTTGGTACACAAAATCAAGCGGTTTGATGATGCTTCAACACGCGCTTTGTATTGCCGCGCTGATCGCGTACCATGTTAAGATAATTTGTGACATCTCTTCTTTTCCGACCTCCACCATTCAAATGGCATCCGGGGCGCTTGCGTGGCCCTATACACACCTATACTTCAGTTCGTCAAGGACAATTGCCACGGCCGGGCCACATATCTTTGTCTTCGACACTGAGTAAGTCATTTGCCGAAACTCTTCCAGGATCTCGCTGAATTGCATCAGAAAAGGTTCAGTCCTGCGTTCCACCACACACCTGTCAGAGAACGACCTGAAACAAGTTATCAAATCTTGTCCAATTCATTGTGTGGCCGTCGATAAGACCTTCACGTACATTGCAACTGTTGGGGATGATAAGTTTCTCAAAATCTGGGAGGTGGTGGATGGCGAATCGCCGGCTGGGCTGAAGCTATTGAATTCAAGGTACGTAAAATTTTAACCATTTGGTCTGCAACGAGGCATTAGGCTAATACTGATTATGGCGGTGATTTCCAGAGAGCTTCCTAAAAAACCGACTAGTGTCATTTTCACAAATGATTCGCAGACGATCCTGGCCTCAGACAAATTTGGGGACGTTTTCAGGTGGGTCGATGTGCGCACTGTAGCGAGTTGTGGGCATTTTTCTCATGCCACTATAGCTACTCACTGGTGTACACCCCGTTCACTACCGCAGAGATCGAACAACAAAAGCTCGAAGATGCCAAGGACCCTTACGCATCACACACAAACCCGTCAAATGGAACGCTGGTGTTGGGGCACGTTTCCCCACTCTATGCCATAGTCTTGTCACAGGACGAAAATTACATCGTCACGGCAGACCGGGATGAACACGTTCGTGTCAGCTGGTACCCACAAGGATATAATGTTGAGATGTATTGTATGGGACACAGAAAGTGAGTGTTCCTTGTGATCAGTCAGACACACCTAATTCAACAATCTTGGGGATAGATTCGTATCTGCGTTGCATATACCATCGTCAAGCCCGTCGCTGCTGATATCCGGAGGAGGGGATCCTGTTCTGAAAATATGGGATTGGATGTCAGGCCAATTGAAGGGAGAGGTCGAGATTGCGCAGGCTGTGGAACCTTTTGCCGCAGTCAAAAAGGTGCTTGGGAAGCCGCGGTGGCTGGAGGAAGGTGGAGATAACGAAGGAGAGGGGGCTGGTGTGTCAAAAAGAAAGCAGAGAAGAGGGAAAGGCAAGGGATCCCAACAGGTTTCCGGACCTATAAACGAGCAGGATTTCATAGACGTCGATCAACCAGCGGATAAACCCGAAGCACCTCGCCCTTCTGTCAACGATGCACAGCCAATATTGGCAATTAAAAAGATAGAAAGCATTCCGAACAATGAAAAATCGACATTTTTGTTCAGTGCCGTTGGGTGAGTGGTCTAGGCGAACAGTGAGCTTTCGGATGTTGACTGCCGCCTCAGTGCTACTGCAATCTTCTGCTTTCAAGAACCCAACCTATCAGACAGCTCTACATCGACACCGATTTCGCATTATGCCTTCTCAAAACCAGTACTTGACTTTGCATGCTTCCCTGCTTCTTCATCGACCCCAGCATTGGTCTGGGTTCTTTTGGACCCGACATGGAACGCTTCGCAGGACGTCAGCTCAACAAAACCAGTTGCACCCCTTCAACTGTTAACCATATCTGAATCTGGGGTACGTGAGCTTATGCGCCAGTTCAAAAATTAACTGAACGTCGTTTTTAGCTGGCGGAAGCTCGTCCGGAGGTTCTGGATCGCTACGCGCCTCTGCTACAAGCAGTGAACGTGTCAACCCCTGCGACGGTCACTACCACAGAATCGAATCTTAAAGCGCTGGATCTGTACGCAGATCTGACTTCTTTCCCGAAACTAGCTCCCAAGGCACCGGAGATTGGGGCAGAAACGTTTGCCAGTTCTTCCAATGCAGAACGATTGTCTAAGCGGGAATTAGGAAGGCTGAAGCGAACTGCGCGAGTGGAGGAGGTGAAGGCAAAGGTTGGCTCAAAGTCAGTTGGAGGAGACGAAACAGCAGGACAGCCTGAGCCTAAGCGCACTAGATCAGAACCAGGGGATATTGTAGAATGATTGTAATGAGTCGCTGTTGCCAGGGTACAAGTTGTGGATCAGACATCTTGATACCCAGCTGACAACTTTCCAGATGGAGACTTTGATAATGATTGTGAATTGTGGATTGGTATCACCAGATAAAGTACAAGCCTTGCTCTAGCCCCTCAGAGATTATGAAGACAAAATTGAAATACTTTTCCCAACGCGAGACCGTCAAAGGCCACTGCAGTTTCAACCACAACCATCAAAGCTTGTCATCAGAATAAACGGCTGTGGTTGTGGCAAGTCCAATGCGGACTCTTGCTATGCTTGGGCGACAGGTTATGGGCGCTTAAGATCTTTTGTGGGAAGGTTACGACAGATTGCCGGCGGTGCCGTCATCTGTCCGAGCTTTTCGGAAGATGCCGGTATTGCCGTCCACGATCATGCCGTTCTGGCGGCAAGGGCTCGTCGTAGAAGCTTGGCGCAGTGAAAGAGAGTTGGTCGAGGAGACTGGGTACTCGACAAGTAAGCGGTCGGCGACGAGTAGATCGATACATATCTCCGTGTGAGTGCAGTCTGCGGCGTATATCAAGACAAGCGAGATGGCCTCGGGCCTGGGACACTACGACCAATTTCGGGGGCAGTTGCTGTGTGTCCCTAGCAATCGCCAGGCAGTGAAGACAGAAGCGAAGACAGATGTACTAGCATCATTAGAATAGGTTACGCGCATATTTGCAGAAATCGAACAAGACGTAAGCTGTGAGCGAGAAAGGTCGAGATGAATGTGATAGGGAAGCAAAGTCAAGTGACCAATTTCGGCATCACGTTTTGACCATCGACCACCATCTTCAAGACCATCGCCCTTGCTCGTCGTCGTCGTCGTCGTCGTCGTTCTCGACCGCGATGGACAAGCCTGCTGGTCCTCGCCAACAACCTCCAGACAAGCGGCATGCCGCCTACGAATCCATCTTTGGTCGCCCAGGGCCCGGCCCCAACTATCCACTACCACCCAACGTCCAACCTCCGTATCCCGCATATCCTCCTCAGAACCAGGGGTTTCCTTATCGTCAGCAATCACATTACTCAAATGTAGATTCCAGGGCGTCCTTTGGCTCGTCATACTCGGGGCATCAACCCTATCCAAACCATACTGGACCTCCTCCAGGACCCCCACCAGCAGGTCATCTGCCTCCACAAGGTCCCCAGACATTCCATGCACCGTATATTCAACACCCACAAATTAACTATGAATACCCAATTCACCAAGGCTACCAACCAATACCCCCACAAGCGCAAACCCCGTTCAATTATCAAGGGTCTCTTGGCCCACCCAATCCTCAGTTGACCCGGGCGAGATCGGTGTTGAGCAACGGAAGCCCCATCGTGAACGGTCCTATGACGCCCTATCAAGACCCCCAAGAAATGATTCAGGCCTCTTCGTCGCATTCGGGGATTACCCCTGCTCAACTGTACCAAAATCAAGTACAGTTCAATGGTGGTAGGCATCAACCATCTCCCGTGCCCTCCTATGGCCCACAGCAAGCTGAATGGAATCGACATCGGTCCTCACCAAGTGAAATCCACCGTCGGCCGTCTCTAACTCAGAGCTTGCATCAGAACGGGGGTGTTTCAATGCGCCCCTCCGATGCGCCGCGCCTCGGCATAAGTCTGGAACACGATGAGGGGCGATTAGGCATTGATTTTGGTGCTAGTGGAAGCGGGAGCAACAGCGACTTGGCGACAGACGACGGAGAAAGCGAACTTCCATATGCTCGCGATGACAATCCAGGTACTTTTACATCCTTCTGCACTGAGTTGCGAATACTGTAATACTCGGCTGAACCATCCTTCCAGTGCCAAGTCGGAAGAGTTCGCGCTCGCAGCATACCAGGGCTTCCTCGATTGCAGAAAGCACGGTATCGGTATGTCCACGCCATAGATTTCATCATGCTGCGTTATTTATCTCAAGTTGGCAAAGCAACGTCCACTTCAAGTTGATATCCCTGGATCGAACATATACAGCAGCCCCACTTCTGCAGAGCCGTCTTCGTCTGCAGCGACCGATCAGTCCTTTCACTCTCAGGCTTCTCGCCGATCAGGAGATTCCACTCGCACCGTGCCCAAACCCTACCCTCTACCTGGTCGTGACCGTTTGTCTCAGGATCGTTCGATGTCCGTCCCTGCGACATCTGTTTCTTCACGCGCTGTCATCGAACACCATCTACGGAAGGCGTCCAGAAACTCAGCCGGTGGTCTCATCGACGGCCGTAACTCCCCTGCACAACAGCCTCGACTATCCCGCAAAAAGGTGTATCCTGCATTGCTGTCACTGGTAGCGGAGGCATTTTACGAAAGGATAACGCTGTCCGACCGTATCAAGGATGGCCTCACATATAAAGCCGTGTTCGATGGCCGTGAGGCAGTTGACAAAATCGCGTACATCATCAAGACGACCGATAGGAACCTCGCATTGCTGCTAGGGCGTGCATTGGATGCACAAAAGTTCTTTCACGATGTCACGTATGATCATCGACTGAGGGATAGCTCCCATGAACTCTATCAATTCAGAAGCAAGATACCCAGCCCATTCGTCAGTGGCGAACTACCCAATGCAGGCAACGCTGATGGGATGTTGCAGCACGAGAGACTGACTCATAAACTTGCTGGGATTGAGCTCCAGGTGCGTTGACCTTCACGACACCCATCTTGATTGTATTGCTCAGTTGTGTTTTTAGGGACAACCAGGGTCCCCGACGTCTCCAAAGCAAAGAGACGATGGCTCGGACGACACCCCGTTGCCTTCAGGCGTATTCACGTTACTCACCGATTGCTATGCGCCAACATGTTCTCGCGACCGACTCTGCTACAGCATTGCTTGTCCAAGGCGCTTGGAGCAACAGTCAAGGCTGAACATGAAGCCCCAACCGGGATTGTCCAAGCAGATCAGCAGAGAGAGTCTAAACGACACCACAGTAAGTGGACCGATTGCGCGCACCCCACTCTACGGAATTTACCTCTCATAATAGGAAACCGGATCTCTATGGATACACTCGGTTCCTGCAGAGATAGTGGCGAGCGTATCAGACGCCGAAAAGAAGCGACAGGAAGCCATCAATGAGGTCATCTACACTGAAAGGGACTTTGTTCGAGACTTGGAGTACCTTCGTGATGTGAGGGTTTTATGGCTTCACTAACGATAAGGCGGCTGTCTTACGTTTCTATTTCTCATAGATCTGGATGAAGAGGCTGCGAGAAGATGACATTGTTCCAGAAGACCGTCGGGCAGATTTCTTGACCCAGGTCTTTTGGAACGTGCCAGAGATAATCGCAGTCAATATGCGGCTGAGGGACGCTTTGAACAAACGCCAAAAGCAGTATGCGGTTGTTGAGAGGATTGGTGACATCCTGCTTGACGCCGTTCCTCACTTCCATCCGTTCGTATCATATGGGGCTCATCAGCTGTGGGGCAAGTACGAATTCGAGAAGGAGAAAAACTCGAATCCTCTATTTGCGGCCTTCGTCGATGTATGCATGAACTCCCATCGTCCTTATTTGCAATGGTTTTCTGATCATCTTCTGACAGCAAACCGAGCGGTTGCCTGAATCCAGAAAGTTGGAGCTCAATGCCTATTTAACTAAGCCCACGACTCGTCTGGCTCGATATCCTCTTCTTTTGGAAGCCGTGCTGAAGAATACCCCTGACGACAGCCCCGACAAGACACAGCTTCCGCAAGTGATCAGTATCGTTCGCGACTTCTTGGCGAAGGTCAACGCCGAGTCAGGGAAGTCTGAGAACAGGTTCAATCTGCTTCAACTTCAACAGCAGCTGACTTTCAGACCTGGTGAAGAAATCGTATGTTGTATCTCGTCGCTCACCTCACTCTCGGCTGATAACTTGACATTTTCCAGGACCTACGGTTAACCGACGAGAACCGTGAAATGATTCACAAGGGCACGATGAATAAACGTGATGGCGAAATCCACGTATACCTCTTCGACCATGCCTTGCTGTTCACCAAGTTTGTGAAGGCGAAGAATCATGAACAGTACAAAGTGTATCGTCCCGTACGTTCTATTCATTCACCTGCATCAGAAGAAAAATTGAACCTTTGATTAGCCCATTCCTCTGGAGTTACTGGTGGTCGCTGCAGCCGATGATGGTGTGGGTTCGGCCGCTGGTACAATACGTTCGCAACGGAAAGGTCAAACCCTCGCCAAGCGCAATTCCTTTGAAAAGCCAAAGACCAGTGTGACGAACGTGGTCGCCGCTGTAAACATCCGAGGGGAAACCAAGGGCCAGTTCTGGATCAACTTCATATATCTTGGTCGGCGACATTACAACCTCATGCTTTGGGCCACTTCTGCCGTTGCCCACCGGAAATGGCTAGAGTTGATCTTGAAGCAGCAGCAAGCAATAACGGAGAAGGGGATGATATTTGACACTGTTCCGCTCAGCGAGGGCTTCTTCAGTGGGCCCAACAAGGTCAACTGTGCTGCACCATACAGTAAGTTTGATTGTGTCTTCCAAGGGCCGCGATTGATAACACACTGTCCAGGTGGTGGTCGTCGCGTGGTCTATGGTACCGATGATGGTGTCTACATCTCGGATCTACGGGATCTACACAGAGATCCCGTCAAGGTCTTAGCGTTGTTGGATGTGACACAGGTCGACGTTCTCGAGGACTATCAGCTTTTGATTGTCCTTTCAGGCAAGTCAATGTCCCTGCTCGACTACTACATTTCTACCTTGCTGATTGGTAGACAGAGCGGCAAGTGATCACTTTCCCCTTGGACGCCCTAGATCAGAACGATCCGATGGCTGGCCTGAAACGGGCCAAGCGTATATCCTCGCACACGTCCTTCTTCAAGGCAGGATATTGCTTGGATCGTGTGCTTGTCTGTATCGTCAAATCCAGCCAGCTGTCCAGTACATTTAAGACATTGGAACCCATCGACACCAATACACGGGGTCGGTCGAAGCCGACATTCAAGAAACTGCTCCAGGGTGGTAACGACACCCTCAAGATCTTCAGGGTAAGAGGAAGTTCCAACTTCTTTTCGATGGTATGACCTCATGCGTTACACAGGAATTCTATATTCCAGTGGAGTCAACTTCAATACACTATCTGAAGACGAAGCTCTGCGTAGGATGCTCCAAGGGTTTTGAGATAGTGGATTTGGAAACTCTGGACACACAAGGTCTGCTTGACCCTCACGACGCATCTCTTGAATTCGTGCGGAGAAGAGAGGGCCTCCGTCCAATGGCAATTTATCGGATTCACAACGACTTTTTGCTTTGTTATGATGGTATGCGGCCTCGTTTTGTTCGGATATGAACCGTCAACTTATTTTGGGCCTAGAATTCGCGTTCTATGTCAACAAGAATGGTCGGAGGTCACGTAAGAATTTTATGGTCCAATGGGAAGGACAGCCGTCCGGCTTCGGTACGTAAATCTTCGACTCTTGCTCGGTCTGGTTGACCTAACCGTTGGGTCACAGCTTTGCACGAGCCATACGTCCTTGCATTTGAGCCTTCTTTCGTGGAAGTTCGCCATGTAGAGACCGGCATGTTGACACAAATCATCCAAGGATCCAATCTCCGACTCCTGTTCGCTGACACACCACCGTCAGTGACCAATACTGGGGCACACCACAATCAGTACTCTGGGTAAGGATATTGTTCTGTCTTGTGTTGCTGGGTTACTGACAGTCATTTAGGACTGGATACAATGGATATGGTCCACCGCCTCCGCAACAGTATTATCAGGGCCATCCCCATCATCCTCAGACTCGGAATCCACAAGGCGTTGGCCGGGATGAGATTTTGATCGTTTCAGACGACCGAGTGCTTTCCTTGCGAACAGTTGCCGGCCCTCAGCGTTCATCTGACACCGGGTCGATGGCGTCCCCAATTCACCGATAAGCACGAAGCGAATACCATGAGCGATAGTCTTTTAATCTGTGTACACTGTTTTATTATTTTATTTCCTTTGTTGTCTGTACATACCATTAACTGTGTTTTACATTAGTACATGGATTGCGCTAAGTATGATTTGTTTCGAGTCAGAGTTGTTTGCGGACCGGTGACATATGTGGACGGCGGGCGACTCGGATGAACAACTGGATCTACTTGATTTTCGTGGGACGATGTTCTATTTTTGAATGGGTAGCGGAATCCCATCAATTGATGGACGCTTTCCGCACTCCACTGTTTCCGTCGGAGGAAAGTAGCTGAAAAACAGGTATATTGGTTGAATAATGAGCGCAGGCGAGAGTTGGAGAGAAAGGGAGGGTGTTGGTCGATGCAGAAATAAATTCAGAGCTGGTAGAGACAAGACTATGGAGAGATAAGATATGTTGTGATTGGGTCGCAGTGACTGTGTGGGAACAGTGATGGGGATATGTTTGGGCCGTGCGCAGCGCTATGATGCTGCCGAGCAAACAGGCTGCAGTTTATGACCCCGGCCTGGATTCCGCAAGGCTTCAAAGTTTTTCCCCTTCACCGTACCTTCTTTTCAGATAGTTTTTACTTTGCGCGTCTCTTGTCGCGAACTCACATTCTTTAACAGTTTCTAGTCATGAAGCTTCATTTTCTAGTTGCATTAGCGGCGTTGCAGCTGACCGCTGCTACGCATAATTATCCCGCTGCTCGTCGTGGGCTGCACCGGCGACAAGACACCGCGCTTCCCTCTGGCGGTTCTCCTTCCCAGCCTCCTCCTCCTCCTGCCTCGTCCGGAACTCCCCCAGCTGTACCGTCGCCGACCCCCGAACCTCAGCCACCTGCACCTACTCCGCCCGCCCAGCCGCCCAATGGCGAACCTTCTGCTGCACCTCCCGTCTCTCCGCCGGAGATCACCCAGCCAGGCGCTTCTCCCAGCTCTGCCTCGGTCCGCCCAACAGGTCCTCCTCCGCTGGCGAGTGGCACAGAAATTCCGCCCCTTGAAAGCGTCTCCAGTGGAATGCCTACAAAACCTGTTCTTATGCCGACCGGTGTCTATCAGCCCGGAGCAATTCCTCCAGTGTCAGGCGCGCCTCCTCTGCCTACTGCATGTGAGTATAATCTCTAAACTCTATCCAACGACCGTCTAAAATATCTCTCGACAGTTGTCTTCCAGTCCGCCGACTGGCCTGCCCAGGATCGTGTCCCTCCGACCGGTGAGTCGCGCTTCCATTTGGCTTGTCAAGTCCAATGCTGACTTGTGTCGTCAGACTCTCCCGAAGTCCAGGTTTGGCTCGAGGAGCTCGAAGGCCACGATATCCCTGACTGGTCTCCCACTGCGGACGGCTCGTGCAGAGGTGATCCTGTTGCCAACCGCGAAGCCGCTGAGCGTGGCTGGTGGACCTGTGGTGGACACGTTCGGGATACTGGTAAGCTGTCTTCCCATATATTCTGCGCACCTGCATCAAACTTACGATTACACAGACGTTGTCGAATGTCCCGATAAAAATACTTGGGGTGTCAGGTGTGCACAAATCAATAACCCTACCTGGAATCACTGTTGACTGTTTATTAGCTTTGACGACGGACCATCCGGATACAGTGAGCGCTTTCCTGACATGTCCAGTGTCTCGCCTGCTAACCGCCTTTCCAGCCCAATATCTGTTGAACTATTTGGACCAGAGGAACCTTCATGCAACATTCTTCGTCGTCGGCTCACGCGTGATCGAGAGACCTTCAATCTTGATCGAAGAGTACATGCAAGGTCACGAAATCTCCGTCCACACTTGGTCTCACCGCGTAAGCAGGCTGTTTTTAACACTCAACCCACACAACTAACTTGCTCCGTTCTAGCCGTTGACCTCTTTGACGACTGAGGAAGTTGTTGCTGAACTTGGCTGGACTCGCAGGGCAATCAAGGCAGTTTTGGGCGTAACCCCCACCACCATGAGGCCTCCGTTTGGAGATATTGGTTAGCTTAGCTTTCTAAATTTGACCTGGGCCCATCGTTGAATTTTTTCCTAGATGACAGAGTCCGCGCGATTTCTTTGGCCATGGGAATGGTTCCCATCATGTGGACTCGTGCCCCCAGCGGCGAATCCTTTGATACCAACGGTAAATCGATCCTCTTGTTGTTTTTATTTCCGCCTTCTAACGTCTGAATATGTAGATTGGATGGTAGCCGCAGGAAATGTCAACGGAACTGAATCTTTCGAGACTTTTGAGGATATCTTGAATACGGCAACTGCCATGGACCATGGGTAAATTCTATCTTGTCTTCATCCTTTCGTCTTGCTAAATGTGGTCCAGATTCATCGTTCTTCAACACGATCTTTATGAGATCACCGTAGACCTTGCCATGGGCTTCACACTCCCTCACGCCCTGGCATTCAACCCTTCCCTCACTGTAAGTTTGTTTAAAGAGAACGAGAGAATTTACCCATTTGCTGACTTGTTCCAGTTGGAACCCATTGGCCAATGCATTGGAAAGCCAACTCGCGACCTCTATCTAGAATCTAATACTAACAAAACCTTCCCTTATCCTTCACCTGACCCCACTGCTGGTGTTGATACCGACGGCGATGGCGTTGTCGATACAAAATCTGGAGATGGAGGAAAGACTTCTGTTGAAGCATCCGCTGGCAAGGGACAAGACAGCGCCGCATCGTCGTTGACCCCTACCCTCTTCTCACTGGTCTCTTCCTTGATAGTGGGCGGCAGCCTCCTCTGCGCCGGCCTTCTCTAAGCATATCTGCGCAACCATTCATGAAATGCTTATACCTAGGACTTTTAAGCTTTAGATTTTGTACACGGACCATCTACGCTCACGCTCATTTTGTCGGAACAATTTATTAGTACTTCTGCTATTACTAGATAGCTTGGCGGACTGGACTCTTTATTTCGGAATAGTTGTAAATAGCCATATCGCTAGCGGTTTCAAAGTTGTTAATGTGTTCGGTATACTAATTGCAATTGCACTCGGGAATCTCCGTTTTTGATTGCACTGGCGTTAGAGTTGGGCGGGCGGGATCAATGCTGTGCCAATCTACAGACCTCTCGACCTTTTATTATCTTGGCTACAACTATCATGGTCTCCCTTGTTACTCTTGTTCGCAACAGTTAGTCTTTGAGTAGTGCTAGGCGGGTTATCGAGTGAACACTAACTTCACCCGTTTCTCGTCGTAGAATTCCTCGAAGCCATACGTTCAGTTAACCCACCGTCGCGATGGAAGATCTTGGTCGTGGACGAGCACTCCCAGAAGCTTCTCGGTGCAGTACTCAAACAATATGACATTTTGCAGGAAAATGTAACCCGTATGTCTGTCGTCTGTGCTCCTTGAGCCCGAGAATGGACCTGAACGATATGGCTCTTCGTCAATTCACCAGTAATCGAGTCCATCTCCGGCAATCGCGAACCACAGCCCGAGTTCGAGGCGATGTACCTGCTCATGCCCACCAGGCAGAACGTGGAAAGGGTCATCAAGGACTTTGAGGGACGTCGACAGTATTCCGGCGCCCATCTGTTCTTCATCGAGGGTAAGCAATGGCCAATATCATGGTTTTACCGTTTAGACGCTCATCGTTGCCGTCCGTTCACTCTAGGTTTGTCTGAAGAACTGTTCCAGCGCATCACCACATCGTCTGCTGAGCCAAACCTTCGAGCTCTCAAGGAACTGTTCATCAACTTCTGGGGTGCGCCTTCACTTACACGCCGTCTGATCGGTTTCGGTAACTACACTCGCAGCTTCCGAAGCACAGGTATTCTCGGTTCAAGATCCCAGCCTCTTCTTCAGCATCTACAGCCCACCGCGAACCGAAGCCGCCTACAAACCTGCCCGTGACAGACTTGAAGAAGACCTCAAATTTACTAGCAAGATAGTGAGTCGGTTAAAACTCGCAATTACCTACCGAACTGATTCTGTATACGAATATGAAACCCTCTGCCCTTGTAACTGCATTCTAGATCACAAACCTATGCATCACGTTAAACGAGTTCCCATATGTGCGCTACTACCTACCAACAAACCACCCACCACTAGGACCCCTGAAACCAAACGCCCAAACACGACCACCGCCACCTACGGAGGGATCGTCGAGATGGCGGACGAATCTTGCGCGAGGTGCGGAGGCCCGTGCTTTTGAGAGTGCGGACATGGACTTTGTGACGAGGCTATTGGCGTTCATGGTGGAGGCCAACCTCGAAGAACACAAGAAGAATAACCCAGATTTTGGGGTAAGGTTATGCTTTGCACTAATTAGACTTCACGAAACTGATTGCTATATGTATCTCTTAGAAACTGGATGGTAATAGGCCCCGGGGTGTCCTCATCATCACAGATCGCTCTATGGATATGATGGCACCTTTCGTGCACGAGTTCACTTACCAGGCGATGGCACACGACGTTCTCCCCATTACAGATGGAAAATATACGTATGTGCCCATGCCTGGATTTGGCGAGTGGAGACTGACGGAAGGAATTTCTAGGTACAAATTTCAGTCCGCCTCGAGCAGTTTCGAAGACAAGACTTCGACACTATCCGACGCCGACAATGTCTGGACAGAAGTCCGACACATGCACATGCGGGAAGCTATCGATAAACTTATGGCCGATTTCAACAAGTTCTTGTCAGACAACGCTGTTTTCAAAGGGTAAGTTTTGGACAGTCATTCATTATCTTAGGTATTGACAATGTGACGCAGTGAAGGAGCGGCTAACCTCAACGACATGAGAGAGATGCTCGCCAATCTGCCTCAGTACCAGGAACAACGTGAAAAGGTGGGATATGCGATACCCGCGTGTTAGGTCTGCGGTTACTTACTACCGTTGCAATAGTTCTCGCTCCATTTGAACATGGCGCAAGAGTGCATGTCTAAATTTGAGAAAGACATGCTCCCGCCGATTGCCAATGTGGAACAGGTACGCCGTTCTGTAATTACTGCCACCGAATTATCCAACGACCTTTTTATAGTGCTGCTCTACTGGACTCAATTCGCAAGGCAAGACTCCCAAGGGCTTGGTGGAGGAGATGGTGCCGCTGCTTGACAGTAGGGAAGTCAGGTTTGTCTAATCTCATCTCTACTATGTTTCCGTAAACTCATGCACATTCTTCCAGCAACATAAATAAAGTTCGAATTATCGCATTGTACATCCAATACCGAGACGGCGTACCCGACGAAGATCGTCGCAGGTTGTACCAACATGCTCGGCTCAGTCTCGCTGAACAAGATGCTGCCAACGCACTTGCTCACATTGGCGTTCGCCTGAACAGGGTAAGTTTCGCTATAGTTTGCCGTTGAATGCATGTCTTAAATCGTGTACAGGCTCCAAACGACAAGGACAGGAAGAAGATAAAACAGAAACCATCCAAAGATGATGAGTACGAGCTTTCGAGGTTCAAGCCTGCATTGACCGCTGTTATCGAGGTGCGGGGTCGCGTTCGTCATTGCACGTATCGTTTTCTCAACTCAAACTTTCCACAGGATCAAATCTCCGACAAGCTAGAGACCACCTTGTTCCCTTATGTCAAAGACGCTCCATCCCAAGTCAATCTGCAGACAAGTCTCCGATCTCCACCACCACCTCAGACGACTTCTTTACGTAGCCAGAAGCCAGCCTGGCATCGAGCACCAAAGCAGTCCGCAATCTCGGACCACAAACAGAGGATCATCGTGTTCATGGCGGGTGGGATGACCTACTCTGAGATGAGAGAGGTGTATCAACTCTCCGAATCCTCCAAGAAGGAAATCATCATCGGTAACATTCCTCTCCTCGTGAATTGACCAAATTCTCAACCATGTGCACCATCCAGGTTCTACGCATATGATCACACCGAACCAGATGGTAGACGACCTCAAGGTTCTTGATCTGGGAGGAGCAGGATCCAAGGCCCTTCCGAACGGTTTACGGAATATCAAAGCCCCGCGTCCATTCCAAGAATTCTACGACGAGAAGTATTTCACCAAGGATCCTCCTCCTCCAGCCCGACCAGCAGCAACCCCGGTCGCTGGACGCCCGCAGGTTTCTGCCAAGTCCAACATTATCCAGCCTTCGCCTACAAACTCGTTCCAAGGCTCGAGCTACTCTTCAAGCGGCACCGCCGAGGACAAGTTGAAGAAGAAGAAGCGAAACCTCTTTGGATTCTAGTGGATTATATACTATACCAGATGCACGCATTGTAAACATTACCATTAATATATTTTCAGATACCCGGGATGTTTTCGGCTCGTAAGAAGAAAGTCTTGCAGACCGAAATAGGATATGAGGTACAGATAGGATACACAGGTTTTACGCAGAATATTCCAGTTTGGCTGCAGGGAGCTATTTTGAACAACGGGACGGAGTATTGAAAGGGATGCAAACGTACTTTCATGCTTCTTCGCCTCGCCAACCTTTCTGGCAGCCTTGACTAAATCCTCTTGGACGATGTATTCTCTGTCGTCGCGGATGGCGAACATACCAGCTTCCGTCACGATGTTTCTGAGATCGGCACCGTTGAATCCGTCCGAGAGCTTCACGACCGCCTCGTAATCAATTTCACCGCTCTTGTTCACTGGTGCAGCGTGAATCTTGAGAATATCCAGTCTCCCCTGTTCATTTGGCAGTGGAACTTCGATTTTACGATCCAGTCGGCCAGGTCGCAACAAAGCGGGGTCGAGGGTATCCGGACGATTGGTGGCCATGATGAGTTTCGTTTGTCCTAGCGAGTCGAAACCGTCCATTTGGTTAAGAAGCTATAGAAAGCGATGGTTAGCGTCACGCCTTGGCTTGAACAGGATAAGAGACGCTTACTTCCATGAGTGTTCGTTGAATTTCGCGATCCGCACTCGTTCCTTCTGAGAAACGTCGACCACCAATAGCATCGATTTCGTCCATGAAGATGACACATGGTTCGTGCTCGCGAGCATACCCGAACATCTCTCGTATCACACGGGCGGATTCTCCGATGTATTTGTCGACGATGGCGGACGAGACGACTTTGAGGAAGTTGGTTTGAAGTGTGGCTGCGACTGCACGGGCGAGGAGTGTTTTCCCAGTTCCGGGAGGTCCGTACAGCAGGACACCCTTTGGTGGTTTGATTCCCACTCGGGTAAATAGCTCTGGGTTGAGAAGGGGTAGTTCGATAATCTATACGATGTTAGCAACGCAACGAATGGAGACAAGGATGAATTGCACCATACCTCTCTCAGTTCACGGACTTGTTCGCCAAGACCTCCGATTCCGGCAAATGAAGCGCCTCCTGGGTCTTCCATGCTCATCTTGTACACCAAAGGATCAACCTCTCGGGGCAATATCCGCATGATCGTGAGGGTGGTCATGTCTAATGAAACACGAGTGCCGGCTTTCAGTTTAGCGACGGGTAGTGTTGGTCTATAGGACACAACATAGCGGGGACCGGAGGAGGCTTTCACAATGACTAGAGAGTATGGCTTCGATGAGAGTTAGGATTAGGAAAAGAAAAGACATACAGCGGTCGTCGTCTAATTGCTTCATGACCTCGCCAATTATTTGGCCGACGGATTGGACAGCTTTGATATCTTCCTCGGTCTTTGCATAGTTCTTCTCCAAGTCCTTCAACGAGAATCTTACTGTGGATACCGTTCAATTATACGCCAAAATTATGTTGGATCGCCTTACGATTCTTGAGGCTTTCGCTACTGGTTTCATGTTGCTTCAGTTTCTGTAGCCCAAGGTCAATATATATTAGATATGAGGGGGATATTTCTAACCTCTCTGTAGCCTTTGAGGGCGTCTTTGCGTCGTTGATCTATGGTGTCGGACGATGTGGAAGCCATAGTTGCTGGTAATTGCTAGAAAGCCTTGACAATGACCTCGCGAGAACGCGTAAGTGACGCGTTTCCCTTCCCGAAAAGGCAGGACACTCACCTGACCTGCATGAGCGGGCCGTCATTGCCGGGTGTGAACGAGGGGATTCCGACGATCATCACAATCGATCCTTCTTGCGCTTCCACCGCAGCTCACCGCAGTCGCCCCGTGCCTAGATATGCATTCAGTGATATAAAGACTCCCTCGCCTGCTACTGCGGTCTCACAGGTACCCCTACCTTCTTGTCCGCACTACTACGATGAGCGAATCGAACAGTATGTCCTTCATCTTTCTAGTCGACCGACCCAGCTGACATCCGTTAGAAGAGCATAAGAAGACAAAGAAAAAACCATGCGTTAGCTATGTGCAGAAGGGGAAATGTGCCTTTGGGGACAGATGTCGCAATTCGCATGATTCGTCTCTGAGCAGTGCCAACGGGGTCAAGGCAACTCAATCCCCGGCGAAGACCAGCGGGGTCAAGGCAACTCAATCCCCAGCGAAGACCAGCGGGGTCAAGGCAACTCAATCCCCGGCGAAGACCAGCGGGGTCCAGGCAAATCGATCGGCGAGCACCAGTGGGCCGCGACGGAAAGGTCAACCACCTGCCTCCTCAACCTCGCGTCCTCTCAAAGCACCGTCCATCGCGTCGACCAATGTCAGCCGGAGCCCTACACCGCCGGATCCGTCTATCATGGGCTCAGATGATGAGGACATGTGTAACTTTTATCCAAATTGCAATGATGATGGGTGTGCACTTCTGCATGTAGACCCGATGAAAAGAATGCCTCCCCATCCGCCAGGTGGGATATACCCTTGATTCTGACACTGCTTCCGTCGACTAATTTCTCCCGTGATGAAGCTCGCCCAACTCCCAGTGCCAACAGGCCGTGCAACTACGCCTTGAAAGGCAGTTGCAACCTGGGTCCTCAATGCAAACATGATCATCCTGCCGATCACATCGCCGCACCAGTGAAGGCGGTAGCATCCTCCAACGTTAGTAATAGACTCAAGGATACTTACCGCCCCGCTTCACCATTCGGTTATACTGGGATTGATGTCCAACCAAACGACCAGGAAGAAGGTAAGTAGCGTCACCTCTATCTATCTGTGGAATTCTCAACTATCATGCATAGCAACAGGCGTTGACGATGAGGGACCGGACTCAGATGGAACAGAGGACGGGACCCAATATTCCGCTGCACCAATGAAACAGACAAGTGCATATGGGGCCGAGCTCGGCGCTGCAGTAAAGAATGTCACTGAAATCGTTGAATACAAGGAAAGCCTTTACGAATTCAACAGGAACAGGCCACGAAATGTACCTCGTCCTGCGCCGCCGCCTATTATCCCTCATGTTGCACCACCACCGGCCATCCCTCATATTGCCCAAGTCATCTTGCATTGGAGTCAGTTTGCGGACCCATACGCGGATGGAAACACTGCTTTCTGCAAGCAATTGGCTCAGAACAATTGTTTCCTTCAGGAGAAATGTCGTTTTCGGCATTCTCTCACACTAGATGAATACACGTTGCTATTCAAGGACCAGCAACCCAATCTTTCGACCATTGGCCAGTCGCCCGAAACCGCCAGGCAGCAACCATTGGTCTATACAGCGGTGGCCAGTCCATTATCCCCACAGCAGCACGTCTCTTCCGTTACGCCCCCAGCACCTGCTCAAACTGCCGCAGAACCCTCTCCAGCACGCACAACCACCAGAGTGTGCACTTTCTTTAGGACGGGGAACTGCAAAAACGGCTCCAAGTGTCCTTATTTACATGCAGGCACGCCAATAGGGGACAACAACTCCTCCGAAGCCAACTCAGAGCAACTCCGGGGCTCCAGTCCCACCCAGATCACTTGCCGATTTTATTCCAACAACAAGTACTGCAAGAACGGCGACAATTGCCCATATAGCCATGTCACCTCATCCGATATCCAGCGATACGCCTCTCAGTCTGCAGCAGCGCCTCAGGAAGATATTTGGGGTGCCACGCAAACCCACGACTGGGGCGCCACTGAACATTCGGAAGACAATGGATGGGGTTCCGAGGCGAAGCCAGAATACAGGACACCCAACGAAGGCGACCAGTGGTCTTCGTCCGTTGGTGATAATAGATACGGCATCGACAGACAGTGTCACGATTATCGCGACGGTACCTGCCGCAGAGTTAGATGCAAATTCAGCCACGATCTCTCGAGTCAGAGCAATCGAGGAGGGAGTGATCGCTCTATACAAGGAGGTCGCTACGATAATGGATCTGATACGCGAAGACCATGCACCTTTTACCAGAAAAATGGGAATTGCAGAAAAGGCGACGAATGCAACTTCTCCCACAGCGATAGTGGGTTTGACTCTGGTTCGGGTGGATCTCGACAGGCGGTGGAAGAAGAAGTCAACAACGGATGGGGGGCATCTGAAAACCTTGCTTGGGGCGATGACGAGGAAACGAATCCCAACGAAGTAACGACAGCTGAACCTGAAGACACCTCCGCAGCGGAATGGCCAGCCGACGACAACGAAGAAAATGGCGATAACGGATGGGACAAGCAATCCGAATCATGGACCGACCCTTATGAAGATAGTGGCGATACTGGCCAAGCCAAACAAAACCTCGCCTGTAAAGCCTTTGGCCAGGGAAATTGCTCCAAAGGGGACGACTGCCGATATATTCACGCTCCCCCTTCAGACCAGCATGCGCAGGAGAGCTCAAGCGCAACCTCAGCCCAAGCACCGGACGATGACGAACAGGACCAGCAATTGGACGATCAAGACGTTGGTACCTCAGAGAATAATGTCAAGACGCCACCGAGATCACCCTCCCCAGTAGGTTTTGGTGGCCTTGTTCGCATTTCTCGAGCTGATCCTCTTTTCCGTTTAGGTTCAGGAAATCCATCCGATAGTCGAAAAAGTAATCCACGACTGTACCATTCGATTCGACGCTGGTTGTCAGCCAGAAGAGGTGATGACCGCAGCAGATTCTCGAAAAATCGTTCTGTCCAATCTTCCCGTTGATGCAACGAACGAAGAAATCCGTCAACTGGTCAATGCTTTCGGGACCGTAAAGGAGATAGAGCAATTGGCAGTAACGGCAGACTCCTCAACGATGACCATCGAATTCGAAGACCACCGCAATGCCATTGGAGCAGTTCGTTGCCTTAACGGACAAACCTTCGCTGGGAGGGTAATTGTCACTCGTTTGGACTCTCGCGCTTCGGTTGTTGCACGTTCCCCGTTGCACAGTCACGTCTTGATGGTGTCATGGCCATCCCCGACTCTTATGGCGTGGACATTTTACGACACTATCACTATCGCGAAACAAGCCGCGCAGAAACTGGACGGTCTCAAATTTCAAGGCCGTACGCTTAAGGCACTCTTCGATAGACCCGGGAAAAAGGGCCCCTACCCTGTGCGCATTTCGAATCTTCCCTCTGGTACCTCGAAGATCGACGTTCAACATTTACTGGCCGAGCCCGCCCCGGCCTTAATCACGCTTGGGGAACCCACTTATACAGAGTCACCCTTGGATCATGTACGCGATACCCTTCAAGAGGTTGGGAGGGTCGAGTCATTCGAAGTGCTACCGGACGACAACATCTCGAAAACGACAGCGTATGCTACCATGGAGGCTTATACGGCGGCTGAAGAGGCCTTCTCTAGTCTCGATGGAATCAAACCGGACTACATCGGAGGACAAACGCTCAAGGTCCAACACGTCTACCTTGCCAAACTCGTCGTACCAGCTAAAGGATTCGACTGCGTCACTGACGAGTTCAAGATGCTCAAGGACCAATACAAGGGGAAATGCGTCATGATCCAATATATGCAACAGGACTCCTGCATCATCCAAATACATGCCTCAGGCAATGAGCCTCTTTTCCCCCAGGCAAACGCAGATCTGGAGAACTTGGCGAACGGATTTATTGTCGTTGGGAGCGATGATAGCCCCACCTGGGACGACTACTTGGACTCTGCAAGCGGCAAGAAATCCATCGACATGCTTAACGCCCGACCAACCGATACGCCATATTTCATCTACGTCGACCCTCGGCTGAAAGTCATTCGCGTATACGGCGCAGAGGATGCGAAAATCAAAGGGCAATCGGACGTTCAAAAATTATTAAAAACAGTCGCGAAGAACTACCACATCCTCGACATCCCAAGGCTCAAGATATACGCAGTGTACTCCGGCGTCCTTAAAACCCTTCAAGACAAAATTGGTGCCAACAAGGTATCGCTCGACGTTGTGAGTTCCAAGCTCATTGTGAGAGGTAATCCCGATGACCTCGAGAAAGCCAATCTCGCAATGAGCATCCTCCCTCCCACATCGACCGACTCGACTGTTGCTCGTCACAAATTATGTCCCATTTGTGAGCGAGCTCCAGTCGAACCTGTCAAAATGGGTTGCAGACATGCTTACTGCCAAGCCTGTCTGCAATTCGCTTTGTCAAGTACTGCGAATCGAGAAAGCGGAGTCGAACCTTTCTTTGTATGCGTCTTTTCCAGCAACTCCGAACCACCAATGGTTTGTGGCGCGCCGTTGTCCTATGTGGCTGTCAGGGACACTCTGACCATAGCTACTGAATACGATTTCCTGAAGGCATCCTTCGTTCGCTTCGTGCACGCGAACAGGGATCGGTACTTCTTCTGCCCGAGTCCCGGTTGTTACTCTGTATACGGGGCGAGTGAAGAAGGAAGTGTTATTCGCTGCATGCACTGTCAAACTTCTATTTGCCCCCATTGCTGTTCAAGGGCTCACGATGGCCTACTGTGTGGCGAGAGGGCAATCGTGGGCTCCGTTTAGCCTTTTTAATATGTTCGTAACTAAATATCATCAACTTGTAACACCTCCCTCCTTGTTCTCTGTCGATATGGTCAAGGCCTGTATGTACATTGCCATTCTGTAAAAATGAATCTAATTTATGTAATGATGTATGGGCGGGTGCTTGAGCTCTTGTGGCTTGCAATGAAACTCTAGTAAGAGTCATGATTGTTGTGCTCGGACCAATTGATCGATGTCGATCATTGAAGCTTGAAGTGAAATCATTCTATCATTTGGTACAGGTTTGTCAGTGACCAAATTAACGACGACATTTGTCGGCATGGACCCAGCGTCTCCATTGCATGCCGCCAAATAGGTCAGCTCGCATGGAATAGCGCAAAATACGAAGGCCACGGTGGTTGAATCGGTATCGAAGGTCTTGTCTCTAGACAGTAGATTGTCCTCCATTCCGAGAAATGGAGAATCCGAGTCTGAGTCAGATGTCGGCGTTCACTGAGCTGTACAACTCGGTCAATCCAGGCATAGCCTGTACGTCCACCAGGACTCGAGCTTCCGTAGAAACTCAGGTAAGCGCATCCTGTACGCTGTCTACGCTTTTCTCGATAACCTATGGCGACCGGTGTTTTCATAGCAAGGCATAGTCCAGCTGTGGTACCCAGAGCATCTCAGCTGTCGCGACAACCGCAGCGCTCTCTGATTCTGACCCGTACTTCTCTGGGGACAAGGAGCTTGCGACGCAATGCTTCATCTTCGACATACTGGCCGTTTCGTTGCGACTCATCCACGCGTACGGGCATCCATCTCTCGAGTGATGCAACGTCACATTCGGGGCCCAGTTCTCATGGTCATTGCAGTTGGTGCTGCCGTGTTTCTTGCAGGGATGGTTCATGATTGGGTTCACCCTTGGAATCAACCCTCGACTACGTATGCCCTCTTCTCTTTCCTTTCGCAACTGTTCACTAAGTCTGTCATTTCTACAGCACCGTAGAGAGGTCAATGGCTTACAACATAGACGACCACATCCTCACCACAACTCTGATAAGGACGGCAATCACGACAGAAACTATAATTCCCGAGCCTTCTAATATGGTTGATTCTTCCTCCTCGAATCCCCCCTTGGATGCATTCGGATTTCTTATTCAATCTCTCGATCTTTCGACAGATTCCGAAACCCCGCTCACCCAAGCATCCTCCGCGCCCTCTAACGCCAAGCACTTTTATCGAGCGGATGGACTACTGGAAGTGAATTCTCAAGGACCACACCCCATCTTCGAACTCGTCGAGCAAGCTGAACAGCAGTGGAGGGAGAAACGCGGTCGCGCTAGCCGTACTCTGAAAGAAGCTTGCGTGGAATACGCGCGACGGTATGGAAGACAACCACCTTGGGGCTTCGAACGCTGGTCAGTCCCAAGTTTTCAATACATATATGGTTTCAACCTACTACGATTCAACAAGGTGGCGATACGCAAAACGGCATAATGTTCAGCTTCCTGACGAATATAACCAAATTCATCAAGACTTAGAGCCCTTCTGGGGGATGGATCCGAAGCAGCTGCAATTTATTCAACGTGAATACGAGACTCGTGGTGATTCATACACAGTGGGTAAGGGTAACATATATTCTCCCGTCAAGTATCGCAAGTAAAAGTAAACCATTTTCAGGCAAAGATGTCCCAAACTCGCCGCTTAGAATGCTTCGTGGATCAGTTACTTCGGCAGAGGACGAAAGGATAGCCAATCAGTTGCACGATGGGGCAGACATGATCGCCGATCTGTTGCGGGAAGTTGAGCAGGATCTACCAAGCTTTAGGTACCGTTTTCTATCATAGCACTACGACAGGCGATGCTTAGCGAGAATCCAGAGCCACTTTTAGCCCGCACGACAACCCCAATCTGTTATCGGACTGGGAACTGAGGGAAGAGGCGATTCAGGCAGCAAAGCGTGGAGAATGTACGGCTGCGTTTGATGGCCCATCTTCTTCTACCGACTTTATAATGACGTTGCGTATACAGACCTCGACCTCACACAGTCTCGGAATCATCGGGTGCACGGCTGGAAGACTGCGTGTCCTCAAAACTCCCCTATATGGCTTAACTCTTTGCCTACATCATCGGCGAATGGAGTTACCAGCCCTCCCACTCTTCGACAACTAGAAAAGTTCAAATTCACGAGCCCATATTCGCAACATGATTCTTTCAGAGCCGGTCGTTATCCCAAAACGTTCATTTACAATCATTCAGCGACGTTTTCCCCTTGTGAACATCCCGCACACCTATTGCTCCATGGGCAGTTCCTACGTTACGGGTCTGGAGGTCCTGTGAGTCTCAGAGCGCAATCAAGACCATCGGGTATGTTATGTCTCCCTTCTAATTTCATAATGCATCTGACCTCCTTCGAGGAAATGATAAACCCCCGATACACTTCGGGATGGTCCCAGTCTTTAGCTACAGCCCGACTCGTCTCCACGATGAGATTACAGCGGCGGTTCCAAATATGTGGTCTGACGATATCTACCCTCGGAATGTAGGGCTATAAGTTTACTTTCTCGCACACATGCTTATCGCGAACCTATTCAGAATGACCCACTGTTTCATGACAAGCCAGATTCAAGGCTACACTGGCGAGGCAGTAATACGGGAATGTGGCATGGCAACTCTAAGGATGCGGAGAATATACAGAAGGCATTGAGCGCGGCTTTGGGAGAGGTTAGCCGATCCCCGTCTTGCCACTGGATTAGCATTTGCCCATTGACTACGTATCATCCCAGACTAGAACCGATGTCAAGCTCAGGATCGGCCCAGACCGCGCGTGGTGGCTGTCTCAGCGAGGCCGTCTGGTTAATTGGGCGAACCGCATGTGGGAAGGACGTCATGAAATGGAGCCCCTCGCCACTGCATCGACGAACATTGGGGTCCCACACGAGCTCTGGAAGCGCTCCGCTGATTCAGAAATAATTGAACGGGACCTCGGTCCATCGAACGATACTGACCCTCCACTACGACCTCATGCCCCACATACGCGGGAAGCAATAAGGGTAGCAGTTTCACGTGGGGTCCTCAGGTCCCCTCCTTCAAATAGCTCCACCCTCTCCCGCCGTGACGGGCGGGGAGAACCTCAGTCAGGAGGCGATACCCACGAGAGTCGATCCCTACTCAAGTCAGAATGGGCACCCGCAATGACTGACATCGCGTTTGCTGGGTTTCCATTAGCCTGCGAGGGAACTACGTGCGATCACCTCAGAGAGATGTACGAGTTCCGAAAAGCACAAGGAACTAAGGAGCAAGGGCAATACAAGTTCATCATGGATGTAGGTCCTGCACAACGGTACACACAAATACCTTCTAACCAGCCCACTCAGGTGGACGGAAATGGGTGGTCTTCCAGGTTTAAGCGGTTGATCACCACGAACAGCCTCATCTTTAAGAGTACGATCTATGCGGAATGGTGGGTTTCTTTTGTCGCGTTTTATATGTACGGCCTAATCGGTCCCTCAAATACAGGTTCACCGATCGCATTCAACCTTGGGTACACTACGTGCCGATACAGGTCGACTATTCAGACCTTCTTGACGCTTTATACTTCTTCCGGGGCGATCCATCCTACCACAACAACCATCTCTCCATGGCAGCGAAAATCGCCAAAGCAGGCAGAGATTGGAGCAAGGCTTATTGGAGAAAGGAAGACATGGCTGCGTATATGTATCGGTTGTTCTTGGAGTATGCTCGCGTGATGGGTGACGAGAACGGGGAAAGGAACAGCTACACTTATAGACCTGAGGACGAGGTATAAGAAGGGGGATTCGTTGCAATAGACGGCCGATACAATCTCTCTCGTGGACATGGACCTTTATTTAATTTAAGCCACACACCAACTCCAACTGAAACCTATGTAAAGAGCCACAACCCACGATAAACAGTTTCTCACAACGACCTTGACTCATCGGCGTTAAGAATGAGGGTTGTAAAGAAATGGATCATCTCAAGAAACGCGGCGACGGGCATATCTAAGGATAAGAAACTGATTACTACAATGCGATGCATACTCAGAGAAGCCCACTCACGTTCATTGACAGTGTGGATCCCATTTAAGAGTCCATTTTTGCCCTCACCTCCGTTGAAGTGATTATAACGAAAGATGTTTCGAGTAAGGTCCCAGTAGAAGCGAGTATCTGGGTGGGATAGCAAGGTTAGTAGTGTTTGCAGCTAATGGTCTCAATAAATTTACCTGTGTTTCCTGACATCATACTGGGGGCAACCGTAATGCCATCCTCGCGGCCAGAGGCGCCTGTGAAATCCGTAGAGGCGGTGAAAGCTTCGAATGCACCCTTGATGGTCCCGCTCAGCAATCGATATGCAGCAGCATCATCTCCAGTAACGGGCGTTAAAGGGGCCGGCTCAAGTGCGGTCTGAGCAAAGTCGGCCAGGGAGAGGGAGCCCTTCGAAGGGGCAACGTCCTCTTCCGTTAGGATTTCGGATCCGAAAGCTTTGTAGGTGAGGTTGAACTTCTTAGCAAGGCCTTTCAAAAGGTCCGTGTCCCGATCCTGCACTGCAGCGACATTGCTTGTGACGGTGATCCTGTGGTTGATGACTGCCCAAGCTAACTCAGGTAGCGCATTGCTTTTGACACCACCCTGGACAAGATCGATTGCCTGCGTTGTGCCCACAAGGCTTTCGAGCATTCTATCCGCGAAAATGGCCGATCCAAGTTTCTTGAGGGCTTTGTCCGAGGTTGTAGCGCGCTTAATGAGCTTGCGAAGGGGCGGTGGCACGGATTTGGCATGCTCTCCAAGGCATTGCATTGCCCAGTAGACCGGCTGATCGCGGCTCTGTGAACATGTTGACGGGGTTAAAGCCTGATTTATGGTGAAGCTGAAGTGAACCATACCAGCCCAGCTTTAATGGGATTCTTTTCAAAGTGAACCAGTAAAGCGGATAGAATGCCGATGCTCTGAATGGAAGAAATTGGCCACATAGAGAGAATCGACAGCGAAAGTTACGAACGGTGTGGGGCGGAGGGACGCTCGAATGTCCCCCGCTTGTCTGTACCTCTGCTCGAACGTTGAAATAGCCTTTCTCGGCAATACCAGGGGTTGAAACCCATGACCCAAACTCTTTGGAGAATCCTGCTGTTGGTATAGAATCAGAAACCTGGGACAGAACAGGAACGCATTTCAACTTACAGCCTTCGTCTACGATCATAGCGATGCCATCGTGACCATATATTTCCTTGAGGGTTGTAGCCAGATTACCTGCACCCTAAAGAGCAACAATTTGGCTTGAGAAGGAATTCATGGATTCATTGCTGTGCTTGCCTGGAAGCCGCTAGCCTCCTCATCAAACCCAAAGGCGAGGACAACACTTCTAGCGGGTTTAAACCCCTTCTTCAGTAGACTTTCCACACTTGCACTTTGAGATGGTCAGGTACATGCGAAACCTTCTGCAGAGATTTGGAACGTACAGGACGCCAATCAGGCCACTCTTGTCATCCGAGCTTCCGCGACCCCAGACGAATTCGCCTACCAACGGAATGAGCGACTGTTGGGTGATGCGTTTATGAGTGGCCTTTACCGTCATAGTGGCCGGAGTAAGGTGGATGGGTCCATTGGGACAGCGTGGTGTCGTCAACTGGGACAACATCTACCATGATAGTAAATGTATCAATACACGCATTAGGAAATGATAATTCTGTAACATTCCTTGATGTGCAGCTAGCAAAAGGGGTTTAAGGGACGTATCAGAGCCAACCCATTCATAGAGTAGGCCGTAAGTATTGACTTTGGTCAACTTCAAGGTGGTATGACTTTCGACAGATTGTTAATTCGAGTCAAGAGCCACGGCTTTGCAACTTACACAAGCGGGAAAGCCCCGAGAAGATAATCGTGGAATGGGGCAAAGACTTTCCAACGGGGATCTTCGTCGATGGGACCCATACCATCGAAAGATTCCGTTCTGTCGCACGACGTATGTCAATGATGCAATGGGCCGCGTTGGTCTGATAACTCACTTGACACGCACTGAGCCGGCCAGCCAGTCGACCGCTTGCCTCCTGAATTCGGGGTCCTTGCCTATCTCGTCGGAGAGCTTCTTCCAGATGTCTGCAGCCTGAGAGCCCAATGGATTCAATCTGGACTCCTGGGGACAGACGGGGCCCGTGTTCCTCTCCATGGAGAGTCGAGACAATGCATGCTTATGAAAGTCACCTCCTCCATAGGCCACACTGCAAGTTGCAAGGTGGTAGGCTGCGGTGCAGAGACCGAGAAACACTGTCGTGGCCAAAATTAGCCGGACTCGTCGCACTGTTCGGGACTTCTTGTGGATATCGCTAACAATAAGCGCGTCCGTCAATGACAAGGCCTGATATTCAGAGCCTTTGGTGCTGTTCTTGCCCATAGATAGTGCACTAGATTCCGGAGCGGGGTGAGTGTTATGGGAAAGGATGAGAAACCACCAACATTACTCTCAAGTAGACTCCCCATCACGTCAGCGTGACTTCTGGCAGTATAGATCGCGCTTCGCTCGGTTATTGGGTCAGCGGCAGGGTGGACAGTCACAATCTCCACAGTTTCCTTGCATCATCGCGTAATTGAATTCGATAAGACACCTTGTAATTGTGCAAGCAACCGATGTTGCCACTGCCAGCCTTTTTATAGCAGGTCCGGCAGCGTCGGCCCGAGCACCGGAACTCCCACACACTGTCAAGAAATTCTGTGGAGGGTTGGCGAGAACGCTGAACTCGCTACCAAGATGCCCCCGACCAGATTTACCCCATCGTTAATCAAAAACAAAATAAAACGGCAAGAGATTGCCAGCAAAAACAAAAAGGCGAAGACCCAAGACAAGCTCAAACGCCGTCTTGAGAACGCGAAACAGGAAGCCAACGATCCTCTCGCACAGAAGGTCTGCCATCTTGTCTCAACATTCAGGAAATTACTTGCGACTTATACTGGAGGGTAATAGAAAAGAATCGCAGAAAATGTTCCTCGAACGTTGGATAATCAAAGAGAATTCGACCCTTCCATCTTAACGACCGATCCAAACCAACCTGGAGCATCAGGATCCAATCCTGACTTCGAGTCTCTGCAGCAAGAACGAGAGGCTGATCTTGCAACGGACCCTTTCGCATCTTACTTCAACTCGGATGAGGACCCTTCACTCCCACCAAAGGTTCTAGTCACCACTTCTCCCAAAGCCTCAAAAGCAACCTACGAATTCTGCGATGAAGTGGTGGGTGTGTTCCCAGGAGCAGAGTTTATTCGCCGGAAGAAAGGGAAAGGATTTGAAATGGGTAGAATAGCTGGATGGTGTGCTGATAGAGGTTACAAGCACTTGATTGTGGTGAATGAAGACATGAAGAAACCAAGTGAGTTGTACGCTTCTGCTATTTATCCAGTCGTTGCCTTACATATTGCCTAGACGCAATAACGTTTATACATTTGCCAAATGGACCGACTGCCTACTTCAAGTTGACCTCAATAGAACTCACAAAGCAGATATATGTATGGAATTCCAAGCTCTCTGTTTCCTAGCGCTTATTTTCATGGCAGGGACATGCTCGTGCAACACCTCACCATCCCGAACTTAACCTGAACGGTTTTGTGACCAGATTGGGTCACGCCGTTGGTCGTATGTTCCAAACCGCGTTCCCTCCTTTACCCGAGTTCCAAGGACGACAGATTGTAACCCTTCATAATCAGCGAGACTTTATCTTCTTCCGTCGCCATAGGTATGGAAATGAATTCTCTTCCAAGCTCGGGACACGCATTTACATATCATGACCCATAGATACGCCTTCCGCTCCCCAGAAAAAGTCCAGCTACAAGAAATTGGGCCTCGGTTTACGCTCAAGTTGCGATCACTCAAGAAGGGCATACCCGCTGTGTACAATTTGGGTGAAGCTCCTGCGCCATTGACAATGGAGAAACTCGACGACGAAGAATCGGAACAAAAAGATAATGATATCTTTGAGAACCCTCCCGAGAAATCAGAAGAGCTCAATAAAACTGTGCCTCCAAAGCAAAATGAAGTCCTTTGGCAGTGGAAGGTCAGGATCCTGATCTGATTCCTAAAAGTGATTCTGACATTTGACACAGCCGGAACTCGAAACATCAAGACGGACTTTCTTCCTCTGAGTCTACCTGTATCATATCTTACATACGTACTATTACATTGCAGGAAGTATCCTATCCTACAAAAAGCCACCTCCAAGGCGCTAATCCGAGTCCTTGGTTCTATCTTGCCATCACGCGTTCCTGATATTAAGATCGAGGAAAAGCTAAAAATAGATCAAATATATCTCTCTCCTCTTTTGCCATGAGCTCAAAAGTCTTACCCACAAAGAATGAAGACTATGGAACCAAAGATTATTGGCACAGTGCACGATAACTTCACTGGTTAGCCTGGATCACTTACGTTTTGCAACAGGAACACAAGATACGCTCAGTAAGGGCTAATGACCTATTTCGTTGAATCGCGGAAGTGCTCACACCGACCCGACTTTAGGGAGGACGAAGAGTCCAGCTTTGACTGGTTCAAAAAATACAAGGACATTTCAGACATAATTCACGAGCTCATCCCGAGCAAAGAGTCTCGGATCTTGATGCTGGGGTGCGGGAACTCTACACTTTCTGAGGATGTAAGTTTTCTCGTTTTGTCTAGTCCCACGCAAATGTCTGAAGCGCTTTGTGACGGAGATGTACGACGATGGATACCATAACATCGTCAATACAGACGTACGAAAAGGCTCTCGATCTTATGTGAACAACGAACATAACACTTTTAATATGGTGTAGTACTCGGACATTCTGATCGAGCAAATGCGCAGGAAGCATCAAGAAACTCGACCTGAAATGGAATGTATGTCTTAAATTCAAAAGTCTACTCTATGATCGACCGCCCATCAACTCAGGGCATGAGATGGACGTCCGGGATCTCAAGTTTGAAGACAGATTCTTCGACGTCGCCATCGATAAGGGGACAATGGATGCCATGATGACCTCGAAGGGCGATGTTTGGGTATGAGGCCTGCTTCCAGGTCAGAACGCAATTTGACTATTCCCCTCCCGCTTCCAGGACCCACCGAAGCAGGTTATCGAAGATTGTACAAAAGAGGTACAGGAAACGTTGAGGCAAGTACATTCGTCCCTCGCGAATTGTCACAGCAATCCAACCAAATGATATACCAGAGTTCTTGGGGATAAAGGAATCTTCATCTACCTCACGTTCGGTCAACCGCACTTCCGCAAGCGCTATTTAAAGGGCGACAACACAACATTGGAAGTTCGAGCCCTAGGAGAAGCCTTCCATTATTACCTTTACATCGTCCGCAAAGACAGCTAACGCGACCGTACTATAATGTCCCAAAATACCTCAAGCATCAAATTTAGAACAAAAACTTAACATTCTTGTAAAAGTCTAGTAAAGGATTTTCCCCGTTTCTAAGTCTCGTCTTGCTGAGGTCGGCATACGTCTCCAGAAACTCGGCGTGAGTGAAGACGTTTGACTTTCGTTCCCCGACTGGTAAGCCACTAGACGAAGCCACTCCGTCCAATGGGCTTCTCCTATCCGTGGGATACCGCGACGAGAAAAAGTTGGATCCCAAGGCCGACGTACTCCTCGATACAAGTGGGTTGTAGCGAGAGTTGGAATTTTCTTTGTCGGATTCGGATTCGGGCTCTTTTGAACGGCGTGGGTTCGAAAAGAGATACTCGTACATATCCCTTAGGTGCTCAAAGTTGGTCGGAAAGAAGATGTCGAAATATCCCTGCTTAACGAGCAATGTAGAGCAAGGAATGGTGGTGTTCCTGAACCGGGTTTGAACGACGGGTGCGTTTATCCCAGGAATTGTGTCGGGTAACGAGGAAAAGTCGGAAAGAAGCAGTCTGTGACGGGGGAAGTGGTTCCGGAGAGTTTGAAGAAGGCTGAGTAATCTGGTTGGGATGTATTCTTCTTTGGAAAGATTCGGGGCGAATGGGAGGCTGGTGTATGCCTTGCGCAAGAAGGGTGAATCTCTGAGGAACCTGTTGACTGGAGGGTTGTGTCGCAAGCTTGACCGTATTCCGAGTGTAGAGGAAATAAGAGGGTCCGTGACTGGCGTGTACACAATGTCGAAGTCGCCCTGTTCAGTGATTGTTACTAGGCCTTGAAGAGGCTCCATGGTGTCGAGGTCATATCGGACGACGTCGTGAGCGAAATTGTCCTACAGTCAAATGAGCACGACGCCTCTGGAAAATGGGGTTCATTAAGGACATACCGCAACCTCCATAGCAATAAAGTAGCATGGATGTGGTTCGCGTTTCTTCCAGTGAAATATGCTTTGGTGTGTGATCTTGACACAAGGATGGGCCTGAAGGAGCCTCCTTTTCTGAATTTTGACCAAGCTTCCGCTAATTTCTATGATGTTGTAGCGAGTGCGCTCGTATACCATTGGGTGCGCCTCTTGTAGATAGTCCAGGATGTTCAGGGCAAGAGTACCGTTTCCAGCTCCAATTTCATATATCACGAAGTCTTCGTATGGGAAATACTTCAAAAGATATTCCGAGACCACGCATTGTGCGATGGCTTGACCATACCACGGCTAACCAGGTCAACCCGGGAACTCGAACAAAGTTCTAGCAAGCTCACCTTGAACAGTTCTGTGGGTGTGTGCCAGAGTTGACGGCCAGGTCCGTCATACCTGTCAGATCCATATCCAGCATACTTTTTCGCAACTTCCTCCTGGAACTCTATCGAATTGCGTAAAGCCGGGAAGTCGAAGGAGCTTTTGTTGGTTTCGAAGATAGTGGCCTGTTTTGGGAAATAACCGTAGTTTGGGTTGTAGAGAGAGTCTTCAATGAAATCCCTGACCAGCATCTTCACGCCAACCGGTGGCTTGGTTTCGGCCTCTAGTTCATTGGCAGTGACTAGTCGCAACTTGGAAACGTCGACCACCGTTGGCAACAGGGGACTTGTATTGTAGTTCCATCTGTCGGCTACTTCCGCTTTCTCTTCCTTTGGTTTCCGTTTTCCTGGGGTGGTCGCGTAGAACCGCCAGACAGTGACGTCGACAGGCCTATGGCGAGACGCGCTGAGCAGATATCGAGAGCTCAGATGCGACCCAAGTCTCGGCAACAGCATGTGCCTCTGACCAGTGACGCGCTTCTAGCAAGGTAGAATAGCGCAATACCGTTGCCGGTGACGCCTTCGACAGTACAGCGCAACTTGAATGAAGTGAAGTGCAAGGCTAAGCTGCGTGGGAAGAGTGATTGAATTCGATCATCGCGTAGTAATCTTATCTTGCAATTTTGGTCTCTTCCATCAACCCTGTTCTACGGCAATGGACTCGAATTCGACAGAGCGGCTTGTTCGAACATGGATGGCATCTAAAAGAGAGGAAGAAGTGGTTCAGATCGTTGCAGGCAGGCCACTTCCAACTCGTACTCAAAACCTGTTGAACTCAAACGATTTCGCAATGTCATCCAGATATTACCGCTGGTACAACAACTTTGCTGAATGTAGTCAAAGTCTCTGGGGAATACCTGACCTCAGATGAGAACCAAATACGCCTCAAGGGTAGGTCTACCTCTTACTTTGTTCAAGGAGATTCCCAACCAATCACAGGCGTTGAGTTACTTTCACTCATCCTTGAGCGTCTTCCACCAGCAACTTTGAACCGACCAACAAGTATGGTGCTTTTGCTTCTTATATGGAGCGAGGAACTCAACGGTATGGTTTCCCAGCACGTACGCTGGTCGGGTTCTATTGCAACAAGTTGGAAGACTCGGAAACCATAATTCCCGCATTGCAAGGTCTCGAGACACTTGTAACCCTTTCAAACTTCGGTGGCCCCGAGGCAAGCACCGTCGCTGAGGCGTAATAGTCTACTCCCTGTCACAAAGCCGTGACATACTGACGAACTCTCAGGATAATACGTCACGTCAAAACAAAAGCTCTAACACAATCCCATCGATTCAAAGTATATACCATTATCGATGCTCTCATTGCTAACCACAGAGACTGTGAGTTCTGAAACCATATAGTGCTCTGCGATGCTTAGCCTCTGCTAGGTCTGAAGTCGATGGGATTGAAGTTCCTGGACGGTTATGTATCTCTCGTCGAAGGGGAGAAAGATCCTCGGAATCTTCTCGTCGTGTTTGCGATAGACAAAGTTATCCTCATTGAATTCGATATCTCGGAACGAGTCCAGGTGAGTGCCAACTCACGGCTCATTTCTATCTACACTAATATCAACCGAAAAAGACGTTTTATGACCTTGTTTTCTGCTACTTCCCCATCTCGTTCCGACCCCCTCCAAACAATCCTGGAGGAATTACAGCTGACGATCTACGACTCGCACTCCGGTCTGTACTCGACCTTCTCTGCATGAGTGCTTTAGTGACGATGCTTTAGGCAATGCGTTGCAGCCACTCCGTCGTTTGGAACACTTGCTATCCCTCATTTCCTGGACAATTTGGTTTCTGGAAGCCGTGTCGCAAAGGTCGGTCACCCGAATCTCATATCAATGGGGGTTCTCACCACAGTTACAGAGGGATACACTAGAAACCTTGACAGTCGCTTTGCCTATATACGGGCCCGCAGTGGCTCGAAACTTTGCTCGCACATTATGGAATTCCCTCAAGCTTGAGGTAAGTTCTAGATCCACGTCAAAAAGTAGAATCTGAATACGTTCAGGTCTTCCAACCAGTGGATCATCCAACAGAAGAACAGGCTGTCATTGTCATCCAGACTCTGATCAAAACCATATACTCTGAAGGGACCGAGACTCTTGATGATGAAATCCAAGGACTTGCCCGCAATGCCTGTGAAGAATGTCTTCAGATCCTTCAGGAGCCAGAGAAAAGCAAGGCGAAAGTCGCAACCCGACTGCTCTGCTCGTTCATGACCACAACACGTAAGAGTCTCGTCCTACAGTATCCCTTTAAAACGGACCGTTGACCAGCATATGTCATATCTAGCTTCAGTCTCTCGATACACCGCTTCCCAGGCCATCCCACATTTGACCAAGCTCTTCGTCAACCCAGACGAGGCCACAAGTCGCGCTGCGACTTTGATTCTGCTCGCGGAGTTTATCGAGGCTGCACGGGATTCGTCATCCCATGTCGATACCGGAGGATTACTTTTGGCGCCCTACAAAGACGACATTCTCGGGGTCCTTACATCAGGCCTTAAGGCTCACAACCTGTTACTGCCGGCGCTCGGCGGTCTGAAAGGATTGATAACGACGAAGAACCTTCTCAGCGACGAGGAGCTGCGATTCGTTGTTCACTCTGTGAACGAAGTTATACAAGACCACCCAGATCAGTTTGAAGATACTCGGGACGGTGTGCTTGAGCTACTGGCGTCAATTTCGGATGTGGCTCCATCGCACATCCAGGAATTGACTCTATCTCTTTTCTTCAGTGCTCTGCCCGACGATGCTCCTCCCCGGGACTCCGTCGAGCAAAGAGTCCAGTACTGGAAGAATCTCTCCGCCTTGGAAGCTCTGTGTACACATCCACAACTCTTCGAGACTCTCGTAATTCGTCTTAGCACCAAACTCGAACTGCTCTGCTCTCCTTCGCATCATCCCAAAGACAATGAACCGAGCGCAGCATACGCTCATGCCATTCTCAAGACTTTGGCAAACGTGTTGACGGTGAAAGTGATCAAGGGTCATACAGATGTACCAAAGTATATCGAACGTCTTGTTTCTCGACTTTTCAACCTGTTCGTCTACGCGGCACTTCACTCGACGGAAGAGACCCATTTGATAGCGACGGACCGCCGCCTGCTTGACGTGTCTGCCCAGATTATAACACTCGTCGTCAGAACAACCTCTGAAAGGTAGGTTTCCCATCTTCCTCTCCTCTCCTTGTTTGACATTGCAGTAATCTAGGAGGCAAGAGGCCTATCTCAAGTCGCTTTTCCTGGCCTTTACCACTGGGGATGTTGCCCCAATCAGCGAAGGCCATTTCAAGGTTCCCTCTGAAAGGTTATTGGTTCTGGACGTAAGAACTTTGTTGGATATTTCATGGACCTATATTCACTCTCAAGTTTAGCCCAAAACTCCAACAGTTCGAAGGAACCTCATTGTCCTGTTTACGGCCGCAATCATACCTATGCATAAAAATGTGGACAATCTACCGCCTTCCGATGTATTTTGACACTGATGGCTTCTGTCACAGGTGGATCTTGGAATCTCCGACTTGAACGCTCTATCAGAAGAGGTTCTTTACTATGCCGTGAGGGTCGCAGAAAACGAATCGCAGAGGACATCTGCAACGAATTTCTTGGCCGTTCTGCTTAATCGAAAGGTGTTAGGTATGCAATACTTTTCAACGGTCCAGGACAATTCTGATCTATACTATAGGTCTTTCACAATTTTTACAAACCCTCCAGAATAAGTTCTGGAGCGATGAGGTGGCGAATGCGGCCCGTCCCATTGCTAGCAGAGAAGTGGCTGTTTCTATTTGGACATGGGTCAGTTTGACCATCATCTTTTCTTTTACATTTGCTTCCATATTCTACCTCAGATATCAAAAGCGTTGCTCGTGCAGAACCACCCACTGGCGTTCCAGTTCTCTGAACGGCTGTTTGAGGTCTTTGAGGATACTAACGTCAACTGGTCAGCTGCAAAAGCTGTTGGGGTCATTCCGAAGAACGATGATGTTCTGACCAAACAAAACCATGCAGTGGTCAAGGCAAGCTCTTTCAAAATAGCTTTCTTTGGTTGAGAGAGATCTGACCCTTTTGAGAAGATACTGTACGCCCAGAAATACGTGAACAAGGTACTTCCTCGGACAATTGCGGGCGCCAAGGATAGCTCGAGTAGGTTGTGTGTTTGCATGGTGACCCCTTTCTGACAGTGTGTATCAGACCCGGAAAAACAAGTTGCACATCTTGTTGCCCTGTCTTCGCTAATCAAGTCAACGCCTAAAGCTACGTATGCTAGCGAGCTTCCCTCGGTGCGTTCCTCACCTTTTCTTATAGCTGTGCCTTGGACTCAAGAATTCATTAGCTAGTTCCGTTGCTAATTCGAGGACTGGAGCTGCCGGATCCTCAAATCCGGAACAACGTCATAGAAACCTTTTTAGCTGCTGCAGAAGGCGACAGTCCCGAGAAGAGTCTGATTTCCGAACATGCGTCGACACTGGTCAGCGCCATGCTAAGGAATTGCATGGCATCCGACATGCCTTCACCGGTACCTCCAAGTCCACAACTCCAGCAGCCAAGGTGCTAACCCCATTACAGAAAGTCCGTATATCAGCCCTGAAATACCTTGGTCGCCTTCCTGGCATCATTAAATCCGAAGTGTTGAACCGGTATAAATCACAAGTTCTGCTCGATCTGGGTAAGGTTCTTGATGATCCAAAACGATCTGTGCGGAAAGAGGCTGTAGATGCTCGGTAAGCTGTCTTCCTGATGGATGTTTGGAGTGGTACTAAGCAGTTTTTTTTTTCAGAACGCATTGGCAAGTATCCTTGCTTCAGTTCTCTCATCTAAATAATTAATGAATGTCCAGGTTCAAGTACAATGGCAAATAAACAAGATGCTGATCGACAGGGTATAATAGAAATCCATCTAGAAGCAGTGTGCGGATGTGTTGTGTCAAGAATGAAACCTTGTTTATACATAGGCAAAGCGATTTGGAAGTAGATATGGTGTAAGCATGGGTTCTCTGGACCTGTCGATTAACGTGCCATGATAGCTTGAGTCTTAAGCGCTGCCTCCACTAGTGCCTGCTCGAATGCTTGTAGATGTTCCTGAACGATCTTCCTTCCGTCGAGCCGCTTCGACGCCCGCGAAGGTGAAAGCAGTACTGATTTCCCATCTTCGATAACACCAGCCTCCCATTTCTCAATTTTCGCTCTACTCCGTTCCGCACTGTCCCACTCCGCCCTGAGGTCTCCCAATTTGTTTTTTAGCGAACGGATCTTCCGTCCGGCATCTGTGGTGGCGACGCCAGTTACTTGTGCATGTTCAGATATTGCAGATAACGAGGATGCAACGGTGGTAGTATAGGATCTTATATGTGATAGCTGGGCGATGGCTTTTGCAGGGGTCACTGGTCCGTTTATCTGCGGAGGTGGCGGGAACGAGTCTTTAATAGGTGACGTAACCGGGGATGAGTCGAAATCGGCATCCCCTAGGTGATTCCCGTGTGGATCGAGCTCCCAGTCGTTGAAGCTGTTATTGTGGGCACCAGGGGAGGAAGGCTCTTCTTCTAGCGTGTGTAATTGCCGAGACTCAACGCGTGGCGGCTGCGAATTGCTTGTAGAGGACGGGGCAGGGTCCAATAAACCGTCGATTTGCTCCAGTTCGTCGAGATGACCGAGCAGGTCGTCGCCACCGACCTCTGCTGCGATCTTCCTAAACTCCCTTTCACATGCTAGCATATCACGAACTTGGTGCTCGCGCTCTCGCGCGTTCTCGTTCATCCGCCGCAAGATGTCGGCGGCTAGTCTCTCGAGCCTGGGTTGCTGTGACGACGAGCTGCTAGGATCGGTGTCCAGTGTCCGCAGCTGAACCAGAAATTTGTCTGAAAACTCGAGGTTTTCAGAGAGTATGTCCATAGCGTCCTTTTCTGGCGTCCTATGCCGTGTCCTTTGGGATCTGTGATTGGTGGGACTGTGGAAGACGGGGTCGAGATCTGGTTCCTCGTCGGCTGCGTCGGGGGACTGCACTTCAAAAGAAGCTTCATGTGTCTGGGCCACGAGTTCGTCAGCAAATGAAGGGATGGGGAGGTTGGTAGTGTCTGGGGTAGCAAGAAGAACGTCATGGACGTCCTTGTTGTCCGGGGTGTGGTCATCGTGCTCTGGTTCTTCGAGCTCGTCGATTCCTTCTGCTCCTTCGTCGAATTCGATCCCGAATTCCTCGGCGAGAAGCCTAGAACCTGCACTGGGCTCTGGCATCATCGCGACTGCCAATTCATGAGCGAGCGAATGGTGTCTGCCATTGGGCGCGTCGTCTGTGCTGCCATTCACGGGGGTCGCCTGGGGACGCAAAGAGGCAGAAGACTTGCGGATGGACAGAGATGGTTTTGAGGGAGATTTTCGGGAATGGGTGGCAGGGGACAGAAAAGAGGAAGAAGATGAGTACAAGTCGTCGTCGTCGTTGTAGTGGGGCATGGTGATCACTGGCTGATATTTGTCGATAGGGGCCAGAGACGAGCTAACCAATACCTCAAATCGCGCTGCCTTCCTTCTCGGACGCGCCTCGGCCCAAATACTGCTTAGTCAGCCCACACATTTTGCCCAATGACTCGATTTCTGCCTTTGTGCCAGGAATAATTGTCTCTACTACGAACACTTGCAGCTGGAATACACTCAGAATCTGATTTTCAGCGACTCCAGTAAGAAATCCAAAATGTACACAGAAATTGCCGCTGGTGTTCTCAACCAATCACGGACAAACAAAGGTAGTTAGCACTGTCAACAGCCAATGTCATGCTTGCACTTTCACCTTGACCATGGTATGTGCTTTCACTGGACAGCAAGCATTCGGGTCAACTGACATTATCACAGGCAACTCCAGCAGCGGGTGTATGGGTAAGCACCAGTTACATTTGTCCAGTTACCTCCTCTGACGATCAAAAAGACCGAACATCGCAATCCTGAAGGAAGAACGTACTGGTTCAACACAGGTACTAAGCAGAGTGTTTGGGAGAAGCCAGATGGTGCGTCGCGCTTTCCTTCTGCAAAGCTCCAGTTATTTATTTTTCAGATTTGAAAACGCCGTTCGAGGTTCGTAGTTTCTAGATGTCAACTCATCTGCGATTGACGCCTGTGATAGCGTGCCCTCAACCAAACAAAATGGAAGGAATATTTCTCTGGTGGAAGAAAGTATTATTACAATGTGTGTATCCTTTTTATTTGTCGCACCCATAGCCACTTACCGTCTGGGCAGACTGAGAGCAAGGAGTCCAAATGGGATATGCCAGACGAGCTTTTGCTTCTGCTTGAAAAGGTCGAAAAGGACGGGGAGACCTCGCCAGGGTAGGCTTTGAATTTCTTAGCTTACCTGACACAACCCTTATATCCAATCATAGTGCTCCAAAAGCCATTACAGGAACCCCAGCAGAAGGGGCCACACAAGGTGCAATCGTCCCTTCGGGAGGCGCTGATCCGTCCTCATCTGCTTCTCAGCCCAACCAACAAAACGGCAATAACCTTGCAGTTGGCCCTCATACCGGCGGCATGCCTCCAAATCCGAACAGCGCCCTACCTGTTCGACCTAGCTTGCCGGACGATCCTGTTATCCCTCACAATGGCTTCCTCACTGTTGAAGAAGGAGAAAAGGCCTTTACGCATCTACTTCGGAAAGCTGGTGTGGACGAAACCTGGACTTGGGATCAAACGATGCGAGCTATCATCACTGACCCTCTATATAAGGCTTTAAATACCCTTGCGGAGAAGAAAGCGTGCTGGGAAAAGGTACGTCAACATCACTTCAGCAAATATTGCGCTGCTCACTTGTGCACAGTATGTCAGCGCACTCAAACAGAAAGAGCAAGAAGAGCGGGAAGCCCGACTGGCCAAGTTGCGGCCTGCTATCAGGAACATGCTCAGGGGCAACCCGAACGTGTTCCATTATTCAACGTTCGCCACGGCAGATAAGCTTTTCTCCCAACACCCAATTTGGCAGCAGGCTCGTGTTGAAGCTGAACGAAAGTTGATTTTTGAAGAATATGTTCAAGAACTCAAGAACAAGGAAGTGGTATGTCGATTCCATGTGTTTAAGAGCGTTCAATTATTGACTCCGTGGTGCAGCAAGAGATGCGTGCTTCTCGAACCAGAGCAGTTGGCAAAGTCGTTTCGCTCTTCAAAGAACTCGACGTTGATGTGATAACTCGATGGAGAGATGCTCGCAAGAGACTTGAAGTTTCTGAAGAGTGGAGCCGGGACCCTGAACTGCAACAACTTCCGACTCTCGACATACTTCTTGCTTTTGAGGACTATAGTCGCGTCACGGAACGAGAGTACGAGGATCAAGTTCGCCGAGCGGGCGTTGAGAAGACGAGAAAGGAGAGAAAGGCCAGGGAAGGATTCAAGGTATGCTCTGTCAGCTGTGCTTCTCCATGCATACATCGACTTATCGTTTCCAGGCGCTGCTGAAGGAGTTGGTAGACAGCGGCAATATCAAAGCTCGCTGCAAGTGGAAGGAAGTTTACCCATTGTTCCGCGACGACGAGCGGTATTTGCATATATTGGGGAATCCTGGCTCCAATCCGTTGGAGTTGTTTTGGGATGTCGTTGACGGGCTTGACCAGATGCTGGACAAAAAGATTTCCGTCATTGAAGATGTTTTGAAGAAATACAAGGGTGAAGGCAATCAGTCACCGGAACAGGGTGAAGAAACGACGGCGGAGAAGCGCGGATACATTGTCAAACCCGAGACCACCTGGGAAGAGTTCAGCGCCATCGTTAATGAGAATGCGACTGATCCGGTGCGGGATATGCCCGACGCTGATCGGAAGCTCATCTTTAAGACTGTGAGGTCAAACTTTCACTCTTCATGTTTGGTTTGTTAATCTTGAAATTGCCAGCTCCACGATGCAGCTCTCAAGAAGCAGGCAGACGAGAAACGACGGGCAGAGAGGAAGTTGCGACATTTGCAGGACGACCTTCGCTATGCAATGAAAAAGCTTCCGGAACCCTTGGATATAACTCTCCCATACGAAGAGGTAAGCGAGACTTTGTTCAATAATGTCTGTGCAGTGCCCTCAACGCCCGTCAGATTGTCCCGTTGATCGAGAACTTGCCAGAGTACAAAGCCTTGGACGATGATGAAGGCCGCCGCGCTGCCTTTTCCAAGTATGTTAAGCGACAGAAGGTATGTCATGAACCTGAATAGCTAAATACACAATTTAACAACGTGTTATATAGGAAAGGATTAGGGAGACAGGTTCAGAGGATGGGTCGACCACGAGCAGGAAACGCAAGGAGCCTCATCACCGGGACGACAGAGAAAAAGAGAAAGAACGGGACAAGGATCGTGAACGTGAACGCGAGCGGGATAAAGACAAGGACAAGGACAAGGACTCTCATAAAGACTCTCATCGTGAAAGAGAACGGGATCGTTACGAGAAGCCTTCAAGAAGCTCTCGACACCACCGACATGATGATTATGACGACCACCGTTCTCGCGACCATGGTCGTGATAAGGACTATGATAAGGACACTTACCGTTCCTCTCGACATCATCGTGATGATGACCGTCGGCGCGACAGGGAGAGGGAGAGAAGAGGGTCGTACAAGGACTTTGACGACTTGCGAGAAGACCGAGAACGGGGTACTTCCGAGAAGAGGGAACACGAGAGTGACCCTCGTGCGGAGAAGGTAGGTCGTTCTGTCTTGGTCTGGATTGTTTGACTAACGTTCGTTGTTACAGCGGGCGCGTTATGAAGATCGTGTTGAACCAGAGGGAGATGCTATGGAGGTTGACAAAAAGCCGTCTGGCCGGGCTGAAACTCCAGAAGAAGGAGAGATATGACATGTCTATAGTGATTACTCATTATGCTATACAAATAAGTTCGTCGAGATACAAGTGCTATGACGATAGTGAGGGTATAGGTTGTGCGCTGGCGTCAGGAGAAATGATGATATCACCTATCCGCAGCCTAGTGAAAGGATGTTTCCGTTTGATGGTCTTTTGGTAGCCCTTTCGTCGCTTCTTCTTGAACTTGATTTCCATTGAGCCCTTGGTGTGCTCTACGACAGTGGCCTCCACCTGGACCTTTTCGGGAGAGATGACGGGGTTGCCGCGCAAAGTGTATTCACGCGAGCCAAGCTCGTGAATTTGATCAAGCTTGAGGACATCTCCGACCTTGACGTCGCGCAGATGGGGAACGGTGAGCAAGTCGCGCGGAGTGAGGATGTATTTCTTGCCAACAAAATTTGCGACGACATATTGAGATGGTTGTGAGCGAATGAGTTCGAGAGCAGCGGCTGCAGATGACGGGGCTGCTGGGGTGTGCAGATGACGCGAGGCGGAACGAAGGGGGACAGCTAAGCGAAAAGTCAGGGTGGCGACACTGGCTGGGGACATTCTACTCACCCCAACGGACAAGATTAACCAGCGTGCTCATCGTCTGAGCGAACACGGATTTTGTGGACTGTTTGGACTCTGGATGGGATGGGGAAGCTGTGAGAAAAAGCAGTTTAAGCTCCGCTTGAATCTTCCGAGTAACGCCGACTTTAGTTGAGCGACAACCGAAAACTTCCCTGTCGAGCTCCCATACCTTTTCCTCATTTTCCTCTTCTCTCTACCCCATGCACCGAATTGCCTTTAGAAACTCGGCGCGCGCTCGCCTTCTGGCTGCGTCGTCAAAGGTATATACCGTCGTCCTCGTCATTGACGGTCTATACCACCCGGTTTCTGACATGGCTCGATATCTCTCTAGACCTCCGCCAACGCACTCGCTCGTGGTTATGCTACCGCTAAGCCAGGTATGCACTCTTGCGGCTCATTCCTGGCCAGTTCCTGACCGGTTTCTCCCAATTTCCTACCCCCTGCTTGCCTGGCGTCGTTCCGACACGTACCACGTCACTCTCCAGCTGCCTCCGAGGTTTCCTCAATCCTCGAGTCCCGCATCTCGGGAACCAACGTCGCTGGAAACGTCGAGGAAACTGGCCGTGTCTTGAGTATGTCCGCTCTCTCTCGCCACGTATGACACGCTTTCAACCGGTTTCCCCTAGGCGTTGGTGACGGTATCGGTCGTGTTTGGGGTTTGAGAAACGTGCAGGGTACGTCCCCCATTGCTTACTGTAGCGTGTTTTGGGCTCATCCTGGCGTGTTCTTTCAGCCGAAGAGATGGTGGAATTCTCATCTGGTCTCCGTGGCATGTGTCTGAACTTGGAAGCCGACAACGTTGGTGTTACCATCTTCGGTAACGATCGTCTCATCAAGGAGGGCGACACCGTCAGGCGAACTGGACAGATTGTCGATGTTCCCGTCGGCCCCGGTCTCCTTGGACGTGTCGTCAACGCTCTCGGTGACCCCATCGACGGCAAAGGTCCCATTGAGGCCGCTGAGCGTCGCCGTGCTTCGCTCAAGGCCCCGGGTATCTTGCCCCGTCGCTCCGTCAACCAGCCTATGATGACCGGTCTTAAGCCCATCGACGCCATGGTTCCTATTGGACGTGGCCAGCGTGAACTTATCATTGGTGATCGTCAGACCGGAAAAACCGCCGTTGCCATTGACACCATCCTTAACCAGAGGAGGTGGAATGAGGGAACTGACGAGTCCAAGAAGCTTTACTGTGTCTATGTCGCCATCGGCCAGAAGCGATCCACCGTCGCTCAGCTCGTCCAGACCCTTGAGGAGAATGACGCCATGAAGTACACTATCATTGTTGCCGCCACCGCCTCTGAGGCCGCTCCCCTCCAATACCTCGCACCTTTCTCTGGATGCGCTATGGGTGAATGGTTCCGTGACAACGGCAAGCACGCTTTGATTGTCTATGACGATCTTTCCAAGCAGGCCGTCGCCTACCGTCAAATGTCCCTCTTGCTCCGTCGTCCTCCCGGTCGTGAAGCCTATCCTGGTGATGTCTTCTACCTCCACTCCCGTCTCCTTGAGCGTGCCGCCAAGATGAGCGACAAGTTTGGTGGAGGATCTCTCACTGCCCTCCCAATCATTGAGACCCAGGGTGGTGATGTCTCCGCATATATCCCCACCAACGTGCGTGGCATATTTCGTATTTCTTACAACATTATGCTGACAGCCCATCCAGGTCATTTCCATCACTGACGGTCAAATCTTCTTGGAAGCCGAGCTCTTCTTCCGTGGTGTCCGACCTGCTATCAACGTCGGTCTCTCTGTGTCTCGTGTCGGTTCCGCCGCTCAGACGTAAGTCATCAACTCGCGGCCACCGGTTTTCCAGTGCTCATTTTGGTTTAGTAAGATCATGAAGAAGTTTGCCGGTTCCTTGAAGCTCTACCTCGCCCAGTACCGTGAAGTTGCTGCCTTTGCCCAGTTCGGTTCCGATCTCGATGCCTCAACCCGCTTCTTGCTCAGCCGTGGCGCTCGTCTCACCGAGTTGCTCAAGCAGGGTCAGTATCAACCTTTGGCCACTGAGGTCCAGGTCCCCATCATCTACGCCGGTGTACACGGTCTCGTAAGTCATATCCCGTCGTGTGAGACCTTGTTACTAATTGATTGCCTTTCCTCAGCTCGACTCCATCCCCGTCGACCAGATCACCCGATGGGAGGCTGAGTTCCGTGAGCACCTTAACGCTGCTCAACAACCCCTCTTGGTTGAGATTGCCGAGGGCAACGTCAACCCTGCGCTCGAGGCTAAGATCAAGAAGGTCGTCGAGGACCACGTCGCTTCTTTCACCTCGTAAATTACCTTTATACCGTAGATGCCTTCTGGTGGACGAACCAGGTCAAAAATCAACCTAATTCCATCTGTTTGCTGTCCCACTTTTTTCAATTTTATGCTATCTTCCCGAACTGTGAAATCGGAATTCGACCTCAATAGAGTACCCCAGTCGCTCCTTTTCTTTTTACGACTTGCAGAATAAGATTTGTTTGCCGGGTGACAGAAGGTGCCTCCTGCGATGACGAGCGCTCGGGAGTTTGCGGAAGGCTTCGGCATGCAGCGGAAGGCACATAGAGCTCCATAGATTTAAGATCTAATCTAATCTTGGGTAATGATTCACCAATGATTGCTCGGAATTCCGCAACAATTCCGGTATGTGCTATAATTATAACTGTCTCGAACCACCACATAGTACATATAATGGCTTCAGGCGCACAAGATATTGCAAAGGGTGCAAAGGCTGCCTTTGACAAGTCGCAGCTAGTTCCAGCATCAGAACGCGTCCTTGCCCTCAAAATAATTCGAGACGAATTGGCAGCCAGGAAAGATGAAATTTTGGCTGCAAATGCTTTGGATCTCAAGGTGAGTTCAACAGAAAACTTTCGAAAGCGACCTTTTTTCAAGAGTTCTTGTCCGGTTAGGCTGCCCAGGCAGAGGTGGATGCTGGTCGGATGTCCGAGTCCATGTTGAAACGACTGGATCTGGGCACCGGTGACAAGTGGGATTCAATGTTGCAGGGAATCCTCGACGTTTCTGGCCTACCAGATCCCACCGGGATCGTTAGCTATGCCTCTGAACTCGATGATGGCCTGGAATTGTATCGAGTGTCATGCCCTATCGGTGTTCTTTTGGTCATCTTTGAGGCTCGTCCAGAGGTCGTCGTGAACATCGCCACGCTGGCCATCAAGTCAGGTACGTCGAGGAACTCGGTTGCCGATGACGTACTAACTGAAATCGAAAACAGGCAATGCCGCTATTTTGAAGGGCGGGAAGGAATCGAATAACTCGACGGTCTTGCTGTCCAAGGCCATCTCTGCAGGTCTTGCAAAGACTGCCCTGCCTGATACCTACATCCAGACGATCCAATCAAGAGCCGAAGTTTCGTCGTTGTTGGCTCTGGACCAATACATCGATTTGGTCATCCCCCGAGGAAGCAACAGCCTTGTTCAGAACATCAAAAACAACACACGGATTCCCGTCATGGGCCACGCCGATGGATTGTGTTCCGTGTTCTTGGATGAATCTGCTAATGTGGACAAGGCAGTTCGCATTGTTGTCGACTCCAAGGTATTTTCAGATCGTTTGGCCTACATTGGCAGATACTGAACACGATTAGACCGACTATCCGTCAGCATGCAACTCCGCCGAAACCTTGATCGTTCACGAAGCTGTCTTGAACACAGTATGGCCAAAAGTCGCCGAAGCTTTGCTAGACGCAAACGTCAAGCTCCTCGTCGACGAGCCAAGTCTGGCCGCACTGAAAGCATCCAGCTCCCATCCGCGCATCGAGTCTTACGTATCCCCAGCCGACGACGAAGCGTACAACACAGAACACCTCTCCCTGACCCTCTCTGTCAAGACCTTGCCCTCACTATCTGCCGCCATCTCTTGGATCAATGCTCACTCTTCCCACCACACCGAATCCATTGTAACTGAATCCGACGAATCTGCGTCAATTTTCACCAGGGGCGTTGACTCTGCAGGCACCTTCATCAACGCGAGCACCCGCTTTGCTGATGGTTTCCGATACGGCTTTGGAACAGAAGTTGGAATTGCTACAGGGAGAATTCACGCCCGAGGGCCTGTCGGTCTCGACGGGTTGGTGACATATAAATACATGATGAAGAGCAAAGGCGAGAAGGGGCATATCGCATCGGAGTTTGGGACCGGGGCCAACAAAAGGCCATTCAAACATGCCAGGATCGACGCTAAAGCGGTTCCTTTTTAGGGTCATGAAGGTTCGTAAATTTAAAAAAAGAAAAAGTTGCATAGGCAACTAGGGCAGAGGAAGGGAAAGCAGGAAAACATTACGCTTGTATATATATGAATGTAAAGTAGAAGGATTTACGCAGGATTCGAGTCGAAAAAATGAAGAGCAGGGGACTTTACGACTCAGGTGCTTCTAATCTGGCTTTCTTTTCGCTGGCGTTGTCTTCGACCTCTGCTTCGGCTTTCCTTTTGCCTGCGCTGGCAGAGTCTTCTTGGGCTTTCTTCTTTTTCTTGACGATCGAGGTAAGATCGTTGACCTTTTGAGGCGCCGAAGCTGAGCCATTGACCCCCCCGTTTAACTCATTGTCCAAGGCTTGAGCTGCAAGCTCTGGGGCGCTTTCTGCGTGGGTCTCGTTTGGCGATGTCTTCAACTCATCAATCTGTAGACCAAGGCCATTCGTTAACGTATGTACGACCAGATAATAATACGGCTACAGACCTTTTCTGCCAAATCGGCCTTTAATCCTTCCAATTCCTTGACCTCAGTCTCGATTTGGGTCTTGCTCATGTTCTGGACCAAGTCGTCACGAACGAGACGCGCCACTTGCTTTCCCTTTCCTTTGACGTCCGTAATCTCCGCCTTGGGAGGAGCGGGTGTGAATTGGCCCTGCAAACCGCTGCGGAGCTCTGCCAAACGATGCTCGACGCTCTCCAAGGCTTTTTCGACATGGCCGATCGCATCGGCCAAACGACCCGAAGTCAAGTCAAGGACCATGCTCAATTTGTAGTGAGCTTCCGCAATCTGGCGTGAAGAGGTTGGGAGCAGGTTGATCTTGAGGTCGAGGCCAGACTGGTAGTCAGTAATAGCTTGATCAAATTTCTCTGATACCTATCTTCAGCACAAGATATGAGAAATGGTGGATGAATGCCACTTACCAGTCTCCAAAGACACGTCCCCGAGTGCGATGAAGGTGTCTGCGAGCTTCAGGCGAGTCTCGTCGTCGTCATCAGTCTCAACCTGCTTTGCGTAGATGGCTCGGGCAAGATCGAGGACCTCCCAAGCGGCATTAAAGTCATCCTCCGGCTCGCCATCAGCATCGCCCTCCTCTTCCTCTTCCTCATCCTCATCTTCCGCTGGCTGAGCGCCGAAGTCGACAACGGGGTCTTCGCCATCCTCTGCGTCGCCAGAGAACGACAAAACAGGTCCATTCTTGGAAGTCGCTGCTAGGAATAAAGCAAATCAGCCTTGCCCCACATCCTTGAATGCACGGATTTTCTTACCTTCTTCCTCTGGCGCTTCCGCCGGCTGCTCCTTCCCAAGCACCGAGCTTTGAGAGATAGCATTCTCTAGCAATGCCCTTCCATATGAGAAATAAAGATCTGCAGTCTCTGGAGCGTCTTCGCCGACTTCTTGGGTCCTGAAAAGCGCGTGCCACAGTGAGCATTCAAGACGTAGACATGAGGGGCGTTCAGAAAAAACGCGACATACGCGATCTCAAGAGCTGATGCGTAATGTTCCACTGCCTGTTCGTATTTCCCGAGTGCAAAGGCGCGTTTGGCCTTCTCCACCGCGCTTTGAACCGTTAATTCGGGTGTGGCTGCTGCACCGTTAGTGCTGTTTGCCGTGGTCGCGCTGGCGGTTGTGGCCGTCAGTAGTACGCTCTCCGTTTGTGAATGGGTTCTGTGAAAGACGTACGGGGCCATTTTTATGTGTTGCGGGGGAATGTGGAAGTTTAATGTTGGGGGATTTGGAAGAAGTGGAAGAAGATGCAAGGTCGAGGGCCGGAGCAGTGATGAATTGATGGGAACTCGGATGTTTTACGCGCTCAGAATGTTGCTACTATAACTTCTTGAAAATTGGCCAGGTCAGCTCATGCCTCTGCGCCTCAGTTTCATACGAATGATACCACCACAGCTGCATGGATAGTTTATTCCACCTTGTACCTAATGCGAGTCAAATGAACTTGAACCTGAAGCGCACCGCGTACGCGACGATGGAATTTGGATTATTCTATTCATACTTAGACTCTTCATTCTCTATCATAGCTGAAAAATCTGTCAAAGGTAAAGGCTTCGTTTTCGCAGCCAACGTGCCGCCCAACAAAGGTATCCTTCAGTTTAACATCAATTGTGGCAAGGTCGCCTCCGCTCCTGCCGATATGTGCACCCATAAATGGAGCGGTTGAACGTCGATAATTCACGACATCGGTGAGAGTAGTACAGCACTCAGCCAAGGCCTGTACATCGTGCATGACTGCCTCGCGTTCACCTGGGGACATTTCATCCTTCAGTAACTGATTGCCGCGAAAGAAGAGTCGCTCTAGCCTCCTAAACTCAGAGAATTCGGATGCTTTGTTGGCCTAGTACAGCGTCATTACGGTCATGATGAGGGGCCCACCTTGAAAATTGCATCACTTACCAAATCTGGGAGCGTAACTCTACTGGAGGTGAAACCCAGCTCTTCAAGGTAAGGTGCACCTCGCGCTAATGCGTGAATGTTGTCTAAAATAGTCTGCCTGGCTTTTCGCGAGCTCAAATTCTTGATTTCCCCGTCCTTGGTCTCATGCCATAGACACCCTTCTTCACGGTTGCGGCTATTGTGCTTTTGCGGCTCTTGTGCAATGGCAAGGCTCCTTAGGTTCGGCAACACTCCTCCCGGTACTACAGATCGTAGTAAGTATGGAACTTGAGCATTGTACGACTCGTAAACCACAAGAGCTGTGAGCTGCGGTAGAAGTTGAGCAAGGGCCCGACAAGTGAAGAAGTTGCCCTAGCAAAGTCTCCGGTTAAGAAGCGGAAGCGAGTCTCAGACTTTACACTCACTCCGAGATGCTTTAGGAGTGGTAGAAAGCCGGATGGAAGGGATTCGTCTCCATTTGTGAGAATTGCAGTTTTTTCGATGTTGAGAGCCAGTCTCAAGAAATTGAGGGAAGGGTGTCGGGTTAAGAACAACGTCAGTTCTTGCTGTAGAGATTGCAGCATAGAGGATTGGATATTGGTGCCATTCCACAAGGCAAAGGTCTCTAGTCGCGGGAATGTGAACGAAAAAAGCTCAGAATAGGGATGCTCGAGCGGAAATGTTTGAAGAGGATTATACGCGCTCAACGCGAGGTCAAGAGTGCGGAGCTGGTGCGAAATATATCCGATGCTCTTAAAGAGGTCCGTCCTCTCGTTCCGCGACACTAAGCGAAAAAGATCATGGTGGAAAGTGAGACTATTCAAGATTTGTCCCTGTCAGCGCAGGATAAGCCAGGCAGTAAAGTAACACGGATCTGAAGCGTACCTTGGATTTCAGAAGCTTAGACCATACTAGTTGGTTTGCCAGTTGACGACACGCAAGGCCTTTCAGTGTAATGGTCCGTAGCTGCGGACAAAGCGACAGAACAGTTTTCCAGAATTCCAGCGTAAATCGTTTCAACCGAGCGAGGGATCCAAATGTCTCCAAGCTGAACACATTCAATCCCAACGTATGTAACATGGGTAGAGACCCCGCCCGAATAGCTTTCTCCACCGCACCGAAGGCAGTCTGGACGTCCCCGTGCGACACAGTTGACAGTTGAACTTGCACCAAACGAACAGTCCTCCCGATTTCTGGGAAATCGATGAACCTTTGGAAGAGAGCTAAAGTAGATCGCCAATTCTGGTCCCAGACAATCACGAAGGTATGAATGAAAGAAAGGAATCGATTGCACATCCAACGATTGGTGAGTGCGATGGAGAGAGCTGTGAAGGGGGTGGCATGAACCGGGAGGTGGGATATGATGACCTGACACAGTTCAGATGGAAGGTCTTGGATTGGCGAATTGCTGTCCATTGTCTAGTCAACAGTCGGGATTCGGTACAGGTGAGTACTCAGTCAACGAGCGAGCGTTGTGTCGGACTGTTTACCCCATGAATCGTGGCTAGCAGGGAGAGACTCAAGTCAAACTCAAACAAACTCAGGTTCAGAGGGTATATAGCAGAGTTCACTAACCATGACTCTGAGAAAATTGAGCTACTGTCGTATGCGAAAATGTTGTAAGTAATAAAGTAAGTACTAAATGTTACATCGTGAACTAAACGTCCCAATATTATCCAAAAATCATGCAAAGAAGAAACAAAATGGGCGAATATGAACGACTGTGGAGTGAGGATGATTCCTCAAATTGATTAATTTCAGAGTGTGAAAAACGGCACCGAATTCCTCTCTCAAGAAATGTTGGCATTCAAGCGTGCTGCAAGAAATGAGCCCCAGCTGCGAGTTAAATGAGCGACGCGGGGGGATGATTCTGTTGCTGATTCGTTGGTGTAAACGCAGATGAAAAGGGTTGAGAGGACATTCCATTGAATGTGTTTTGTCCAAATGGATGTCCTGTCGCTGTAGACGGAAGACCGGGAACTGGAGGCGTTGGTGATGAACCGAATGAGGGCGAGCCTGAACCAACCATGGATGCCCTAAATGGGTTAGCACCTCCTGTGATTTGCGGCCTGAGTCCTGTCCCCAAGCTCGATCCTGTCGTCGCCCCAGACATCATCGACGCGCCGAACGCAGAGGTTGGTTTAAAGCCTCCACTAAGCCCTGTAGGTTGCCCAGTAAGGGCACTGCCGAGTCCCGTAGGCTGCGAATTCAACGCTCCGGTTGAAGATGGGTTTGTAGAGCCGAATGACAACGGGGACGAGGGGAAACTAGTGCCGGTCGTATTAAATGAGGATAGCGTGAAGTTCGGTGTCGATAGCTGGGAAGAAGTGTTGGAGCTGTTGGGGTTACTAGAAATCTGTGGTGCACTCAAGTTGCTTGCAAATGAAGGTGTGGAACGTTGAGAGTGATTCTCGGCGGGAGGACTTTGGGAAGCTGCACCGGGCATAGACTCCAACAATGCCGCACCAAACGACGAAGAGGGCTTGAAAGGCTTCAAACCGGCAAAACCAGTAATTTGGCTGGTAAGTGGCGATGTTGAAGATGAGAGGCCGGTGTTGGTTGCGCCAGTGGGTTGGGACGATGACGAATTGGAAAATGCGGAAGTGCCCGAGAAGGCAGATGCAGTGGGGGACGTGCTTTGAAATCCTGAAGGATTAGGAGACCCAGCTGCAGATGATTTCGCAACGTTGGTAAAAGATGAGGCGATACTTGAAATATCACTAGAACCCGGACTAAGGGCACTGCCCGCCCAGTTGAATCCAGTTCTTTGTGGTTGAACTTGTTGCTGTTGCTGCTGTTGCGCTTGCTGTTGCTGCTGCTGATTCGTCATACCGTTGCCCTGAGCGCCCCTCGCAAGTTCCATGAGTGTTGGTACCTTGGGGACTGGTGGTGCGTCTGCTAGGACCGGGCCGAACGGATTCTTGGTGCCGGTCATGTGTGTCTTCACTGGCTGAGCAGCAGGGAACGAGTTGATGGAAGTGAGTGGGGTCGAAGCTGGCCGGTTGGGCACGTCAATGGGTCCTGCATTTCTGACAGGCCCAAACGCGGACACGGACGGGGCGATCGCATTTGAGGCGGGACCAAAGTTGGGATTAAAGGAGGTATTGGAAGTCTGACCTTGCCCGAACGCAGATGCAAATGGCGTAGCAGAGTTCGGCGCTGAAGAAGGGGATGTTGGGTTGTTGTTTACGAATAAGGTCTGCCCCATTGATGCACCCGGGGCAGCTTGGCCAGCCGCACCCGGCTGGGTGTTAGCAAATAGAGCCATGCCTGTTGTCTGAGGAACGAGCATGCTCTGGCGGAACGGATTGCCCCCGGTAGCCTGAGGTTGAAGGAACCCAATTTGTTGAGGAGTTGCGAAGGGACCCTGAGGTTGTGGGAGGAATCCGGTTTGTTGTTGAGGAATAAATGCGGAGAACGGTCGAGGTGGTTGCTGTGTTTGTTGAGTCGTAAGGAATGCGTTAAAAGGATTGGCGGGTGTAGCTGTATGCTGAGAAATAAGGAATCCGGTAGGTTGGTTGATAACTGGTATTGCGGTGTTGAATGTTGGTTGGCCAGTAAGCATTTGTGAGAAAGGGTTGACAGTTCCTTGCGGAAAAGGTTGCTGAGAAGGGGAGCTGAGAAGGCACGGGTCAGACACAAAATATCGGGGCAATGAAAAGATATTACGTAGGAGATACGCCAAACATAGGCTGTTGCTCTGCTTCAATAGAATTGAAGAAGTCTGATACATCCTTTGACACTGGGGGGTTTGAGGCCCCATTTGTCGTAGATGATCCCGCCCCTGTCGTCTGGGTGGGAGCGGAAGTCTCTTTGAAAGTCACCGCTGGCAAGCAGTTAGAATAGGGTTCCTCACATTCGTCCAAACACGTACTAGATGACTTTGAAGTTGTCTTTCCACGTGTTGTAGGAGGTTTGTCCGCAGTAGCTTTGTTTGCCTTGTACTCAAGGCGATTAGATTCGAAGTTGGAATCATCCAAGTATTCCTGGAGTGCACCAGCTAGTGAAACGGGAGCCTACAACGATGTGTTAAAGTAAGGGTAGTTTCAGTCCACGAGGGAACTTACATGTTTGAGATTCGGAATCGGAACGTTGAGCAAGTTCTCCAGCTTCTTCGCAACGCCCAAGAATTCAACAACGAGTTCTGTCTGGGTGCAAAAGTGTCGGTAAATTTGCAATGCTTCTGAGGCATCGACGTGGGACATCTCGAAGTAGTGCTCTAAAGAAGTGCATGTCAGCGAGGACCGCAAACTGCCAACGCTAAACTGCCATACCCAAGACATTAATGACACCCTCGTTCCCTGCTTGAAAAAGGATTAGCAGGTCCTTTACGAGCATGCGAAGGGCGGTAATATTGAGTTCATCTTCCAGGTTATCGAGATAGAACTGAACCAAAAAGATTAGAGCAGCAATCAGAATTGATAGTGAGTGACAACGCACTCTGCATTCCACAAGCGCGTCAATCATATTGTGAACGATTTTAGTCTCTCTCAATAGACCCTTCTCAACCGTCATTGATCTTAGTTTACGTCCCGCCAGAGTTTTGCTACGAGTTGGGAGCGAAGGCTTGTCGTTATTCCGTTGCTTCCGAGATTTCTCGAGGTCCTCGTTTATAGAGACTGAATTGCGGATGTCACGGTTGGTGTCTGACTGGACTCGAATGGCATCGTGCTTCAAGTCCCGGTATGCACGTATCCGTGAATCGAGATACTTCGCGTAATGTTGGATAGTTTCAGGGGCGGCATAGCCTAGATGGGTGTGTGGATCAGCTCCGCGATAGGTTGGGCAGAGGGGATCGCTGTACCTTCCCAGTTTACTGCTGAGACGTTCTTGAGCTTGAGGATGTCGGCCTGAGATAGAAACGAGAGAACATTGTCCGTGGAGCCATTACGAATCATTGTGTGCAAGACGAGCAGGGCTTTAAAGACGATCTGGGTAGCTCGGGTAAGACTGGCATTATCAGAAACTGAAAGAGGTAAACATACAATGTGGTTTGGCTCGCGGATACGGGGTACGAGCGCCTTGCAAACATCTGATACTGCGCCGTCGTCTGACCAGGTCGCTGCAATAATTGGATCAATATACTGCCAACTGTGTTGTTAGCCACAAAACTCTGGGGAAGATGACGAGAATGAAGACTTGCCTTTGCCTTTGGAGGAGCATTTTTTGGCTTGCATGCCAGTTTGACAATTTTGTCGAAACTGGACATGATTTGGCTGCTACTAGTTCAGGTCTTTGGACCGTCTATGAGCTCTTGAAATAGCGTGAAGGATGAAACCGATGTTACCCAGTCCTTATGGATGTCCCTGTCAGTGTCACCAACACCGACACACTCCGCCATCATGCCGCTTTCAAACTCAGATGATTAGTCAGAACCTATGTACCAATGGGCGTTCTGGAGGTTACCGAGTATCCGCAGCTCCTCATCATCAACTTTACACCTCTGCCCGTGTTGTAGGCCTTAATATCCCTCACATCTACTACTGCTACATAGCAGCCTACCCTCTGCATCGACCGCCCCGTTCTTCCCAGCCTCATGAAGGTCTGAGAACACGCCAATTCAATCCCAATACAGAAGACGTCATTGAGATCAGCTTCTTCAGGATGTACTCAGTATCCGCCAGGTCATACCAGAAGTTGCTCATTCGGTTTCGTCAATTCTCCCGGGAGAAACCTATCCAAACCAAGATAATTTTTGGCGCACTGGGGCTAGTCCTTGCTGTTGCACTATTCAAGTCTCTTCCGGGCGCTGCAAGCTCAACAATCTTTAAATATTCTGGAGCTGACGCGTATGTGCCTTCCAACGTGTGGAGATACCGGGCGGACCAGGTGAAGCAGGCTATTGGACATGCATACCACGGTTACGAAAAATATGCCATGCCGAAAGACGAGCTTCGACCGATGACAGAAGAGGGCATGAACCAGTTAGTAGCCAGACTTCTGTCTATCTTTAGCACACCGGACTGATGTCCCCGCAGGTACAACGGCTGGGCCTTGACAGTGTTCGACTCGCTGGACACGCTATGGCTCCTGGGGTTCAAGGACGAATACAAGCGTGCTCTCAAAGTGGTCGAGTCGATAGACTTCAAGCGGGTTGTGCACGTCGTATGTCGATTCTGCTAAGAGTAAGGGCCCTAAATCTAACACGCCTTTAGCAAGGCCAAGTGCCGTTTTTTGAAACCGTTATCAGATACCTAGGCGGTATGCTATCCGCCTACGCCCTGACCAAGGATCCTATGCTTCTGAGGCGAGCAGAGGATCTCGCCGACACGCTACAACCAATATTTTCGTCACCAAGTGGTCTAGCATGGTTCTCACTGAACCCATCAACGTCAGAAGCCATTTCTACTTCGCTGGAACGGTTCGATTAACGCATGGCTCATAGAAACACTACCGCTGGCGAGACAAACGGAGTGCTAGCTGAAATAGCCAGCTTTCAATTGGAATATACCTATCTTGCGCATGCGACGGGGAAGAAAAAGTATCTCGAGCCTGTACGTGAGTATCCTTGATAGCCTCAGTCCAGCGCTGATATTATCTCTAGGTACAAACTTTGAACAAATTGTTCTACCAAGCGAATCTGGGCAAAACAAATGGGATGCTGCCCATTGACTGGAATTTAGCTACTGGAGTTCCTCGAGGCCACGATAGTGAATATGTCCCTTTTCTCGAGCTGCGAATCCTCTGACACTTACACTAGTTCGAATATCTGTGGGAGCCCAAGCTGACAGTAGCCATGAATATCTTCTTAAGCAATATTTGCTGACGGCCAAGACGGACAAAGTTAATCTCGAACTATGTGAGCGCTTGCCACCGAAACTTCTTGCATGATGTCATTGATGACTGACTGCACTCAGATCTCCACGCCACAAGTCATATTTTAACCAATCTTCTCTATATGTCACCGAACAGACAAATGCTCTACGTTACGGACACGGTTGCCAACTCGCATAGCGGAAATTCTGCAGTGCCAAGCCACGTTTTTGAGCACCTGTCTTGCTTCTTACCTGGGCTTCTGGCACTGGGAGCCGACAGATTGCCGTTGGACGATCTTTCAAAGCTTGGAATAGACCTCAATACCCTCGGGGCAGACGCGAGATTCGGGAATGCCTCACGACAGCATCAGGCCGTTCGTGAGTTTGACTTGAAAAAACTGCATATGTGGGCTGCCGAAGGCCTCGCTCAAAGCTGCTGGATGGAATATGCCGACCAAGCCTCTGGACTCGGGCCTGATGAAGTCCTCATGTCAGGAAACAGTCAAGGCACCTATGTGTGGGACCCTGTGAAGAACTCTTGGGTGCTAGATAGCCCTGCCGAAGAAGCATCACTATGGCTCGATGTCATGAAGAGTTGGAAGCACAGCGGCTCTAAAGCACCGATCCCCGGATTGACAACGCCTCGGCCAGTTTCATACAGTGGACGGGGCTCAGGCAGGGACTATTACATTCGTAAAGCAAACTATCTGCTGAGGCCCGAAGTGAGTGGATGAAACGCATGTAACAACGTCTGTATACTGAAAGCGAGCTTTGCAGACGGTGGAATCGCTTTACATCCTTTGGAAGGTGACTGGAGATCCGAAATGGCGAGCCCGGGGTTGGGCTATCTTCGAGGCAATCGAGAGAGAAGCTAAGACAAGTAGTGGGTATGTTACAATCAAGAACGTTGCACTCTCACCCCCGACAAGAGGCAACAGTATGCCCAGCTTCTTTCTGGCCGAAACGTAAGTCTCTGTACGGCGAGTGGCTCCTTTGCATGTGGATACTGACATAGAACTCTGCTCAGATTGAAGTATCTATATTTACTATTTTCTGAGGAGGATAAACTGCCGATAGACAAATGGGTGTTTAATACGGAGGCACACCCGTTCCCTGTGTTTTCATGGACAGAAGAAGAGCGTAGAATATTTAACATTAGTTTGTGATGTATATTGGATAGCGTTACCCCTAATGCGGAATTCATGCGGACCGGTATCAATCGCGTGAGTACGGAGGAAATATGTTGCGACGAAGAACCGCGAAGTCTGCTGAATGTAATTGATGTTCACGTTGTTCAGATCCGCTGCAAAATGGACGGGCCCGAGCCGTCTTTGCCTCCATAACTACTCCTTATTTCCCCGACCTCAATTATACCCCACTGCTGCATTTTCCCTGTTTTCCCCTCGAATGGCATCCACAACACCGACATCCTTGAAGAAGGGCGAATTCATCGGAGCTCTGGACTGTGGTACAACGTATGTGTTGATTCGGCTACCAAATTGCACTGGCTGAACGATTTTATAGGTCCGTGCGCTTCATCGTGTTCAACAAGTATGCGGATATCATAGCCCAGCACCAGCTTGAGTTCCCTCAGTATTACCCTCAGCCAGGGTATGTGACAGCTCGGTTTTTCCGGAGAAGATCCCTCATCCCTTTGCAACAGCTGGCACGAACACGATGCGGACGAGATCCAGAAGACTTCGGACCTTTGCATCGAGGAAACTGTGAAGCACCTGGAGAATTCTGGATGGTCCAAGGACAGCATCAAGGTCATCGGTAAAGCTATGCAGGCCATTTACGTTGCCACCTCTAACTATCTGTGCAGGTATCACCAACCAACGAGAGACAGCGGTGGCATGGAGTCGGTCAACCGGAAAACCGCTTTGCAAAGCCATCGTCTGGACAGACTCGAGAACTAAGCACACCGTCGCTCACTTCAAGAACAAGCTTCAAACAGTCGGTATTCAAACTGTACCTGGTGCATTCCGCAAGGGACAGGACGGGGTTGATATCTTGAGGGACATGTAAGTCATACCTCCATACGAGCCCAAATGCGGCGTAGCGCCGGAACCTGGCGGCCACTGACTCCACTTCATTTCAGAACCGGGCTGCCCCTTTCCACCTACTTCTCGGCTATCAAATTGCGCTGGATGATCGACAATTTACCTGAAGTGGAAAAGGCCCATGAATCAGACGACCTTTTGTTTGGAACTGTGGAATCTTGGGTTGCATATGTCAGTTTTGTGCTCAGTCTCACAGCCATTTCTAATATTCCATTGTAATAGAACTTACTGGGTGGTCGTGAAACGGGGAACCACATCACGGAGGTTACCAACGCTTCTCGTACCTTGCTTCTAAACACCACTACCCTCAAGTGGGAGCCTTCTCTTCTCGAATTCTTCGAGCTGCGCGCGTCCATTCTACCCCGCATCGTATCGACCTCCGAGGTTTACGGAAAGGTGACTTATGGTCCTCTTGAGGGCGTACCTATTGGTGGTCTCGTCGGCGACCAGCAAGCCGCCTTGATTGGTAACAAATGTCTTACTCAGGGTGAAGCAAAATGTACATATGGGACAGGTGCCTTCCTGCTCTTCTGCACTGGGGACTCTATCGTACAGAGTAATCACGGGCTCCTGAGTACTGTGCGTCTACTTGCTGCCCACGGTGGATGTTTGTTAACTCAATTTCTAGGTTGCATATCAACCTGGTCCGGATGCCAAACCAGTTTATGCTCTGGAGGGTTCCAGTAAGTCAAAACTCGGGTTTTGTCAGCCTCATTAACTCAAAACTTTGGACAGTCGGCGTAGCGGGTAGCGCGATCAAATGGCTTCGTGACTCAATGTGCCTCATTTCCTCTGCCAGTGAAGTCAATGACCTGGCAGCCAAAGAGCCAGATACAGGAGGCGTCTATTTCGTTACCGCCTTCTCAGGACTTCTGGCTCCGTATTGGGACCCGGGCGCTGCTGGGTTGCTCATTGGTACCTATTCCACCCCTCGTTTGGACTCGGATAAGTAACTCATAGTTCCTCCTGAAATTAGGTATCTCCCAGTACACAAACCCTTCCCATATAGCCCGAGCCACGCTTGAGGCCAACGCGTTCCAGACCCGTGGCATCATCGAAAGCATGAAACTCGACTCTGGATCCGACCTCAAACACCTCAAGGTCGACGGAGGCATGACGAATGGAGATCTTGCCATGGAGGTGTTGGCGGACATTGGAGGATTCGACGTTGTCAGGCCCGAAATGCGAGAGTGCGTGTAATTCTGAACTGTTTCCGGCTCATATCCAACAATCAACCCGATTGGCTTTCATAGATCTACGGCGTTGGGCGCAGCTATCTGCGCAGGCTCCGCCCTGAAACTGTTTGGATGGGATCTTTCCAAGCCAGAAACCTTGAAGGACGTCAACGATCACGCTAATATCGTGTTCAAGCCAAAGATTACCGATGAGGTGCAGTCTAAAAAGTGGGAAGGATGGCTGCGGGCAGTTGACCGTTCCAAGGGTTGGGACGAGGGTATTAGCAGCGATTGATAAACCTTCCGTGTATAGGTGCTTAATTTTTATTTGTCATGCATTTTCTGTGTTTCAACGATGACAGTCCCGCGATTCACACTGTAGCAACAATATTATTGTACTCTGTGGCTTTGAGCTTTGAAGCAACCATAAATATTCTGCGGTTGAATATTGAATGTTCGCGTCAAATGTTTTCGAGGCTATCAGAGTCGACACAGTCAGTACCTTTGAATCGGCTACAAATGTCAAGTTGGGTAAGGACGCTAGGCTGGAAGGAACGCGTCGAGGTACCAATGGCAGCTGGCCAACGACTGGCACGTCCAATTTTTGTCTATCTCGTTGATTCTGCCAATGGGAGGTGCATGAAACCGCACTATTTATCTTGATTCTTTGTCTGTTTGTCCTTGGTTCTGACTATGGCCTTTTCTCTCTTGGAGGATAGTTGATTGGATCACTCAGTCTTCTATTAGGTCTCGTGCGCTGACCTCTCACTCTCAGCGACGATCTCTTTCCCCGTATGTTGGTACTGAAATAGTTATTTACAACTTCGATGAAATACTCAACTACCTAAACTTTTTCAACGGGTCAGACTTTTTCCGCCCACGTCCGGATGTATGACCACCGCGCCCTCGGCCACGTCCTCTCTGAGCTGGCTTTTTGAAAGGAACGAATCCACTCGGTTGACCTTCCGAAGTCACTGGTTCAGCAGGACCGTCTGAGACGGGCGCTATTCTTGGAAGCAGATATTTCGGGACATGCTTCATATGCGGCTGTATGCGGGTTGGGTGGAGAGGTTTGTCGTGCCTCAAGTACTCTAAATCAAGAGGATTATCTTCGAAATGTGCCTAAGCCACATATCAGTTTCACAAAACCAGATGATAAGGTTGCAACCGACCTTGAGCTTATCCGAGTTCAAAATCTCAGCCTTGAGTTCCTTCACCCTCGCCTCTCGAATGGCCGAACGAGTAACACTCCGGATAGCATCCTGCATGCGGTATCTAAATGCTTCCACCTGCTTCATATCGAACTGGTAATGCTTGATCGCGCTCCCTCTCGCGCCTTGGTCCTTCTCTATCCTCTTAAACACTTTCTCATCCTTCACCGCGCTCGGCAAGCATCCAACAATCTTGTCCTTCCCCCACTGCTCCTTTGGAACAACGAACGAAAGGGACATGCCCGTACGCCCAGCCCGTGCGGTTCTTCCAACCCGATGGGTGTACGACCTCGATGATGTTGGAAGGTCAAAGTTGAGCACACAAGCAACATCGACAAAATCGACGCCACGAGTGACACCATACTCTTTATCTTTGGACCCTTTGTGGTGCTTGCGCTTCTTTGACTTTGAGGAAAATTCCTCAGCGACTTGGCGTTTACGCTTTTTGTTCTTTGAGAGCGTTTTTGGTTGCTCCTCCTCCTCCACGTCCTCGCCTTCTTCGTCTTCGGAACCGTCACTGCCTCCTTCCTCCCCCTCCCTCTGTGTTGAGGTGACTAAACAGATGTGAGTTGTTGACCTGTTGGTGAGTGTTAGAGGTAACTTACATTCTTCACTTTCGTCATCCTCATCATCCTCATCGTCAGAATCGTGTTCCTGGACACCAGCCTCGTCCGTCGCAATGATATAGTCATACACGCCCTTGTTGAATTCTTGCACAGTGTGGTACCTATACAATATACCGTCAGCGATGTACAGTAGCACAGGGTCCACACCACCAACCTTGAATTCAATGGCAATTCAGAGTTGAGAACACAACTCTTGATCGAAAATTGCTCCAGGAACAGCTTTAACCGGTAACACCGGTCAACATCGTTCACAAAGATGATACATTTGCCTTTGATGAGCTTGAGCTTGAGGATAACGTAGGTCAGAAGGAATTTGTCGACTTCTGAGCACCTGTAGACACGGAAACTTGAGAGGTGATAAACAACTTTAAACGGAGAGCTCACATTACGGAGTACTGGGTTAACAACGCCGCTTCGTCCTCTCCTTCTTCAAGTTTGAGAATGGCCTTTGCAAAATCCAGTGAGAAATGTCCAAATGTCAGGCGAAAATATGCGTACGGGATTTCGAAGCGTAAGTCCTTTGAGCATTTCAACATCCTCCGTCATGGTTGCACTCATCAAGAACGACTGGTACACTTTGGGCAGGTATGACCCCTTGAACAACTGCCGCACATCGTCGTCGTGTCCGTAGGACAGGATGAGGTCGGCTTCATCGATGACCAACGAGTCGATGGAAGACAGTGAAAGGGCTTTTGATTGTGCGAAGGAGAGGGCTCGCGAAGGTGTTGCGATAATAATATCAGGTTGGTCGGAGAGCAAAACCCTAAAAGAATAGTGAGAAAACAAGAGCAAGAGCAAAAAGGAAGTATTTACCTCTGGATATGCGACGTTGATCCAGAAGTCACATTGCATACTGTAACATCCTCGTTACAGTACACTAGGAGCGTCTTCAGGTACCCCGTAATTTGTTCTGAAAGTTCCCTCGTTGGAACTAGAACCAACGCCCTCGTTGCTCGTCGCTTTGGATCATCCTCGTCCAAGCCCTATGTAAGATAGAAAAACACATTCAGCAATCACACCCAGACAAACTAACCAACAAGGCGTACCTACGTTTTTCGCGCTGAGAATCTTCTGCACTACCGGTATACAGTATGCCGCTGTCTTCCCACTGCCTGTTCGCGCACGCGCTAGGATATCCCGACTCTCCAAAGCCAATGGTATCGCCTTCGCCTGGACCAAAGTCGGCCTAGCAAAGCCCGTATCAGCTAAAGCCCGCAAGATGCGACTATCCAAGATGTTGGAAAAGCTGGAGAATGTAGCTTTTTTGTCTACAAGATATTCTGAAGCCATTTCGATGCTGGAGCATTTGCTAGTACGCTGAGGAGCTCGGAGACTCCGACCTCGACGATCACTGAAATTTCTGAGCTTATGTAAGCATGCTCCCTAATTTGACTTGAGGCCTTGAGGCCCCTATCTCAATCCAGGCTCAATCGGACGATGGCAACGTGAAGAACATATATCAGAGTGGAAGTCGAGAAACCTGATAGGGGGAACAGCCGTGTACACGTTGACTGAACCTTACTAGCCGACGTGAGCCTCGGATCCCAGAGAAGCAGAGTTAGTTACTAATACTCGACAATACATAAGTGTAGTACCACAGCCCCACCTTTAGTTTGAAGAGAAGTTCTTGAGCGCTTGATATCCTTTTTGGTACGAGGCATATCTCCGAGATCCATGCTTCGGTATGGAGACAACTATCAGGCAAACTTAATCAAAAATAGGCCGTTCAAGCCGTTTCTCTTCGCAAAGCAGAGTATGGACTAATATTAATAATGGCGCAATCCGAGGGGTAGAGTTTTCGAACATATCCGAGGTTTCTCATAGGTACATACCAGTGATACCACGAGTAAAAATCAAAGCTGGGTGCTCTTTTCTGCTGGTAGAATCCTTTTCAGAAAGCTTGTCTGCAACGTTAACGGGCCCATGCTGCATAAATATCACTAAATGAAAAGACATTGCAATGTTTGTGGTTGGCGCTTTTGCTGATGTACTACTTATCAGGTACACAGAAACCGCGTTCTCAGAAGAACCGCTGGGTGGACAGGTTGTGAGTATGTATCATTGATTCGGACCTGAGAATAACTTGCGTCAGACCCTGCACAAGCAGTCCTCTTACCAAACCCTTGCCTTTTCGGACACGTTCCCAGTCAAACCTTAAACTCTAAGCGCCAAACGCAGCAAAAGTCCTGGATTCAAAAAACAACAGATAGCGATGTTGGTTACACCTATTTTACAACCCGTCAGCGCGGGGTATCCTGTCCAATCTATTATGGCAAGTAGTCTGCTGTCTCTTTTGGAGAAAATCGAATCTAAGATGCTCCGAGTATATATTTCCGGATGTTGGTCGGCATTGGAATGTCGAGGAATACAGAGTGTCCACGTTGTAAATCCGCTGCGCAGTACCCATCCAGTCCACCTTGCACAACAGGGGATATATGGCCGTCTTGTTAATATGGGAGGATCATTGTCGGGTCATAATACAAATAATGAGCATCGTGAAGGAGACATATATGGCGGAACTGCAAGAAAGGTTGGTCCGGCTAAGCCCATCGTCCCAAAAGAGACATGAGTCCAGCGCCAAGCAGCATGGCACCAATTGCAAGACTGAGCTTCTTGTTCGATGCGTTCATCATCTCCTTGCTGAACAAGAAGTCGTGTGCGAGAAGCTATATGGAGCTGATTAACGACAGCGTATGAAAAGAATCCTGACCGGACAAACCTCGACCAAGCCCGTGTACAACAGTATACCGGCACTTATGGAGTCCAGGACACCAGCGACGATGCTGGCAGTTGCGCTGTGTGCGTTGTAGGTCGTTCGAGCACCCAATCCAGCAGCAATACCAAGGGGCGTCGTCACGCCGTAGAGGATTGCACCGGCGTACGGGACCCACTTGTATTTCGGGGGCAAATCCATATACGCCAAGCGCGAACCGATACCAATTCCCTCAAACGTTTCTATGAAACGATTAGACGATCGGGAAACGGAAACATGGTTATAAGGATGACATACGATGGAAGAGCACGACGACAAACAAGACCTTGAAATCGTGATCGACGGCAAGAGTGAGCCCGATCAGAATGCTATTTCCATCGTTGAGGACCGTGGTTTCCGCGTAGAAGGGAACAAAACGGACCTGTGCAACACAACACCAAATTCCAAGATGGCGATTCCAATGATCTGACCCAAAGTGTTCTCATTCATTCTGAAAGGAACAGATTGGGCGGACGATCCATCGTCACTCTTGTCGCCCTTCTCCATGTCCTTGGGTGGCTGAACGAGACCTCCTTCAGGACCATGGGAAGAATGTGCACCGATTCCGTGACCATGAGCGTCTAGAATAAGTCAACATTAGCACAAGTTATTATTAAATCATCAAAGAACAAATCCGTCAATGTTGAAACAAAGTTCTGAAAAGGATACCAAGGGGACATGGATACCCACCGTGTGTCTTTCCGAGACTCGCCAGCTTGGCAGTTCCCCATCGGAATGCAATAAGCTCGACAATGAAAAGACAAAATATACTGGCCATACAAATGGCGAGGGCGTATGGCTAAAGAAAACAGAGAAAAAAAAATTAAATTAAAGGGAAGTTACGTCGGCAGGCTCGAGAGCGACGACGAACATAAAGACCCCAGTCCTCCGACAAGCACGGCGATTCCAAGGAATGAAGTGCATGTCCGAGTAGGTGGATAAAGGCGGTTGAGATCTAGCATCAATTGTCAGCAACGAGGGAGAAAAAGATGAGGAATGGCCATACGATAATTCCGGAGCCGAAATACTTTGCGAAACTAAACGGTCGTTGTGAGCGATTGACACGAAAGAACAAGGGGTCACATACTCAAAAACCGCCTTAGGGATATGTATGAAGGACGCCCGGCGAGCGATGACGGGGAAGAGAGCACCGAGGGTGGATCCGACGAGGAGAACGAAGACGGCTGCAATGCGCAAGCTCATATAATCGTGTTCTTCAGCTTCGAACTCGCAACTCCCAGAGCCATGACTGTGTCCACCGCCGGTCGATGGGGCGTCGTGGTCGTGGTCGTGGTCTTCGTGGCCTTCCTCTTCGAGGACCTGGCGAGCAAAATGCATGATATAGTCCATGGCGAATGTCGACTTGGCTCGGTCGATGCAAAGGAAGGCGAATAGGGCACCGGGGTAGGCTGGGCGAGAGAAGGGAGGGGAAATCCTGGAGATTTAAATGACGGTAAAGCCTTAAATATTTTATTGGAATTGGGAGCAACCGCACCAGACATGCCAGCCTGAGTCCCCTGACAGTGGTCGATGGCACCGGTAGGGTACTCGGAAAAACACGACCCACGTCACTGGTTCCTCGGGAATCACTTGGCATCACGTGTCAGCAATTTACTCCGCCTTGGCTTCGCACAAATACTTTGGCTTCCACCGCCATTATTGCCTGAAAGAAGATAAGCAGGTTGAATACCATGCAATCCACAATCGGAGAGAGAGGGAACACCTCAGTACCGAGACCTTCCAAGACAGTAATGCACAACGTTTTGAATTAGATTGTCGTTACGGTTATAGCCTTTTCTCTAGGCACAGGATTGCTGAGGTCCTCAATGCGGTTGTTTGACTGTGAAGGTCGCCCGGAGTTGGCAGTCAACGTTTCATCTAGCTGCTTTCGCGATTCTGCGTCGGCACGATAAGCCTTGCCTTTATCCTCCAACTCATGTGCAACTGCTCTAAGAAGAGGCGATGGCATTGTGACCACGTGCGCCGCGTAAAATACGAGTTTGTGCGTCAAGTGTTTCCTGGACTGTGGGACCCGGTGTCTTTCCAAACCGGTAGAGAAGAAGTTGTAGATGTCAGACAGAAACAGGAGGGGAAGTTGATGTGGATGAGATGAGAGATCCAACTCTGACGTGGGCTTCGTTGAGATCTGGGTAACCTTTTTCGGGGTCATCATTTCACTTGAATCCTGAAGCAGGACAGAGAAGAGGTCAGATGTAATGATGTTCTGTGAGGGGTATCAGCGTCCCGCAGTTAGGTTGTTAGCAATTGACATACCGAAGCAAAACGGGAGGCAAGGTCGGTGATGACCGCGTCAAGAGTTTGAAAGACCACAGTCGATTTCCGGTCAATGAGAAACGGAAGGGATCGGGCAAATATTTGATAAGCAACTTCGAAATCTTCATCGGCCAATATTTCGGACATGGAGGACAATCCCAAGTGGCGCACAACAAAGGCGTACACGATGCTTCAAGGCCGAGTCAGACATTTTCAAGAAGAACGGCATCACACGCACCTGATCGCAGATATATTATAGGCCAACAGGGGTCTATTAGGCACCGGTTTGAGTAGTGCTTCTGGAATACTGAAGGAGATGCGGGGCTGGTGATCAACGTTCGACCGTTTGACAGCTTCTTCTTCCGGAACCAAATCCACACGAGCCCACCAAGGCTCGGAAATTTGTTTATGCAGCTCGTCACTGGATAGCAATTGTTGTGCGAGCTCTGATGACGGGTCGTTGAGAGCCTTGACGAATCTTTCTCGCTCTTTCGGTGTTAATGCTGACCACAAGGCATCTGGAGAAGCATTGTCTACGAAAGACAGGTAAGGCAACGTGCTGACAGGATAAAAGCCATACATACCCAAGTCAATGAATGAGAGACGACGTGCAAGGTCCGAATTGTCGTCATCATCTTCCACATTGAAACCTTCGTCAGCGTTCTCTTCTTCGAAACGTCTGAGAAGACCCAACATAGTAGAACGCTCCTCTGCGGTCTTTGAAGGCTCAGCTCGAATCCCAGTCTCCAACTCATTCTTGTAGAAAGGCTCTGAGCATTGGGAATGGCTCTAGATGAGAAACTCAGAACAGTCACATCGGCGATCCGAGTCAACTTACATCTGACCGGAAGCAGGTCAGAGAGCAATACGGTGTGTTGCAACCCGGGCAGGTGTACTTTGCGAATTGGCGATGACATCTGATGGACAAAGTCAGTACTCTGGATGCGGGGTAGACAAAGAACAAGCATACAGCTTACAGACGACTTTCTCGTCAGCATCGCGCGGGCTGGCTGCAATTGAGATCGAAGCCATAGCCAAGTCTGTGCGGGGAGATGTGTCTTGGCAAGATCCCCGAGGGCGAGGAGACACAAGGACAAACAGCGGCATGCCAAGAGAAATTAACGGCTGGTTTAAAAATATCATTCGACAAGAATTTGCCCTTCTGCTGTTATGCCTTGTTCTGTTCAGCCATGCACACCATACCCATCGCCAGAACAGCTTTTCGAGAACGTTGCCTTGATCTCGTATCTATGACTGAAATCGGGTTCATGCGTCCATATCAGTAGCGCACTGGTTCAGGAAGGTGTGGATCATTACTGTCACCTTTTCCGCATTTCGTTAAACTTTGGGTGTCGCAGGTTGCTGGATATCCAGGTCTGTGTCGCACAAAATAGTCGTAAGATTGCCTCGGGACGATCGGGAGGGCAACACTTGCTATAAATTCATGGGTCACAAGCAGTGTCGTCACACACGCTATCACCGATTCTATTGTCAGCAAGCACATATATGGACGCGGCACAGGACGCGCGGCACACCATACCGCAAAAGAGAATGTTCGGTGGAGACCAATGGTTTCGTAGAGGAGGCGGTGAGGCCAGGCTGAGCAGGACATTGTCGGAGTGGTGGCAGGTGGTTGGTGTTGTTCGGAGTCTGTGGAAGGACAACATTAAAGGACAGGAGCTATAATTGATCAAAGTCCCGTGAGAGGAGACATTATTAGGTCCCATCAACGCCGACCATTCTATTCTAATTGGGCACTTCTTCGCCTTCCTACCACACCTCCCGTCCCCTCCTCCACGTCTCCTCCCTTTCTTGTCGTTCCTGGCCATTCCAGGCGACCATGGACCTCCAACCTCACTCCCCCGTGCGCAGCATCGCAGAGAGCAAGAGGCAGTTAAGGGAATCGATATGGCTAAGCGCGGACATCGACACCAAGGAGATCCTTCGACAGCTCTCGCTCTCAAATCCCTGGCCAGAGCTTATCACTTATGACGGTTCGGCTTGTTCGTGCAACACTCAGAAGCATGAGACAAGCTCCTCAGCCTCAGGAACGAGCTCATGCGCCCTCATATCCATGTTTTGTGCGCGCACAATCCTGGATCTTGAGAAGCAGGTTAGGGCCCGCGAATACAGAAGCGAGGGTCTTTCAAAGGAAGACGAAGCATCTGGCCTCCTTGATGACATCTTGTCTGAGCGCACCGTCCAGGTCGGTATCTGACATGCATCACCATCTCACAGTCCATGAACCCGCCAACTGATATCCAATAATAGAGAATCGTTTCTATCGGACAGCATCTAAAGGGTGCTTTACGGATGAAACCTGCAGAGTTATTGGACGTCCCTATGTTCGAGCAAGTTTTCCTTTCCCAGAACAGGCTCGAGCAATTCGCGTCTTACGAAGAGATCTTGACTGTGTTAGAGTAAGCATGTTTATCTCAGATTAATATAAGCTTAATATAACCCTTTCTGACTTCCAAACCTTAGCCACCTATGTAACGATGGCGTCAAGCGAATTGCATCCACAGTCATAACTCAGGGTGGTCAGAGCGTTGTTTGTGTGCGAATGTCAGTACTCGAGGAGGACCTGTTCGTCTTGTTTGATCCCCACCGCCGGCACGACCACCCGAATGGCCCAAGCTTTATGCTCAGTACCTGTCGCAAGACCACTGCGAAACACCTTGACCGTATACTCGACGACCGTTCGCTCGAAGACTCAATTAGTGACATCGCAACCCAAACTTCCGCGGAAAATCATCGCCATATCGCTGCCCAGGTACTGAATACGAGGGATTCCTATCATCGGATATCATCCTATCAAAACGAACAAATGCTACGAGACTCCTTCCTGTGCATCCATGAAGAGGCTCTCAACGCCAGTGTCGACTACGTGAACTTCTGGAATCATTTGTTAACACCCGACGTTGGGCCAAGTGGTGCGAATAGGGCCCAGAGCAGTCATTTTGCTCCGTCGATCTCTCTGTCTTCAAGTGCCAGCTCAACCTATGACTCGGCCAACGCTCATCCACTCCCGCCACAGCCTCCAACGGTGCCGCTCGCTTCCTCTAGAACCACCCATGTGTCAGAATCGTGGCGTCCTGACGTCCTTTTCGGACAGTCGTTGCTGGACTCGTTCAGTCTCAAGACCTGTGAATTTGCGATGAAGGGAACCTTTGACTGTGCAGTATGTATCGACACACTCCCACTTAGTTCAAGCGTACAGCTTTCCGGTTGTGATCATCGGTTCTGTAAGGAGTGCTTGTGTGGTCACGTCCAGAGCTTCTTGAGCAATGGCCGCTTTCCGATCGAATGTCCTGTATGTCTGCTTGATCGAAGCATACCGGACCCTGGAAGTGAGTTTTTCATGTACGCTTTAAATTCTACTACTGACACGAAACACATCTTTTTCATTAGATGTGAACAGTTTTGTGCTGGATCGACTGCAGCTTCCCAAGGAGTGTTCCGACAAGTTCCAAGAACTTCAGATACTGCAACATTCCGTTCGTCTCGAGTGCCCCAAGTGAGAAGTACCGTGCCGTCGGCGTATATTGTAGGCTAACCACGGACACGGCTCTAGGTGTCACAACTCCGATCTTGTGCCACGGAAGGAGTACCTTCAGGCCAAGGTGCTCGCTTGTTCATCCAGGGGATGTCTAAACAAGTGGTGCAAATATTGCTCCAAGCCCATCACAGATACCAAAGGGAAGCATTCTTGCAAGGGGGACGGATTTGACAAAATGATGAAGAAGAAGGGGTGGAGATATTGCCCGGGTATGTGTCCCGTTGTTCGATCGCATTTACGACCTCAGCTTATTTACGCCATGTGTAGGGTGCACCATGCCCGTCCAGAAAGATAGTGGGTGTAATCATATGGCCTGCACTGCACCTGGCTGCCATTCGTGAGTGGTATTGACAGCAGAATTGGGGATGTACTTGTACTAACTGACGCGCTGTAGCCATTTCTGCTATAAGTGCGGTAAACTTATTCTTACTTCTGCTACCGGGAGGGGCGTTGGAGAAGAGGTAACTTCACATTACGCCACTAATTCTTGTCGACAATTCGAAAGAAAGTTCAAGTGCAGCATTCAGTAATCCCTTTCGATCCGGAGCTTTCTACACTGCCCTCGGCCAGTGTAACACTCATTACCACAACATTCGCTATCACTCGCGCCAGTAGTCTCGCATTGCTGCCTTTTAACGCTATCGACCACCAACAACAATTTCATGCAACATCCTGTTTTTCTGTTTTCTTCTGTTCTTGTTGTACAACACTATGTAGAACTATATCACCAGTCACCAAACCCCAGTGACCACAAGGTTACTATCAGCTCCTGTATTCTTACGACGACTATCGCATTCACGACAATATGTACTATATGATCGCAATGAAATCAGCTTCCTTCCCAACTTCTTGACTTCCCTTTACCGTATGTAGTCATCCTTGACATAAATAAATGTTCCTGACCACATGGCACACAGCCTCGGCTTTGCAGTCCATTTTGTTTCGTGCAGCTTGGAGGTCGATCGATCACTGTAAGGGTGCTTACACGGACAGCTCTCGCCTGGGAATTATACCTGGGGATCGTGCCGCTCTCACAGTGCAACGTTGCCTTTAGCTCCCAAGTAGGTTATGACACGGTTACAGCATTCGGTGGTAACAATCTTTGCTAGAATGGTCAACGGGCGCTTCGCCACTGATGAAGCCGACTGCACACCTTCTTTCTTATCCTCCAACTGGAAAGACCCTACCAACATTCCCACTCTTCACTTGAACCCTGTGTAGCGCACACAGTGGCCCGAACCTAGGAAAGAGGTGAAAGACGGCAGTCACAACGATGGAGTCCACGGACACGCGGCAAGACGATGTTGAGATGCGGATGAGCCTTGACGACCTGGAGGAGCAGAGCCCGTTGGAAGGTCTTTATGACAACATGTCCGTGAACCCTGGGTCTATTGCTCGCGAGATTGAGCGTGTAGTGATTTTGCTACACGGTCAGAACTGTGGGTGCAACCCTAGGACGTCGCCGCCTATTGGATACAGAAAGAAATGCCTGGCACTCGCTATGAAGACTGCGAGTGAGATGGTCGAGGCGGCTGAGCGCCATGCGGAGAAGAAACTGTCCTTTGGGAGGAATTGGAGCAGAATGAAGAACGCGGATGAGCTGGTGAAGGAGATGCTTTCGCATGATACACTTCAAGTATGTTGAATTGCTATGCTGTAAAGAATCATGCCAGGACTGATAGATGATTTGCGCTAGGCATGCGACGTGCTAGAAGAGATCTGGACGAGACCCACAAATAACGTACTGGCGTTGGTCAACGTAGAGCCCTTCAAATCGAGGTTTCCTACGGTTATACCTTCGACTCATAGAGTGAGCTACAATGGCCTTCTGGAGTTCTTCCAGTATGTTTCTCCTAGTTTGTTTTCTTCATTTATTCTCAACAATGTTATAGCGATATGTGGGCCAAGGCCAGCGATCCCTTCATTGTCGCCGGCGTCCTCCAATACAGGGAGGAAACCATACTATGTCTCCGACTCCAGCTCAACTTGATTCCTTCCACATATATGGTCTTCGATTTCCACCCTCGCTCGAAAGAGATGCGGCAACCTGCATGCGTCATTCTCGCTTCCAAGGAAAACGCTGCAGAATACATCACGGCCCTTTTCACCTCAGAAGGCGGGGGAGATTCCAGGGAACTTTCTGCTCTCATCCTTCACCAGGGCTCTGGAGCCTCCCCCAAGTTCACAACCTCTCCCATGCGCCCTCAGCCCCCACCACCACTCTTCGGAGATTTTCCAGCGACACCACCAGCATACCCTACCCCACCCAACTCGGCATCCAAGGTAACGCCAAAGGATAAGGAGGATAAGCCACGCAAACGGATCACCGCCCCAAACCCGGTTACATCTCCCAAGAAGAATCCGTCGAAAGCTCGGGTTCAGAGCGAGTTTGGGTGGCAAATGGCGTTGCAGAACCAGCGGTTGACTTTTTCAACCCCACCCGACTTGCACAAGGTTGAGGAGCCACCAGGTGCCCCAATGATCCATATCGAATCCGTGGACGACGATGGGAGCGACGACCCACCAATCATCCAACACAAGGGAATCACAGATGCGCGCAGTAGTGCAAAGTCAGTTGTGTACGCTCAAGGTTTCGTCGCGTCCGACTCCAGCAAGGCGAAAGAACTTGCATCGAAGGATATAGGCTGGCAGCTGGCGCTTCAAAATATCACCATGGGCCAAACAGAGTCGAATATTAGCATTGACCAGGACGAATTCTTGCCCCCCAACCCGGCATTTCTGGGACACAGAAGAGGTTCCTCCGACAATATCTTGTTGAACTCGGGGAAGGCTGAAAGAACACTCCTATCTCAAACTCATTCCTCGCAAACTCTCCGGTCTGATGCTCAGCGACAGAAACCCGTACGCGATGATTTTAGTTGGCAGCTTGGCTTAGCCGCAAAGTCGCTGACGTTGCCATTGACGCGGACTACCTCTAATATACTGGGAGGCAGCGACAGCGTGAAACGGTCGGATTTCGGTGAGCTCTTTGTCTCGGGAAGCTCGGCCTTGGCCACCGGCAGTAGCCTTGAACAAGGAAAGGGCGCCAGGCCAGGAATAGTGACTGCAAAGCAAGAAAAATCAACAAGCCGCATGCGCATCACGATCGACGAAGGCCATGCACGAGAAATGTGTTCTCAGTGCCTTGATTTTTTCTCCACTGATAACCTCGTCGTAATGGGGGGTTGCGGCCATTGCTTCTGTGTCCCCTGTGCGCGACGGCTTATTTTGGATAAACTGGAGCTTGCGACGTTTCCAATAACATGTGCAGCATGCATTCGGTTTGGAAACATTTTCCCTGGCCGTGAGTGATTACCTGCATGGCTCATTTTCGGTTTTTCATTTTTGCTTATGAACAAACAGAGGTTAGTGTGGAACTCCTATACATGGTTAACCTTCCCGAGAGGGAGGCGGACAAGTTCCGTAGATTTCAGTTGGCCTCTACAACCATCAATGTAAGATGCAAAGGGTGGGTGCTTGCATTCTTGATGAAAGTATGCTATGGGCGTTGACTCCTCCTAAATAGGTGCAAGACTGAAGGTCCCATAAGTCGTGAAAGATGGTACTACGGCAAAATACAGCGCTGTCACAATATGGAGTGTGAATACACTTGGTGCAAAGCGTGCCACGAGGAATTAAAGCCAATGAGCAAGCATGAATGCAAAAATTACAAGATAGACGCACTTCTCAAACGAAACGGTTGGCGTCGTTGTCCTGGTAAGGATCCGTGCCACGTGTGTCCCAGTACTCCTGTGCTTAGTACCGATTTCCAGGCTGTCAGACATCTATTCAACGGCCAAGAAACCCATCTAATCACATTGTGGTAAGCCATTGATTATCCGCCACTGTTTCTACTCGTAACAGCTCACTGATCCTCCTGTCGCTGCGCCTCCAGTGTCCGACCCCAGGTTGCCTATTGTAAGTGACCATCTCGACAACTTTTAGATCACAGCTTAATATTAAACAGCCATTTCTGCTACAAATGCGGAGATATCATTGCCGATGAGATGACTGTGTCCCCTGGGGTGCTTGCAGAAGCAGTAACTCTTCACTATAGGCGCTGCTCTCCGGAAGCAAAATGTGTCATTCAGTAAACAACACACTAAATACCTCATACTCGGACTAATCTTCTCTAATTGGACTTTGCTCGGACACTGTACATTTTACTTCTTGGGCAATCATATCGTGTACATTCAGACTGATTTTATTAAGAATTATTGTTTTTATTATTATTAATCCAACAACTGGCGTAGACAGTCGTATACCCTAGACAAATGATTCTTCAAATTTCCCCGTTTTTGCCAAGACACGATTTCAACGTTGTCACCGCACGCAACTCACTGCATTGTTAGCGCCCACTACTGCTTTAGTCATTCAGGTTCATTTATAGTAGGCATCACGCTATGGAGGCAATGGTAGTAACTTCCTTCAAACCAACTCTTTTATCCTAATCCCCGTTACAACGAGCCATCATAGCCCATGGTCAAAGCCACAGCGCAAGAAGACGCGAGCAACACAGCGACAACAAACGAAACGAAAGTTGACAGCTCACACGGGAATGTCGTCAACGGTCAAACGAAGGGTAAGACTCGCCTGATGCACCTTTCAGCGGCTGGATCCCGTACCATCTCTCCCTTACTAGAAGAACATTCCGAGGCGATGTGCCCTCTGCTCGGTCTACTAGCAATCCAAAGCTTGTATTCAGCATGGGAAAGCAGCAAGTGGCTCCCCAGCGATGGCCAAGTTAAGCAACTAGAGGAGGTACTGAACAAAGAAAAGGATGCCATTCAGGTCAGTAGGGCAATTTCCAACCGACCGTTCAATGTTCATCACTGACTGGATGGCAACCACAGTCACAATTTCGTCGTATCAAAGCCGTCCAGGATTGTAACTCCACAGTGTCAGCACTTTTAACGACCCCTGTGCTTTCTTCTACTTTGGCCTCGTGTCAGGGTCAAGGCAACGAACCTGATGAGATTGCTCTCACCTTCCAAAATGTTGTTGACAAGCTCAAGTACGTCGGTATGCACGAGTTGGATTCGGGACCCAACTGATCACAATCAACATCTAGCACAACCGGCCTTGTACCCACTGAGAGTCTACCAATTGCATCTCTTTTCTCGATTACATCGTCAGGAGGTAGCTCCAGCTTTCCGAGAGGGCACTCAACACTCGTGGCCATCTCGTTCAGGTTCCAATCTGCATTCAAAACACGCTTTCTGGTTGCAGGCTACCTTCTCACCGCCAATCATGACGTATCCAACTTCCAGGTCGAGGTTTTCGAAAGTGATAAACTTGCAGCTGATTGCATTATGGGCTTGCTAGAGAAACTGGATGCAACCGCATTCCGGCCTTACTTCGTCGCCCAAACGGGTGGACTACCGATAGATCCAGCCTCGAACGGTACTGGAGATCGGGGGATATTTAACGATGCCACGCCTCGATCCACGCCATCCAATGAAGGCACCTCAGAAGACACTGTCACACCACCAGCAAAGTCCCCTTCGCCAGCCGTATCCTCCAAACCAAAGCGCCGCAAAGCAGCGCCATCACAAAGCAAGGTTCCTCGGAAATCTGGGGACGACTTTAGCTGGATGCTCTCCCTTCAGAATCGGTCCGTCGTGCCAAAGCCCTCAGACGTCGAAACCCAACCATCGACCGAAGACAACGAACCAGATTCCCCTAGCGTTGACCTCAAGGTGCAAATGCACAGTGAAGATCAGCTGCAGCTGCTTTTCGGGCGCCCACAACAACGAACCGGCAAGGGCAAGCCTGCCGACAGTCCCTCTGATACCCGTGCGGGGAACGCAAATGTGGAAGCATCCAGCGAGTCTGTAGAGGCCAGCTCTACTGGACGTGGTGGCGCCGGTTCTAGCAAGCCGAAGGACAGTTTCAAGTCAACGAAGTCCCAGGACTTCCAATGGCAACTCAACTTGATGTCTCTCCAACCAATTGTTTACGAAAACGTTTCAAACGTTTCTCGTGGGTCAACTGCTGGCACCAAGCGAGCCCCAAAAGTCAATGGCTCTTGGTCGCCATTGATGCTTCGACCGGAACTTGCGGACGACGGGGAGGACTGGGTCAATGATACGGAGCTGAATCCATTCTACGACGCGAAAGACAAAGGAAAGGGAAAGCAAACAACTCGCCAAGGCTCGGGAGAGCTGACGGTAGCAGAAGCGTTCACGTATCGCAGGGCCCGCAACGAATTCGCATGGCAATTTGCTTTGGCCTCCATGTCCTTGAAACCATCGGAAGATTATATGAAGGAGAGAGAGGAGCAAATCAAGATGTTGAAAATAGAACTTGGGCAAATTCCTTTCGACTGTCTAATCTGTTTCGAGAAGATTGAATGGGATGACGGGGCACGGATGAAAGAATGCGAGCATTCGTTCTGCAAGAGCTGTGCCTCGGGACATGTTGTTTCCAAATTACAGGAGGGGGAGTTTCCCATCTTTTGTCCTGTGTGCTTTTGTGATAGGGATAGGAAAGGCCCGAGAGGAGGTAAGCATTTGTCTATCCGTTTGGCAGACATGACCGAAGTTGACCCATTTCTTGCAGTCGTTGACGAAGCCCTCATGTTCGAACTTGACCTTTCGCAAAAGGACCAAGACAAGTACGTTGAGCTCCAGATGGCTCAGGTGTCTATCACGCTCGACTGCCCAGCGTAAGTTTTATTGCTGCCTACTAAAATGATTGCCGAAGCTCATATCAATGTCCAGGTGCAAAAAAAGCATGCAGATTGCTCGAGAAGATTACCTGGCAGAACCTTTCATCGTTTGCCCACTTCCCCCTTGCAAAAAGAGGTTCTGCCGCGCCTGTCAGCTCCTAGTTGCAGGGACTGAAACGCAACATGCGTGCAAAATTGACGAAGCACTCGATGAACTCATGAAGGCCAATGGGTGGCGATACTGTCCGGGTAACTAGCTTGGGCTCTCCCATTAAGTGCTCAGAACTAATTTGATCTTCTGAAGGTTGCAAGACCCCAGTTCAAAAGGAATCTGGCTGCAATCATATGACCGTACGTAATGACTTCAGATCTAGAGTTCAACGCCAGATACTGATTGGCATTGGTTTACAGTGCAGGACGCCTGGATGCTCTGCGTAAGTTTGCCGTACTCTGGATCTCCGTCAGCTGCTGATTATAACTCGATAAATGCTCAGTCACTTCTGTTACACGTGTGGCGAGATGATATGGGACGCGACCTACACGAATACTTTGGGACTTGAAATTTCGAATCATTATAAGAAGTGTTCTCAATTCGACACGACTCCCCCGGTGCCAGTGAATGTTGCAGTAAACGCTGCTGTCAATGCAAATCGTGGCCGACGAAGGAATGGCGAGTGCTTGATTCAATAAATTCTTTGTGATATCTTTGTATACATGCCTCATTTTCTCGCTTGCATATGCTGCAATCGTCTACATTGTTACCACGTAGCTACGGACAATCTGTTTATACTTCTTGTACTATGTGTCCTCAAATACCATGAACATTCAGACCAACGAGCAGGGCATAAGCAGTACGTCATCAAATTGTACTGAAATCAGAATCTCAGTAAGCCAAAATGTCAGCACCGCGGTTCCGATTCTACAGTTTACAAGCTTAAACCGTGACCATCATGGCTGTCGCTGCTGGGACAACGAGTTCCTCTTCCTCGGATGGCCAACCTAAGACACCCCTGCCTCCTGGAATGGTGATGGGACCGGATGGAAAGCCATGCAAGATCTGTACCGCGTTTCGCAACTGGAAACCCGGGACAACCGACAATATCCAACCAGATACGCAGAGGGAAAAGGCAAGGACCGCCGCCACAGCAAGACAGGCTTCAGGTCAAAAACGCGCAGCAACGGGTGCAGGGTTCGCGGGATTCGCGGCTGCAACGGCGACGACCGACTGGACGACCACGAACAAGTCACAAACTGCACCTCAAAACGTGGCTTCGCACACGAGCAACGAGCCACCAGCAGACTGCCCTCCTGACGTCGAGGTGCTCGGACGAGCGACATGGACGTTCCTGCACACAGCTGCCGCGTACTACCCCGAGAAACCGTCCCCCAACCAACGAGCCAATATGCTGATGCTCATTCGCTCCCTTCCTGTGGTCTACCCGTGCGCCTGGTGCGCTCAAGACTTTGGAAAGTGCATTGCGCACAGTCCGCCTGATGTCAGCAGCCGAGAGAAGCTGAGCCTGTGGTTGTGTCAAAGACATAATGAGGTGAACGAGAAGCTGGGGAAGGAAATGTTTGATTGCGCGCAGGTGGATGAGAGATGGAAAGATGGGCCAGCGGATGGTAGATGTGATTGATATCTATTATCCTCAATAAATACGTTCTCCCAAAGTGTGGAGCGTCAATGTAGGGCCCGACGCGTCCGAGTTCTGCGGTTAAATGCTGTTTATCTTCAACGACCACGAATAAGCCCCTCAACATTCCATATGTCATAAGAAATCTCCGCTATGGAATAAGGGCCAGTCCGCTGATTCGGTGTCCAGCGGGCAGGGGTTATTAGGCTTGGGAGTAGTACTTGGCCAAAAGGGAAGAACTGCGGAAGATAACTTGAAGCAAGTCCTCAATCAAATATTTCCCAGCGGAAGTGGTCGCCTACCGCTTGTTCCTTCCCGCCATTATCTCGCCTGGCGGTCGTTGACGTCGTGGTATCCGGCCACCGTTTTCGTTACAGAGTATATGCTGCCCTCACACGCTGGTCGACGGTCTCCGAACGTGATGATTTCAATACCTGGCAACGCTCACCAACCGACGCCGGCCTTTCGATTCAGACTTAACGGACGGCTGTTCTTCAGGCTTCTTACATGGGCAGCAGGGTGCACACTCGTACTTTGGTTGTTCATCCTTCATTCTGGTGACGAACCGCTTTTGAACGTTCACAATCCGTTCCCGGCCGTTGGCGGAGGGCCACATCTCCCTTTCCTGGGCCCCACGGACAAACCACCTTCAGAGGGGGAGCCACTGCCGAAAGGTCCCAAGTGGTGGCCAGGAAACGCAAAGCCTGCAGGTGCTGGCCCACCAACGCCACCGAAGAAACTACCTACGATCTGGGACGAGCGAGCAAAGCAAGTCAAGGCAGCATTCGTGCACGCATATACAGGTTATCTGAAGCATGCTGGGGGGTATGACGAGTTGTTACCCGTAGTTGGCGGGAAGGTTAACAAGTAAGATCCATTTATTATCGCTTGCCAGGCGCTAACCTTTGTCTGTTTTAGCTTCAATGGTTGGGGAGTGACTATCTACGATGGTCTGGATACAATGTGGATAATGGGCTTGCATGATGAATTTCGCCAAGCTCTGTCCCTGATTGCACAGAATCGGTTTTACCAGAAGCCCGTGAGTTCATCAGCGGTTGCAAGACCCTTAGCATTCCAGTGGCGAACGTTGTGCACATGATCACTTAACGTTACGTAGGGTGATTTTGCGCCGTTCTTTGAAACTACGATCCGCTACCTCGGAGGACTACTTTCAGCATACGCGCTTTCGAAGGAGCCAACACTTCTCGCAAGGGCAGACGACCTAGGAAAGTTATTGTTGCCCGTTTTCAATACAACTTCAGGGCTCCCTATGTTCGCGGTGAATACCGTAAAGTAAGTTCTCGACTTTTATTCATTTCCACGTCTTGACATCCGGGCTTAGCGGTCAGACCAAAATGGGATGGTCGGCGTCTGTCTTGTGGGCGGAAGCGATGAGTAACCAGATGGAATAGTAAGTCCACTTCATACAAGCATGTGAGAACCTCAGTTTGTTCACCGCTGTTGTTAGCAAATACCTAGCCCATCTTACCGGTCGTGAAGAGTATTACAACGCCGTCAGTAGCGCATTCCCTGCTCTTTTAATTGATTTTGACTCTCTCTCAACGCAGACCGAACGTATTGTGAAGATGATGGAGAAAAATGCCGCATTTGATGGACTGTTTGCGTCCAAGTGGAACCTTGAACAAGGCATTCCCAATAACGGTGGGTGGTTCGGCAAATTTGATAAACTAGTACTGACCCACGGATATTCAGAGCAATACACAGTTGGAGCCTACGCGGATAGTGCATATGAGTACCTTCTGAAGCAATGGCTGCTCACCGGAAGGTCAGAACCGAGAGTTCTTAAACTTTGTAAGGTTCATCATTCCACCTCGTTTCAATCTGACCTTTACGGTTCTTAGACATCAGTTCGGCAAACGGAATCATCAAGAATCTGCTGCACATAACCGACAAACGTAACCTCCTCTACGTAACAGATGCGAATGCCAACGGGACAGCACTGGAGCCAACACATACACTAGAGCATCTCTCGTGTTTCTTACCCGGACTGTTCGCGCTCGGAGTGAAGACCCTACCTTCAAATATCTTCGATGAAAACGACAAGGAACTCCATCTCTGGGCTGCCGAAGGATTGGCAGAAACATGTTGGGCAACATACGCGGACACCAAATCTGGTTTGGGACCTGACGTGATCTTGATGAAGCCGTTTGGGACCGCTGGTGATCAATCATCTAGTCGATGGGTGGATCATGTAGACCAATGGCAGAACAGAGGGAAGCCTGGTGGACGACCACCTGGGACTCTAGATGCCGTCCCAGAGCCCGATCCTACGAAGAGGGAATGGACAGCTGTGAAGTCCACATACTTACTCAGGCCGGAGGTATGCTTATTCCTCTGATGGAGGGGTGTTAACTGATCCATGTTGTGTAGACGATAGAGAGCTTCTATGTGCTGTGGAAGACAACTGGCAATGCAAAGTGGCGGGAACGAGGCTGGACTGTATTCCAAGCTATTGAGAAGCACGCCAAGACCAAGTACGGTTATGCGAGCATCTCGACCGTGGACTCTGTTCCAGTGCAATGGAAAGATGAGATGCCAAGGTAATACTTCTCCTTCGCTGCACCCAAAACAAGTGCTAATGACTTCTCTTCCAGCTATTTCATGGCAGAAACGTTAGTGTTATCTTAATGTGAATGTGAATGCATCGCTGCCCACCACTAACCATTATCCCTACGGTCTTTTAGATTGAAATATCTTTACCTCTTATTTGCCGAAGAAGACCCAGTTCCTTTCGAAAAATGGGTATTCAACACAGAAGCTCACCCCCTCCCGATTTTCGAGTGGACCTCTTGGGAGAAGAAAGCGTACGGTATCGACAAAATGGACTGATAGATAGTCCGGATTAACACCATAGTTCGTCCCGCAATAATAATCATTCACAGCTGCATCGTTAGATCATATCCCTCACATTTACCCTCATGTATCCTAACTCGTGTTTTCAGGGCTCTCGCTTTCATGTTGTTTCTCCGCTTGTTATATATACCATCTTTCTGTTGGGACTTTGGGTGTCAAACCGCTTCTACTACTTTCTCAACACCAGGAGGGAAGACGTAGTTTCCTTGCTTTCGGACCTATGGTTACAAACATCAGCAACGGGAGAATCAAAGACCTCGGGAAACCCACTTCATCAAATATCTCCATCTCCAGCAAGCTTTTGTCATGTCCCCACAGATTGCTCTCTAACTTGCCCTGGGAGATGCATCTGGCGACTTCGTCAGCCTGGAAATGCCAGCCCTTGCCAACATATTCAAACGTCTTCGAGAAAGAGCCTTCACTAGCAGCCTTGGCTCCCTCCTGTTGCACACCCTTGTTGAGATAAGTTACTTTGAAGGTTTTGGGGCAGTAAATCGGGGGTTCAATTGTGATGGTTCCCCGTTCGAAGCGGATTGTAACACCTGGGGTGGGAGCATCAAGTGTGATGCTACAGGAGAGGAGCGCTTGTGCAGCGAGTGACGACTCGGTATTCGAAGAGACAGTTGGGTCGAAAGTGAGGGTGAATCCCGTGCTACTGTCGACACCACTAATTGGGGTTTTCACCATCGCACCTGTAACGCGGCTTGGGTGGGCTTTGTTGTTTGCTGGGTTCTCGTAAAGCGCGATAATTGCCTGATAATTGCGTTGTTAGTCAGAGTGGAATCGCGCTAGCGAGTGATACGACGAACCCAGACTAGGGGATAGGGACCACTGTGTCGGTTGAGTTAACAACAGTTGCACAACATAAGTGCAGTGGAGCGTACAGGTCAAGAAGGGCGCCTCCTCCCAGTGCAGGATCCAAAATCCGGTGGGTCGTTTGAATGTCTATGCAGACGAAAGCGTGAGCACGGTTTGAGAGTCACAGGTATGAATGGACTGACTATGGATATCGAAGTCGCCAGATAGGTCTGCGTGAAGCACGACGGGCTTTCCAAGGTCTCCAGATTCGGCTATCTTCTTGACTTCCTTGACTAAAGGCTGGAAACGAGTCCACATAGCCTCCATAAAGAAGACACTGTGTTCCTTGGCTGCCGCGATGAGAGACCTGAGTTCTGCAGAGTTTGTGGTCACTGGCTTTTCGCAGAGGACATGCTTTCCCGCCTTGATGGCAGCCAACGCATTATCGTAATGGAACGTGTGAGGGGTTCCTGTGTCGAAGGGAGTTAAGGCTCAAGAACAGTCTTGGACAGATGAGGCCGCACCGATATAAACAGCTTGGACGGTCTGTGACGGGTTAGAACATTAACAACTAACAGTACGCCTTATACGTGGGTAGATTCACCTCATCTGCAAACACGCCGTCATAACTTCCATAAGCTTTGACTTCATCGTTCTCAGGAATTAAGCGGTCGATGAAAGCTTGAGCACTTTCCACTGTGCGGGAGCCAACCGCGACGACCTTGTGTGCAACATCCCGAGTGTCGCGTCTACATTTTGATCACAGATTTAGTCAACGAAAGTCGAAAGTTGAGTGCCTGATCTACGTCTTGGGGTCAACCAAAAGGTCCTAAGAAAGAAGGATGTCAAGCTCGATGTTTTCAGCGATGTATACGTAGCCTACCTTCACAAAACTGGTAGCAATATAGCCAGTAGAGATTATTCCCCAGCGAAGCTGGTATAAAGAGTCTGAAGCCATGGTATTATCTGAGAAGAAAGTGCAGACATCGTAAACACGAACGAAGGAGTCCAGCTCGGGGAATTATCGCAATGACGTCGGACGATTCGGGCCGAATTACCGGCCAATATCGGCGCCTCTCATCGTGCTTAGGGGGCGGCCGCTCTTGTCGTCCTCAAGTATGTCGGGACTCCCAACGCTCTCCGAAATCCAAGACTTCCCGTCTTCCGAGGAATCTCCTCTGGCAACAGCTCTCTCAGCCCTATTCGAGCATTCACCGATCCTTGTGTCCTTCTTGGAACCCCACCTCCATGATGTGTTGAAATCGGAGCCACCTCTGCAATCATATCAGCGCCTAATCGACTTATCTCTGCAAGAAATCTCTAAATGGGACATCCCTTCCCAGTCTGAATTCATTTCTGGTCACCCTCGAATCGGAGAAAGCACGAACCTCTCCAAGCTTAGCGCCAGAGAACAAGGACTGCAAGGGGTTAAACCGACACCCCCTGAAGTACTGGCGCGCCTAGCCTATCTCAATGCCGCATACGAACACAAATACCCCGGACTACGGTACATCACATTTGTGAATGGACGGAGTCGTGCTGCTATTTCGGAGGAGATGGAGGATGTATTGGGCTGGGGGCATTCGTTATCTCCCACCGAGCCGAGCTTGGACACAATAAATCCGGTGTACTCGTCTTCTGATGTACAATGGAGGTTCGAGTTAGAACGTGCGGTGAGGGATGTCGGCTTGATTGCAAGCAGTCGATTGAAATCTCTTGGTGTCGAATGATAGGATAGGCGAGTAATTCGTCTTCTGCATGAACATGATTCTGAATCAAGAATCATTAGGTGTGCTTGGAAGTGTAGACCTTAGCCTATATTGTTGGGGGGAGTGATATAGCGAGAAGTGCTATGAAGTCTTTTGCTCAACAAACCTCATCATTCCCTGTTCTGCGAGAACTGTTCGATACCGGACAGTCGGACGCGCGTGACACTTAAGCTGGCGTATCGAGCTGATGTTTTTACAAGTGTTGAGCCAAGGCCAAAAAGATCGTGTGAGCAAAGAAAACGTACCAATTGGAGATGGAACCAGGAACTAGGCTAAAAATGTAAATGTTCAAGTCAGAGGTAAATCATGGTACCAAACCAGCCTGAGCTCAGTCGTTTGAAACGTTCACGGGGATTTTTGCATATGTGGTAAGGGAGTGTGCAGGAATGGGTACTTGATAGTCTGTGAAGCAAAGTCTTAGGTAAAACAAGTTGCAAGTTCTACTTCCAGGTGCAGACGGAGGTGTCTTGATATAGGACAACACAGGGGTGAGTGTTTTATTTCCACATTAAGATTGATACACATAGTTACTGCAGGTGGGAAGGGTAAAATGGATAGAATGCGATAGGTTGGAGATCCATGGTAATGTTCAGGGTGTCGTTCAAGTTATGCTGTAAGCGGTGGCCGAATATTTACAGCCAGTTCTCTCTCTCTCGCAGCTTCCTCCCGTTCGGCTTTGCGCTGGGGTGAGTGAGGACAAGGTCACGACCGAGCAAAGAAGAGGTCCACGCACCTGAAGGGCAACCCTTCTTCTGACCTCAAAGTCAGCCAGCGTTTTAGAGAGATAATTGGTTTCTCGAGACGTGGGGTCTGCAGTTTGTGGTGGAACGGTGCTGGCAGTACTCTTGGTTCCTCGCGACGTGGGGTCTGTGGTCTTCAGCGGCACCCTAGTAGCGGCAATCTTCTTCTTCCTCAGGGCAATCTGCTGCTCTAGTTGCATTTTACGATCTTCAAGCTGCTTGGTAAAAGCTGCCATTCTGCGGTCCGATATTTCTGCTTGCTGCCGTGCCCATTCCGCTCGATCGGCCATGAGGTGAGCACTATGCTTTGAGATAGATTCGGGGTCAAATCTGAGGGCCGAGACAGCATCATAGCGCTATAATGTTGGAGCTTCAGTATTCGCGAATTAAGGTGGACGAAAAATTAGCATACCCTCTTCTTGGCAGGGTCTCCTAGGGTTTCGAAGGCGTCTTGAACCTGGCAGATTCAAAACCTTAATGCCACGAAGTTCGAACGGTCACAGCAGGATATGCACCTTGTGAAATTCCCGTTCGGCTGCTTGCCTTTCTTGGTCGGTAGCTGCTGGATCAAGCTTGTCCGGATGGGTCTCTAGAACCTTCTTCCTGTAGGCCCGTTTGACTGAATACAGCGACCATTCATGAACATGACCGACTCATTCATGTTGAAACAGTCATCGACTCACCTTCGCTGGTTGAAGCGGATTTGTCAACGCCTAGAATGTCATATAGGTTTGGCAACTTCTTCCGGTCAGCCATTCCCTCTTCCGGTGGCATACAAAGTTACAAGCAGCCCAATATCATCAGCCCAGCTGAAGTAACCCTTTGTGAAGGACGAAATCCAACACAAGCATCACTGAACACGCGCTTGCAATGCTTCCGCGGTGCCTATGTCACGTGACCACGTTAGAATCTATTATTGGAGTAGGTGGCTTGGCACATTGGTTGACCTCCTCCTCGTTCTTGCTGTTATCCCTGACATTCGTTACATTGCAATAGTCGAACTGCGGGCAGGGAGGACTACATATGGATATAGTAGAACAGGAGAACGCTGACCGCCAAAGGAAATGGTGAGCGATGCCGTGCATTAACAAATAACGGGATATTCAATATGTGGGACCCTGACAATAGGTTGAAGGACCGCAAGGTTGGTGAGGGGGCTTATGCGGTGGTATACCAAGGTGCGATAACGATGTGCATCATAGCTTAAGACTCAACAAGCCTATTCATTCTCGCAGGGAGGGAAGCGTCCACTGGAAGGAAGGTCGCTATCAAAAAGATAAAAGTGGGACTATTCAAAGACGGACTTGATATGTCCGCCATCCGTGAAGTCAAATACCTCAGAGAACTGAAGCACCCGAACGTAATTGAAGTAAGCTTTTTAATTCCAGCTCACTCTCGCCGTGTCGTGGCTGACGGTCTTCGTACAGCTCTTGGATGTGTTCTCTTCTAAGAAGAACCTCAATCTCGTACTGGAATTCTTGGACACCGACTTGGAAATCGTCATCAGAGATCGCTCTTTGGTGTTCTTACCCGCTGATATCAAGAGCTGGATGGCGATGACCCTACGAGGACTCGAGTTCTGTCACCGGAATTGGATTCTCCACCGCGTACGTCCTCGCGTGAATCATCTTACCGCATATCAAGCAAACCGTTCCTCAATTCCAGGATCTGAAACCAAACAACTTGCTCATTGCATCAGATGGTCAACTCAAGATAGCAGATTTTGGTCTTGCCCGAGACTTTGCAGACCCAGGATACAAAATGACATGCCAGGTTATTACACGGTTCGTGGGGACAATCATTGACCCTCCATTTGGTCATTGATATAATATTCCAGGTGGTATCGTCCTCCGGAGCTTCTGTGGGGATGCCGCTACTATAGCTCTGCTGTCGACATGTGGTCCGTAGGCTGCATATTCGCGGAACTCATGTTGAGGGTCCCCTACCTTACTGGTGAGACGGACATGGACCAACTGAAAGTAATATTCCGTGCGTTGGGCACCCCAACAGAAGATGAATGGCCGGTAAGCATTTATACATTACATTGTCCCTGGGTGAGGATTGACAGCAGACCGTGATACAGGGCCACACAAAGTTGCCTGATTATGTCGCAGTCGGCCAATTCCCAAAGCAACCCCTACGGGAACTCTTCACCGCAGCAAGTGCAGATGCTCTAAATCTGCTCAGCAGGTGTCTTATCTTCGAGCCACGAAGGCGAATCACGGCAAAAGAGGTAAGGTTCCCTGCCTTCCATTTCAATTATATACCCAAATTTCACATACTAGGCGCTCCACCATCCATACTTCCATGCGTTACCATACCCCACGCACCCCTCCAAACTTCCAAAACCAGTAATGAAACAAGCGACGCCACCATTGGCAGACCTGGAGAACGTGGAGAAAGATAGAAAGAAGAAAGGGACGAAGCGCAAGCTGTCGTCCCCTCTCGAGGCCAGCGCAGCGCGTTCGATAGCAAGAAGGCTGGATTTTGGCCAGGCAGCATCCAGTTCATAGCGTCGTTGTTCACCTAGATTCGTCAGAGATTTTGCCCTGTATTCCAATATCAAAAGAAGATGCAGCGTCATGATCGGGCTGCATTGAAATCAGTGTTCACTACCTACTGCTACCTACTCAGAACACAACAAAGGAGAGAGCAAAAAGACAAAGCAAAAAGCAGTACATACAAGATGCAAATGAGTAATAAAATGAAACTACAATAACAGCGGTCTACATTTACCAAGTAACGATGTCAATGAAAATTATCGCGGTGAATCGCAAAAGTTGCACTTGTCGGTAGTTGACGCAGGGTTCGACAGCATACAAATTGAACAGTTCCATCCAGAGGCTGAAGGCTGTTTGAGTCCTGCTGCACCCCAGTCGAACGCTTTAGGAGGGGCCACCGGGAGTTTGGCGGCGCCTGGACGAGGCTCTTCACATGCAGTACATCTTTCTTTTGCACTGTCAGGATTCTGGACCATGCATGTAGAACATGTCCACCCAGAAGCAGCAGTCGGGGGCTTAACGCCAGCTGCACCCCAATCAAATGCCTTGACGGGAGCTACCGCAGGTTTCGTTGCGCCTGGTCGCGGTTCTTCGCACGCGGTACACTTGTCTGCTACGCTTTCCGGGTTTTGCACCATACACGTCGGACAACTCCATGTAGACCCCATAGACTTCATCATCCCGGCTGCCCCCCAATTGAACGCCGGTTTTGGAGCCTCCTTTGCAGCAGCACTGGGGCGCGGGGAATCGCAAACGGTGCATTTGTCCGCGACCGAATCCGGGTTCGAGAGCATGCATGTTCCGCAATTCCAGTTGGACCCGCTCGAGTCTGGTGCTTTAATGCCCGCACCAGACCAGTTGAAGCCAGCTGTTGCAGGTTTGGGAGGTGTTGGAAGCTTAGAAGGCCCAGCTTCCAATGCCTCGCGACTGAAATCGAAGGTTGGGAGGGACGACGCGGGCTTCGATCTGGCTTCCTCACGAGCAACAGAGTCCTGGGTCCTTCCGAACGCAGTCGCAGTGGAAGCAAAGCTGAAAACAGGGAGATCAGACACGTCCATGGCCAAAACCTGAGCTTTTGGGTCGACAGGGACCCTGGTTTCCTTCGCCTCTACTGGTTTCGACGCTGTCTCCGTAGCTCCATTCGCGAGTGCCGATGATTTAGAGAACGCAGACGGGAAAGACGGGAAGGAGGGCTGGAAAGTGGGTGGTGGCGGGGCGTCAAGGTCCATGTCCGAAATCGCGAAAGGCTTGTCTGGTTGCGAACTCGGAGATGCCGGCGTAGAGGTTCCTTCCGGTTTGTAGCTTTCCCGGAGTTTGCTAGGTCTGAAAGGGGCTGTTGTGGCTTTCAACCCACTGAACGATGACCTGGAGTTTAATCCATTCGAGGTGCTTGTTGAAGGGCCGGATCCGTTCCCCGAAATGGATGTCGTCGCGCCTGGGTCAGCTTTGGGCGTCTGAACCTCTTCGACAACGACATCCGGGAGCGACTGAGCGGGAGAGGCGGTTCCATTCCTGCCTTTCCTTTTCTTCGCCGAGCGGTCTTCATCGTCAACTTCTTCAACAATGTAATTGTCACTTGAGTTGTGTGAACCAGTGTCTGGTGAAGGGGAACGATGAGATTCTGAAGAAGTGGACTTTTGAAGGTGCGCTGGAGGACGCGAACGTTTGCTTCCCTAGATTTTTGAAGTTCAACATAATTCCACGCATGAGTTTACCAGATAACTTACCTTGGGAAGTGTGGCTTCAATGATTGCCTCTGCAGGATAATCCTTTAGCTTATCTTCCAATTCTTTCGCTTTTTTGTCGTCTTTTGAGTCAGTGGGCTGTCCTTCCGGTGCACTGGGTCGTCCTGTTGCCCTGGTCCTGCGGGTTGACCGCCGTGGAGGGCCAACTTTAGCCACAGGGCTAGCCGTTTGGTAAGGATTGCTGAGATCCGGCTTCTTGGCGGGCGTCGCTTCCTTAATTAACTCTGACATGAAATTGGCTGCCTTTGTGGGCTTAGGTGGCAAGACGTCTGTTAGAGATTGGTCTGATTGAGAAAGATCTTCTTGTGACGCGTTTGGGCTTGCACCGGTCCAGGCTTGTCGCAGAGGTGAAGGGTGGGACGGAGTTGTGGGCTTCATCAATGTTGGTGTCCGCAGGCGTGAAGGAGTTTTGGGTACCGGAGGAATAAAAATCTTAGGGGGAGAAACGCCATTGGTAGTCGTGCGTGGGGCCGAGGAGGAAGAAACGGGGAAGGGCAACGCTTGCGGAGACGACTGTGCCGGAGAGTTGCGAACGGTCGTGGCTACCGAGACAGAGAACGAAGAATGGTCTGTATCCACTTTCCTTCGCTTCCCATCAGCCTTGCTAGATTCCCCAATGGCTGCGTTGTCCCTCAAATTTGAATTTTCCAGTGTTGATCGCGAAGCACCGAAAGCAGGCGAACCGTAGCGATTCCTCCGCGGTGTCTGCTTAGCGCTACCGATGCCTTGCCATCGATAGCTTCCATTGGGGTTTCTGGATAGAGTCTTTTTAGGCGTTGACGATGAGGAGCCCTGTGCCGGAGGAGGCGGTGAAAACGGTGTATTGCCTCGGCTAGGCGTTGCACTTTGGAACCTGAACGGTTCCGAGCGTTCGTCTGCGCTGGAGTTAGTATGACACGCGAAGCAAGACGTTGTGTGACTATTACATGGCATTTGCTTGCGCAGAATAGAGACGATCCCCTCTACTTCAATTGCACCGAGCGGCCGCCCAGCAGTCTGAATCAACGCACTCGAGACTGTTTTCTCTCCAGGGATTCCCTTCTGAATCAGATTTACAAGGGCTTGTGCCTCATCGCGTTTGAGGGAGCTATTGACAGTGCTACCCAAGAACTCGATTACGTTTTCCAATGTCGCGTGTGAGGTGGAACCCTCGATTGGCCGTGGCCGTTTCGGAGACACCGTCTTCGAAGGTGACCTGGGGGGTCCAGCAACAAAACTACCAGGTTGCGATGCATCGATGTATGATGGCTCGTCGGCAACGATGTCGTCCTCCGGCGAAGATGATCTTCGAATCTAGGCAGGTTACACGTTTGTTTCGCGGACGAACACGAATCAATGGCTTGGACATACCTGTAAGCCCCTTCCTACATCCTCACTCGACGACCAATCTCCAAAAACACGACGGCGAATGGGTTCCAATAGCTTTTTAAAGCTCCATCCCTGACAATCCTGATCAATTCCAGGAATTTAAAGTTTGGGCGGGATTCTTACCGAGTTCTGCGGCCTTGAATAGGGCGACGACTGAGCTTTGCGTGTCTGAGCACGTCCGTCATTGCGACGAACGACACTCATTTCAGCGACCGCAGCTGTGACTACGGGCGAGAGAGGCAAAAGCGATGGTTAAAAGAAGAACAAGGCTGAAGAAATCTTGTGCAACGAGGCGGGCAAATGCACACGCATAACTGTGGCCAAACTCCGATTTAGGGCCGGTACATAATACACATCACGTGACTAACTGTCGCCGTCAACGTCCGCGACGACCTCAACAAGTTCTGCACCGTTCACGACGACCACCATGGTGCATATCAAAGACACTTCGAGTCCCTATCCTCGCATAGACTCCGACCCCCATTTCTCAAGGGTAGTCAGGTACTTCAGGCCCTCAGACTATGCCGTCTGGGGAGGAACCGCTGCTGCATTCCCTGCAGCGCTGTACGCTTGGGGTCAGTGGCCTTGGCATATCCACAGTATATTTGCATTTTGACGCCTTCTTCAGAGATGGCAGACCCCACTAGGTTTTCTTTAAAGACCCCCATGCGCTTAGGTGGTCTCCTTGGCTTCGTTGGCGGCTTCCTCTTCGCATACCAAAGGACCAGCGGTAATTACCCTCTCTGTTTGGAAGCAATGAACACGGGAATAACTCTTTCAAAGCTCGTTTCTGGGGCTGGGCGGAAAACAAGCGTGAGCAAGATCTTGACTTTGAAGAACTCAGTCAACGCGCAAGCCAAGGCAAGCCTCTTTACGGCGAAAGCAACCAACCGGGATGGATCCAGGATATGGCTGCGCGAACATCGACTTTCTCGCAGCTCAAGTTGTGTATGTTTTTACCCTTCTTAAAACCCAAACACATTCTAACGGATATCCTCACAGCTGCCATTCCGATGTACGTCATTTTCGTTCACATACAAATACTCGAAGTTCATTCGTTCTCAGGTTTAACTTTGTCCAACACCCTCACCACGGAACTGATCCCGCCAAATATGGAGCCCAGTCCAGCTCAACCACAGAGCAATCATAGATGCCTTGCCTTTATCAATCTACGAAACCGCTTCTTCAGGCTGGTCTTGCTCAACACTATTTGGGCCCTGAAAGCTCCATATCGCTATGAACATAAACAATGGCCTATATATCCCTGGACTGTCGAAGAGCGCTTCTCACTATCACAGGATTCAACTTGGGCCAAGTGTATAATAGCCTGTGGCAAGTCCTTAGTTTCGGGAAAGCAATTCCTGGTGCAAAAAAAAAAAAAAAACGTACAGAGTTCCTTTGGAAAACACCGGAGTCGACCATAAACTCCTCAGGTTGTCCTTCCAACCAAGGTCGTACAACCGTTCGCCGTTAGGTACAGGGACAACCACATAGGCTTCATCTGTCCCAGAAGCGAGTATCTGTGGGATAGCTATATACTTCCCCGATGGAGCTCCCTGAATCCTTCCGGACCTTTTCTTAGATTCGTAGCTCGTAGTCCCACGGAGCACGTCGCGTAAGGTCATGACTGCAAGCGACTTGGTGACGACAGCCATGCTTTTTAGGATATCGTTATGCATGATGGTTCACGAGCCACTCACCGCAGAAAAAGCTGCAAGAATTAGAAAAAGGCCTGCCACTGCTGCAACTCGAAGATAGGGTTCCTCTATCAGTTGTCCTGGATAAAGTTTGTGGTTGGCGGGACGTTCACTCGCGATTATCCGAAATCCAAGAACAGCTCCAACAATGTATCTCCCCAAAGGACCGGAGACAAGGACCCACGACCAGGGCCAATTCCACCAACTCTTCTGTGCAGCTAGATCGAAATATGACTCCCATAGTGCGGTATCGATGTGTGATATAAGAGTATCCGCCACAGGTGCGATGGCGATGGAGTAAGTCACCGTGAAGAATATGAGGAGGCTAAGGAACGCTTTCTGCCGTTGAATTGTGACGCAGTTGCCCAGCTGGTCATGGGGTTGAATTCAGTAGTTCCGCAGTCAGGACAAAAACCTTACCCATGGACAATGGTGGTCAAAATCAAGGCGACAAACGCCGCATACTGAACAGTGGTGTGACCTGGGAGGCTTCCAAGCAGATCCACAGTCATTTCTGCTGCAACTTGCGATGCCTCCTTGATGAGTTTCGCATGGATATGGATCAGTCAGGCTGCTTAGGTCGGGGATTTGGAGATTGTTAACGTTGTTGGTTTTCCGCCCGGTACACAGGTAAACGTAAAGGAAAACACAGGCGGTGATACCGACGTTTGTGACGAGTAGATATATGCCTGCTCGTCACCATTGCTGTCAGTCAGCTGGCACCAACACCAATCTTCTTGAGAAGCTTGTGATTTGCGCTACTATACTCACCTCCTATCACCCATTTGGCCTGGAGGTTAACAAGCCAGCCAACTATGAAAGACACTTCTTATTTGATTATCATTTTGAAATGTCGCAGAACTCACGCCCGATGTGAATGGTAACCAAGTACCAGCCGAACCTGGTTCAAACGCCTGTCAGAAAGAGTCGTTGGTTTCGGGATAATCGGCGAAGTAGACTGACCCAACTAAAGCAAGGATGCCGAGTTTGAGTGCATTCTCGAGATAGCGCTGAGCGGCACTATGTGACATTCGGAAGAAGGTTTGCCTGTCGGCACCGGCGCTGCGGAATAAGGTCATGCGGCTGGACGGGTGCTAAATGCGAACTGATATAAACGCTCCACTGTACCTGGGCTTATCGCCTGAGATAACACTTTTTCTTCCTGACTTCACCATGGTCTCATTTCCCACTCAGAACTGGAAGACCGCACTGACAAAGGTTTCGCGCAAGGCCTCGGGGATGGTTGAGACAACTCAAGGCGCGAGTGAAATCAATCCACGGCTGTACCTCTCAGGGTACTGGCCAGCAACCAATGAGGAGGAACTCCGGAGACTAGGCATTACACATGTTATTTCAGCCATAGAACACAGACCGGCTATACCTCAGTCAATCCCTCAAGAGAACCGCCTGCAGATATTTATTGCGGATCGCCCAGACGCGAACATCCTCGACCATTTAGAAGAATCAACCAAATTCATTAAGAATGCCCTTGCAGAGAGCGAGACAAACAAAGTCCTGGTGAGCAGAGAGTTAGTCTTAGTACATTGATTGTGTATCTGAACTGCTTCTTCTAGGTGCACTGTTTCCAGGGTATAAGCCGGAGTGCTACGGTCGTCAGCGCATACTTAATCGCTACAGAGGGAATGGAGGCGCACAAGTCCATCGCACGCGTCCAGTCCTTGCGAAATGTCGTCTGCCCAAATCTTGGGTTTAGACTGCAACTCTTGCAATACTCGGAACGGTTCCCAAAGAGAGATCGCTCAGACGGCAAGCCAATGACGTTTCGGAGGACAATTTCGCAACGATTCCGCAAATTGATGTCGCCGACGGTACCTGGCAACTCTGGAAGTCCGCCACCATTGCCCGTTACCCCGATTATTTCGTAGTAGGTCGCTAGAAATATAGGTTGTATTTGTACCGTTTCCGCTTTGCTGTGGTGAATGCGATCTCCGTGAAGTCATAACTCGTCAAGATCTGGGTTCAGGTCCAAGTCAAAATCGAAGAACTGTGGCTGAGGTTCGCGGAATTCGTGGCGGTATGGATTGACACCTTGTGCGTGTTGGTTTGTTTCCGCTACCGGCGAAGGGGTGGGTGCTGTGGATGCAGCAATTCAGATGCGTAGGATAACACATTTATGAAACAAAGGTCCTACCTTTCACAATTGTATGTGTTTCTCCCAGAGTGCCCAGCGGGGCCTCTGCATTGAGCTTTCCGCGACGCATCGTTTCTTCGGTAGGGAACGGAGGGAGAAGGAAGGCTGGTAGCGGCTGTCCAGGAACCATCGTGTCTGGCATGTTCGGTGGAGCAGAGGTGAATACAGCGAGTCTCTCTGCATAGGCCAAGAGGGCGGGGTATGGAATGGCAGCTTCAAACACGGTTTAGAGGCGGGGAATTCAATGATTAGGTTAAACGCGTACCTTTCTTAGCGGTGTCAATGGCCTTTATTCTTTCGTTGCCGTCTTCAATGATCTGTTCCAATTCCCTCTTTCCTTTTGCTAGCTCAGTGCAGATATCTCGCCAACTGCGTTCCAGTTCCAGTAATTCTTGCTCGAGAGACTCAATTTTACGCTGCTTGACCTGATGCGAATGAGCAAGATTCACCGCAGCAGCAAGCTTTTGGTCGCACTCCAAGAAGGCAGAAAGCGGCGGTGGAGGTGGTGGTTTGGTCTGTGGTGGGGATAACGATTGGAAGAGGGTATGTGCCAGAGATTGGATATCAGTCAAAGGTGCGAGCAGTATCGCAGACATGGAGGCATCTTCATTCTTCTTCGACGATCCGGCGATTATATGTTGCATTGGTGCAGGTGTAGATTGCGACATGGACATGGCGGCAACGTCAAAACGGCTTGAAGAACAACGACTGACGACGAAGTCGCGTCGAGCTCACTGTTGTTTGGCAATAGGTTCGCGTAACAATCAACAAGCACAGCCGCCAACAAAAGCCAAGCCTCTCGGTGACCAAGTTGTCCATTCATTACGAGCGCCCAGTTTCCTGTCTGACGGTCCATTTGCTGGTGCATACGCTCTTATCTCTATCGCCTTATGTCTATTTGACATGTCCTTTGGCATTGGACAAAGCAGTTCTTCTCTGGGTGTAAACGGATACGACCACCATGAAGCACAACAATACGAGTTAACAGAATACGGCCTTCTCTCGAAGCCTCCACAGTATGGCGACAAATACCCAGACGGATCGTCAATAGACTGGCTGCACGAGGAAGCTGTTGAAAGAGAGAGAAGCTATGCTCTTCAGTCTGAAGTTGGAATCCGCGGTGCCCTTCTTCCAGCGCTAGATTCGGTGCGGATGTGGATAGTCGTCATTGCGACCGGGGTTGCAATTGGTTTGGTGGGGGCATGGTTGGATCTTCTGGTGAAATGGTGAGCATACCGGTCCTCAGTGACTCCTTGGGTTCTCAATGAACGATGATAGGCTTGGAGATATCCGTGAAGGCTGGTGTGAGCACGGGTTCTTCCACAACTCTGTCTCGTGTTGCGCTGGGTTGGCCAGTAAGTTATTTTGGAAGCCGTTCCAATTCCCCTATTGCTCAACAATTCCATGTTTAGCCACTGTCGGAGAGCGCTGCGAGTTTTGGATGCGTTGGGGTGACCCCAGTATCCAATCCATGCTTGGACGGTCCTTGCTACAAGCCTTTATCTATGTCGCTCTGGCGGTAAGGATGCAGCAGCTCTGTGAAGAGCAACAGGATACTGACTTATATCAGGTTATTTTCGGTGGAAGCTCTGCCTTATTGGTGACGAGATACGCTCCTTAGTAAGGCAAAACTGTTTATCTCTCCTGCATTGCTTACGAACGTCATTCTCTCAGTGCATTCCATACCGGAAGTGAGTCCTTCCGTATCGAGAAATAGTGTTTGTTTTCACGCGACTTCCACTTTCAGTTCCTGAAATCAAAGCCGTACGCAGGAGCACTCATAATGATTCCAGAGGTAGAGAAGCTGACGGATTTCCAAGATCCTAAGCGGTTATGTCTTCGACGCGTTCCTGACACCACGGACCCTGCTCATCAAGGCCCTTGGACTTGCCCTTTCCGTAGCATCTGGCCTCTCTTTGGGTAAAGAGGTACGCCACTCGAACCCCGGTCGTATCGTCATCTTACTCTCCGCTCTTTAGGGACCCCTTGTCCATGTTTCCTGTTGTCTCGCCTCCCTATTCTCCCGTATGTTTACGCAATTCCGGCGTAACGAAGGTGAGGCAATTCACTGCAACAGTCATTGGAAGCGACATTAATCCAGGCTCCAGCTTCTAAACGACGATTGTTGGCTGCCGCTGCCGCTGCTGGAGTATCGGTGGCATTCGGCAGCCCCCTCGGAGGAGTTTTGTTCGGCTTGGAAGGTACGAACTCCTATCACAGAACGTGAAGGCTAAAATACTGACCACTCAGCTAGAGCTTGACACTTTCGCCAACGAGACAGATGTCATGTGGAAAGGTTTCGTGGCATCGGCTGTCGCCGCCGTGGCCTTACAATGGGTTAATCCGTTTGGCACGGCGAAACTTGTGTTGTTCCAGGTGCGTTGTAATATTGATAGTATGCGACCATGTGAATAACCGAGCATCTGGAAGGTTACTGCATTCAGTGACCAATGGAGAGGTTTCGAGTTGGTAGGTGTTTATTCGTGTTCAAATGGGCCCAGTAGCTCATCAAGTCTTTGCAGATACCTTGGATAGGCTTGGGAATCATTGGGGTACGGAGCCTTTGCTATCTAAATGAAATCGCATGCTGACCTGGTGACTTTAGGGTGTCCTGGGCTCATACCTCATCCGTCTCAATGTGGAAATTGCGATCTATCGAAGACAGAGTGTAGTGGGAGATTGGCCCGTTCTTGAAGTTGTCGGGGCAAGTGCTATCACCGCCACCCTGAGTTATCTTGTAAGTCTCGTTCCTTTTTATGCCACTGTAGCGCTCATCCACCTCCTTCAGGTCGTTTTTGCCCGGTAAGGACATCGTTTAACAAGACTTTTGACGGATAATTTACTCCAAAATAGCGTACCAACATCGGAGTTGGTAGCAAATCTATTTCAGGATTGCGACCCTAAAAAGCCAGATTATCATGGTCTTTGCAAGTAAGTATTACCTCCTTTGCGATGATCAGCACGTTCACCTTTTTCAGCCCGAGCGCCATGAAGGAAAATATATTTTTGCTCATTCTCACCGCGTTCATCAAGATTCCATTGACAGCATGGACTTTCGGGATGAGTGTAAGTTCCTTTCGCCGTGGATCATTTCAGATGAAACTCAAGTTTAGTAGGTACCTGCAGGGATGTTCCTTCCAACCATTGGGATTGGGGCATGTCTGGGCCGAGCGGTTGGCCTTATCACGTACGTCATGTAGCGAAACCATCCGAGCCCCCTACCCTACTGACCACGGACGCTCAGCCAAAGCTTGTATCGTGCATACCCCAAAGCATGGATCTTCTATTCTTGCCCTCCCGATCCCTCCATTCGGTGTATCTCACCTGGATTTTATGCGGTTATCGGAGCTGCAGGCATGCTCGGTGGTGTCACTCGGATGACGAGTAAGTACTAGCCTTTTCGGCATCTCCCATTTCGCCCGTGTTAATTTTAACTCTAATCAGTCTCACTTGTCGTCATTCTATTCGAAGTACTTCACTCCCTCTACTTCTTGTCTATTTATAGCTGACACTTCGCATTTAGCTGACTGGTGCACTTTCTCATGTCCTTCCAATCATGGTTTGCGTCATGACGTCGAAATGGGTGGGCGATGCCCTCGGAAAGGACGGTATTTATTCGGTGTGGATCGCTATGAAGCGATACCCATGGCTTCCGCCTGTAGACTACCGTGATAACGGGGAAACAGGGGCTCACCTTATGACACCTGTCCATAGGCTCATCCTTATCCGGGAAGGCCAGACCACAGTGAAGGAGCTAACAAAAATGCTCGACGAACACAACAGCTTCCATGGGTTCCCTGTTATCGACAGCCATCAAGAATTCATCGGATACGCCACAAGAGACTCATTGCTACGAGCTATCGGTACAGTAGCATGTCACTCAATCAAACACGTTTGTTCATCTCACATTGCAGATGGAACACGATTCTCCGACGACTACGAGAATGTGCACGGAAAGAAGTGCACATTCTCGAAAAACTTCATGCGAGTACCGGCGAGAGAGCGCGTGGACATGTCTTCAGCTTTGGAGCAAACGTTGATACAGCTGCGCAAAGAAGTTCCCCAGGAGTTGGTGGTTACAATGTTCCAAAAACTGGTCAGTTCCCTCGCTCTCTTGCTGCGCGTGTGGTAGCTTATTCAGTTCTATTTTCAGAATACCCGGCAGATATTCTTTACGAACGCGGGGAAACTAACGGGAATGGTGACTAAAAGAGACGTTGTGACATTGTTAACCAGTCACTTCCCTCATGCCGGCACCCTGGCAAAGCCGCTGCCGCACCATACGTGATTCTAGCCTATATTTAGATTTTGTCCTATATTTATTGAATGAATGGGATTGTACAGAAGCCTTCCTTCGAAGCGTACCAGGCTCCGTCTGTCTGAAAACGGATGTCCACTTGATCAGCAATATCGCTTCGGCATTCAATTGACTTTTTATGTACAAGGGGGAAGATAGGAACTTAGGATCCAACTGTTACACCAAAAAAATGCCCATGGCAGAAAATTAATGAAGAGAACCAAGCAGTAAAATGGACAAACACGAAGATGCATACTCGTCCACAATGAGGGCGAACAACAGCGCTGTAGAGGGTTGGAGGAAACGAATGAACCTTGGTCCATTGATTTTGGGTCCATAATCACAATGCCTACTCGTCAGAGCCATTGTAGTCGTAATCGTCATCATCTTCTTCCTCTTCTGTCTCTCCTTCGTCCATAGATTCCTTTAACTAGAAGGTATAGGTCAGTGATGGATCCCAGTCATTTGTATGGCATCCTACCATTTCGACCAGTTCGTGGCATTCGTTCAGATTGGCCATAATAATACCTTGTCCTTCTGGAATGGAACCGTCGCTACCCACGAACCGTCCATCCCTTCTCATGGAATCGATTTGATGAAGGGCTAGTTGGTACTGAAGAAGAACAAACCCCGGGTGAACACGACAGAAAAGGGAAAGATGGAACGGACAAAAGGACTGACAGGATAGAGATCCCGCGTGTTGAAAGGTCCACCGCACTTCAAGACTTCATTCAGGCATTTCTTAATCGTATTCAGTTTGTTGGCCTACATATGCTGGTGTTAGACTGCTCATACAAGGACACAGAGAAAGCACGCGTACAATCGGCATCAACTCTTCAGAGACAGGTTCGCTTGAAGATAGCAGCCTGTATATGAGGCCATAGCATCTTCTGAGCAAGTAGAGCAAAACCTGGGTGACGACATAAGCCACAGACCGAGCTGAAGCAAAGAAGAACATTACATATTGACCCTCCGGACCCTCGCCATCAGAGTCGACAAACTTCCCGTCGACCCTCATCTTGTCGATCTCCTGCAGACTCAAGGAGTAGTTCCACAAATCTGTTTCGCGGAGGGTCCAACGATGAGTGAGAACCATACTCTCCAACTCGGCACGAAGATCTCGAAGGCGGTCATGGATAGGTTTTAGGGACGAAGAGACATTCTTGGAGTCCTCGTGCGCTTTGATCTCCTGGGCAATTTCGAAGCACTCCTCTAGCAGACTGCTGCATACAGCTTGGGATGCTGGTACAACACCTCCAGGACCGAGAAACTTCCCATCAACCCGAGCCCTGTGGTCCAAAAAACGAGGTTTAGGGGTGAAACGGGGGCGACGGACGTGGTTGAATGGCCAGGGAAACATAGAGGTAATCAGAGCGAAAAGGAGGCAAGGAAGTCAGTAATGGTCGAAGGGACGAGGAGTCAGTCCTCCGAGGTTAAACGATGGTAACAGACTTGATTAAATGAAAGAAGTACTCAACGAATCGACTTTTCGGAGCTCTTCCTGAATCGGTTTTAACTCGGCCTTATGCGTGCCCTCCTTTGCTGCAAGGGCCACCAATTGTCTCCGGATTGTTACCAGCTTCTCGTGGACTGGTACCAGTTCGGGAGAGAGGACGGAAAGTGATTCTATTAACTGCTTCACCACGGCATCTATTAACGAAACGGTTAATTTGGATCCAAGATGCAATCGGCATAAGTCTGCGTACCGCATTCGTTGAGCTGTCTTTCGAGTAGCGTTGTCAGCGCGCTGGGGTGCTTCCCGTGTTCGGCATCCTGTTGCACAATGTGGCGGAGACCGGCAAGACGTTTGTGGAACGGTACGAGATCCCCCTCGTTGTAAATGCCTGATTCGTTCATGTGATTCAATATTTGCTGAAAACGAAAGAGTAAGCATATAAAGGTAGCGGACGAGTTGTATGGAGCAGATGAGGTTCAGCCTTGTCCAGGAGAAAAGGAACCCGCACGGCGTCGGTGTGGATAGTGTCGGATCTACACCGCCGGTCTCTAGACTGGGAAAGGGAGCCAGAACACTAACCCGCATAGATGCTATCTGACTGTACGTCGCCGGTGCCTCCCTTGTCTTACCAATAGTAAGGTAAAAGAGGGATAGCAAGGTAAAGACATCGGCAAGGGTGGTGTCCACTCGGTTGTTGTAGGTAGTGTTATCGTCTCGCACTCCGTTAAGTTTTTGAACTAGATAGGTGAGCTATCAGGGTATGAACCTGAGCGAGATAGAATTTGAGCCAACCTTGCTTTACGACCTGTTGATAGAGAGAATTGACATCGGTCGCTTTGATAAAGTCCCCCCGGTCTTTCTTGAGTGCTGTAAGTCTATTCCTCAAACTGAGATGATGTGACGGCAGTTCGTTCAGACAGCTGTTTCCTTGGTGGCTGGATAAGCTTACTTGACGAGAGCCTCGAGAATTGGGAGTTCTATTCATAACAAAGAGCCAATCAATGTCGATTCGAGTATGTTGAAGAGTTGCAGCACCAACCCTCTTGAGGTACTGGTTCAGGCATAGATGAGTGCAGTCCGCAGGAAGAGGTTCAAGTACAAATGGTAGGTAGCCTGGAGGATGATTCGATATGTGGCGGTCGCGGTGGATGAGTTGGTCAGTGAAAGACCTTAGGAGACCCAGAGATCGTCTCCATCGATTTACACAATCAAGTTCCCACGCTGACCCACCGGCGCTAATCTTGCGTTTCTTCAAGCTTCGAAATGCACCAATGGTCGGTGTTACTTCTACCGGCTCATTGGAGGAGAGATAGCATTGAGGCACGTACCATTTACATGGATTAAAGTCGCTTCGTGGGGACTGAAACGGCTAAACCATAACCGTTGTTGAGGTTGTCAGCTCAGACCGTAACATCCGCCACCCTGTGGCCAATTATAATGATGACCCAGTGTTATCGTTGTACATTGCACACTTCTCATTCATTCAGTGACATTCATAAAGTGAGACAGAAAGCACTCTACAAAGATTTCTTTCAGGCAGCGAGTCCGAGTTGTTCGGGAATACAGGGCGTGTGAAGATCTTGGGACTTGCCACAAGAGGGGATCTCTGATAATGCAAGCCAGCGCTCAAGCAATCTCAACCAACCCCTTCATCCACTGTACTCACCGCCAATCGATTGTATCAACCTTATTTTCTAGCTCATCATGACCGATCGTATCAAAGCCGTTCGTACATTCCTTTATCGACCTAATCACCCCGTTCAACGTCACTGACAATCACGTACTTGCTCGTCAATCACAGAAACTCGAACAGCTCCGCGGCGAGGCAGATGCTGCAGTTACACGCGCAGAGGATGCAGAGGCGAAGAACAAGCAAATCGAACAGGCCCTTCTTGTGAAGGAACAAGAACTTAACTCAACCCTAACTCGCGCTGCCCGACTCGAAACGGAGAACGAGAAACTTTCACAGGATCTAGAGACACTCAAGCGTACAAACTTGGATGGAGAAACGTCTCTGAAGGACGCTTCAAATAAGCAAAAGAAAATTGAGCTCCTGGAAGAAGAACTAGACAAAGCAGAGCAGAATCTGAGGGAGACTGCGGAGAAGCGAGTATCTCCTTCCCTCGTCATTGACCACCTCTAATAAAATTGCTATCCAGGTTGCGACAGGTCGATGCCAAAGCTGAACAGCTCGAACGCCAGGTTCGTGTTTTGGAACAGGACAAAGAAGCTCTGGAGAAAAAATATAGTGCAAGTCGTGTTGGGTCCTTTCAAATATACTCCCCTAACTTTCTTGGCTCCATATACAGGATCTGGAAGACAAGTTCAGGAGGTCCCAAGTGGAGCTCGAAGAGTTGGAGAAGAGTTTGTCTGGATTGTAGATATACCATCGCCAATCATCCGCATCTCAACATGGTTCGCCTGTCGTACTGGAATCGCGCAGATCGTTCTCGGATCGCTTTGGTTTCCCGCATCTATTCAATCACTAGTACAGCATTAATTAAGTCTTCCTCAACGTTCGAGTACATTGGTCCTAAGATAGGAGCTATTTCTGGCAATTCATATTCAGTCTTGAACGCCCAAAGGTACGATGATACATCTCCGCAGTCCATCGCCACCAAACTAGTTGTGGGGCTCCTACAGCACCTATTTCAGTGAGCAACCAGTCCAACTACCATCTGCCAGTTGTCAAGCTCACCTATTCGTTGTTGAATTTCAGGGATACTGAATTGACACAGTGACGCTCGTTCGCTAACGCATGTTCACATGTCGTTTCAAGGATCTGAGGTGATTGCACTTACTCGGTGTGGAGAAGCCTTCACCCTTGAATACATGTCCCAAATGGCCACCACAAGCGGTGCAGGTTATTTCCGTTCGGGTGACCCCAAAGCTTCTATCCTCGTGTCGGCTTACGGCCCCAGGAATAGCTAAGAGGTCGCACATCAAATCAATTCTTGCTTAAGACGTGCATCGCATACCGTCAAAGAACGCGGGCCAACCGCATCCGCTCTGCAATCGATTTGAGCAAATCAATTCGTAACGAAACAACGGATGAGACGCACATTGAACTTGGTGGAGCTTTTGTATAGAGGAGTTCCACATCCAGCGCATGCGTAGACGCCCTCTGCCGTATGTTTATCATACTCTCCAGTTCCAGCACGTTCGGTGCCCTTCTGGCGCAGAATTCTGAACTGTTGGGAAGCGATCAGAAGAAATTTCGATGCATAGGTTTTTGGCTCACCTGTTCTGTAGATAGGACTGCCCTCCACTCATTCTCTGACTTGTCTACTGTCGTCATCGTACGAAAGTGTGTAAATCGGCTAATAGGTCGAACTTGTCTGCGTGTGATTGAGGAAGCAGCTGGAAGGAAATGATGCGAACGGATAAAGTTCATAACAGTCCCCTTTTTATACCAGAAGTTCAGCACAGGTTCAGGACAAGACTACGGTGATAGATTCGGGGGATAGGGCGATGACATATACAGTCATGTGACGATGCTCGATAGGAGCGCGTATGGTACTATCAGGAATTGGTTGTAAAGCATTTCAGCAATAGAATCGCAGTTGTTAGAAATGCTGTAGAGAGTGGCGATGTCGCCAGGCGCCGAGGTAGCCCCTCGCCAGGGGGCCATGACGACATTGTATCGGCAATTCTTGAATCTTGAGCAAAGAATATATACGCAATAAAGTAGATAGCCACACGACTACAAGCTTCAGCTTCAGGAGAGTGGTGTGCGATCGATTGCAGAATTTCTGAAGCTGGATTTGTCCTGCATTGAGTCTGTACCAATGTCAGTTGGGTCTGCGCGGGACTGAGGGCCAACACGCACCGTTATTCGTCTTGTATTCCATGATGGTGGACGGTGGTAAGTTTAATACTTTTCGAATGGTATCCCTGTCCAAAATCTGAGCTTACCGCGCACAAGAAATAATTTACTGCTACTCACCGAATTTTTTCCCTCACTTGCCTGTCTGCTTCCACCCTATTCCACAAACTAATGATGTCCTCGCTCTGCCGAACGCTGATAGTGCACCCGCAGATTTCTGGAAGCTGAGGCTCATCGCTTGAATTGTCGTCGTCTGCGCCGTCCTCCTCTTTTGCAGCACCTCGACACTCATCAAACATATCTCCAGCAACCGCGAGTACCAGGTCCTCCCACAAACGATCTGCAACACCCTTTCTCAATCTGATAATCCACTTCCCACCAGATATGTTCAAAGGGTCTTCCCACACTGGTCGGCGTATACCAGAATGGAAAAGGAGATAGTCTGTAGTTGGTTGTAACGCCGAAGGGGGCGTCAAATGTGTCCAAAGCGACCAGAACGACTCCACCTTGTTGCGAATTAGTACAGTGTTTACATTAAGCTATGGTCGTAAAACGTACCGAGCTGAAGGCGGAGATCTTCTTGATTCCTTCTTCATAATCGATTACTTTATTACCCGGTGAGCGCTGTTGGCGAAACCAAAAGACCCATCTATGGTGACAGAAGGGTCAGGCCACAACATCTCAAGAATACGCTTCAAAGTACAAACATACGTGTTTCTAAGGGGATGGACTTTGGGGGTATGGGAGACCGAGTTGCTTTCGGACGAGTCCTTCGACTTTGAACGTTCCCCGTTGTTCAGAGTTGTGGAGAAGTGTTTTGAGGATGAGACTCTGTTCCGATTAGTCGGGGTTGTCGGTGCAGGGTTTGCTGGTGAATTGGACTGAGTGGTAGCGTTGTTGGACAGAAACCTAGAGCCAGAATGGTTGGAAAAATAGTTGGTAGCCATTGCAAACGAGTCAATAATGTGAAATGAATGGTCGTTGAGAAAGGAAAAACTTGAAAGGGAGTCCCGTTACATAAGCGATCCTCCTCATCTTCGCTCCTCCACTGTGCTTGTGTATGAACTCTCTATGAAGCTCATGCTCCGCCCTGAATGGCGAATCTGGCCATTGTCATCGTTTCTGGGCTTTGTTGACCTCAAAACTGGAGTCATAGTGGCCCTAATATTCGCGGTATGGTTTTAATTCGTTCGGGTTATAGCATCTAATTAACCCGTGACGCAGCTACTAAATAAAGTCGCAGGAGTTTACGGGCTTATTGCAGTTCTTACTGGTGCAGGAGGCTCGTTTGCTCAAGTCAGCCTGTATATTTACTCTGTTCTGGCACTGGCTGCCCTTGCATGGGGCTTGCACTCGGTTCAGCAGGTCAGAGAGCTTTTCGCGGGTCTTCTTTAAACCTCCTCACACCGGTTTTCTACACGCAGGAAGATCCAAAGCACACATTTTACTTTGCTCACTTCTTCGCTGCCGACCACGTCTTCTCCACGTCATGGACCGTCTTCTTCGCCGTCGCCTGGTGGCTGTGGACACCCCACAACGGTGATCGTCAAGCAAATTCTGCGGCACAGCAGGCCATGGTTGAGCTTGCGAACGTGACAACACATCTCTCAACTGCGGAACGGGAGCAAGCTGCATTGTCTATATGGAACCACGAAAAGGGTAAAGCTGCTGCTATCATTGTGCTGTCGTGGCTGAGCAAGGTCCGTATTTCGACGAGACCGTCTGTGAAGCACTATTCCAATCTCACTTCTACGCAGATATACTTTATCTTGCTCTTGTACTCCTACGGCAGCCATCTCCGGAAAGGATCTTATCGGTCCTTGCCCCTGACACGGAGTGCTTACGCGCCTCAAGGCTCCATGTATCCTGCCAACAACGCATATGAAGCACTGGCTGCACACGATGATGATCCAGAAGACTTTTACCGCGTTCCCCTCCAAACTCCACCAGTATCAGGACACCGCAGGGGAGGTAGCCATCATTCAGTACCAAACATTTCCGCAGATTTCGTTAGTGCTCCAGGCCGGCAATCTCGGAAGAAGGGGTTTGGAAGTATGAGTCTATCATCGAATGGAGGCAAGAGGGATACGCGCATAGAGGAGGAGGATGTGTTGTTTGATGAAGACGAAATGACATATACCACGTCGAATTCTTCGCGAGGGCGAATAGATAGTAGCACCCTCGCAGGGAGCGGGAGTGAAGAAGATCAAGGAAAAGGAAAGGGTGGTGTCAGATCTATCCGTTAGAATCCTCGCCAAGTATCATTTCTAGCTGTATACACTCGAATCTCTGCTACATATCTAACAGGGCACGAATAATCCTTGGACAATCATGTTCTATGTTCTACGACTTAGATTTACGAAACGTTCTTGTTGGCGATGTAATGTAATATTAATACACACTCCCCACGTCTCCTGAAAAGATCTACATACCCGTAGTACACGCAACCATGCATACTTGGCAGTTCATGAGCGAAAGAAGCGGGGCTGTTCTAAACTGATAGACCCAAGGAAAAACTGACTACTATACAAAATAAACGTGCGAAATCCGAAATAAACTGTAGGCGTAGAAACTGAAGAAGAATCAACTTGTGCAGGAAACCTCTTTCGTGAGGGCTTTCCGCCTAGCAGTTGGCTTCCCAGTTGTACGTGATGCTCCCGAGGCGGTCCTGGTGATTCGACTTGTAGCACCTGCTGGTTTCCCAAGCTTCAAAGGAGCAATTGTTCTTGCCTTCTTCTCTACTTCTTTAGCTATAATTTCTGTGACATCCTGCATCGATAAATCTGCAAGGCTAATGTCCATCTTTGAAGTTTCGCTGGGTTCAGCAGCGTGGTTGGTCGACTCCGTAAAAAGGAGCTTTCGTTCTCCGGCGGGCATAACACCCTTGAACGGGGAAGTGGATTGTCGTTTAGAAGGGCTAGAGTCGATGACATCGTAATGTGATGATTTCTGGCGGCGCTTGCTTGGAGAAGATGTGCATTTTTCGAAAGAATTCGCAGGTTGGTCGGTAGGTGGGATGTTTTCCTTTGGTTTCTTAGAAGAGGCTACATAGAGGTTTCCAGGATAAGTGGTTGAATTGGATGAGATTCCCAAAACGTACCTATTTTGGCAGCTGTAGTAGGCTTGGCCGCCTTGATACCAAAAGTATTCTCCCCATCCAACGTCTGTTGGATCTCCCAGTCCGCCGGTCTCATTTTTTTCCAGTCTTCTACTACCTTTGTAACCCAGGTGTCGGTATCACCAGCAACGTGATAGTCGATAATGTCGGACCATTCTGACCCAGGTGCCGTTTTGTTAACGAAGATGACTTTGAACGGTTTTCTCGAGAGTGAAGACGAAGGGCTGGATGTGGCGGTGGTGACATTGGTAGCATGGAGAGATTTGGCAAATTCTTTTACTAGTTTCTTCAAGCCGTGCACTTTAAGTGATGTTCCCATGATGATGAGCATGTCGGGTTTCCTGGACAAATCTGTCGTTTGAATTTCGCCAATTTCATCTCCCAAAGGATGAGGTTCGTCATAGAGAACAATGCCTGGTCTGAGTGACCCAACCCGAAGTGCTCGCGCCGAGCGTGCCACCCGTGCCTCAGCTGTTAAGTGGGAGTATTAGAGACATTTCATGGAGTACCAGCGACAAAAACTTACAGCGCGATGCACATTCGGGGCAGCCGGGCGCAACTCCTTGAAGGAACGAGTCCAAGTGCGATTGATCGCATGGGAATTCAGCCGCACACGCAATGCATCGAACCTTGTGAATGTCGCCATGAAGTTGGACATTGCGGACAGACTTGAGCCTGCTGTTGCCCTTCCCTCTGGTGTCGGACCCACTCTTGCTGCAGCCAACCAGGCCAACCCGCTCTTCGAAACCGTCGATGTTTTGCGTGTAAGAACGTAGGAGCTTGTTCTTGGTGTCCAGAGTCTTAATAAAATGGTGTGTAGCTGAAGGTGTCGCCACGTCGACCTTCTTCTTCAACTCCGCGATGAAGCTGAAGAACACGGATGTCGAGGTTGTGTCACGGAAGAGGGATGCATCGAAAAGATCTCTGCCCTTGAGAACGACATCGGGATATCTTTCCTTGACCAGATTGTATAGCCCATCGGAAGAGCGAAAGTCCTGAGGACGCCGTGAGCTTAAACAGTTGTCTCACCAATAAGCCAACACCTACCGGAATGCCACATGAACACGATATACCAGCACCGGTCACTAGTACAATTTTCTTCCTCTTCGCAACGTACAGGGATAAATCGGAGAGCGCACGGCGAGTATGGGGGTCGGCAGTGGCGGCAGCGAGGTCGAGTGTTACGGTCATCGTTGTCACTGTCCAAGCCGATAAAACGTTCAACGTTCAACTTGTGGCAAGGCGCGTCAACGCGCTTGTCACGTGGGGATGATGATAATGTAAGTTGATTGAGTGATGGCCTTGATGCCGGGTGTGGGGGACATTGAAGCCGAAGTCAAGACGTGTACGGGTCGGCCATCCGTCTCGAGCAGTCTCGAGTCTTTACACAGGGCTTGCTTTTGCTTCTTATACCGCAACCAACAACGTCTTTCACCTACACCCTACATCTCACGTATATCAGCTATGGTCAGTATCCTTCGCCATGCCAATGTTGCACGCTAATTGTCCATACAGTCTGCTTACCCCGCGTACGCTATGGGAGGATTGTGCATCGTCGGTGGGATCACTGGCTTTGCTAGGACCAGGTCCATTCCATCGCTCGTGGCCGGTGTTGGGTGAGTCATATCCGATGTATTCTGGGTGCACTCGTTGAACATCTGCTCAGTGTCGGACTCCTGTATCTTTGGAGTGCAGATGCGATCCGCAAGGGAACTAACAATGGCATTGAAGGTGCTCTTGGTAAGTAGTCTCTCCTTCATCCCTATAGTATCTGACCTGCTACACTCCAGGCGCATCTGCCCTCTTGTTCCTCTCATCCCTTCCTAGAGTTGCTAAAGGTCCTGTGCCCGCAATTCTGGCCGTTACTGCAGCAACCTCTGGCGTGTACTACGGAAAGACCCTGTACAATATTCGATAAACCCACGTATTTCCGCTCTGCTCTGCTCTCCTGTCGATATATTTATGCTCAATCTCACTCAATGTGCAACGTTCTCTCTGGAGGAATCCCAGAATCACATGGACGCGACCCCTGTTTTGACGGAAGGAAATGGGAACGATCAGATTCTCCACACCTTGCGTACTACTGTTGAAGCGCTCGCGCCAAGGCTAATGTGCAGCTGCAAACAGCCCCAACGAATGCGTAACCATCCCTGCCCTTCTCCGCCGCACTGAAATTTTGAGTTTTGCTTACCGTTTGGCGGGTCTTGGATCATAGGGCGCTGAGCTGAGCCACTGATGTCATGCCGGGATGCCTCCTGAGAAAGAGCCTGCTGCTCTCGGTGGGTCGTCTGACCACGTCCCACAATGTGACATTTCTCTGACGGTGTCGTTCACACCATCTATCCGTTTCAAGTGTCAGAACTGAGTATTGAGCAAACAGATTTTCTGCCTTCGGCAAACTGCGGCCGACGAAATGGTTTACATGGAGGGCGATACCCTTCTCTGTATGTAGCCGACTTGTGCTTACTTCCAGCGCTAATGCCTCAGCCAAACGTTATTGTAGAGAACGTATTTGGAATCTTGGGTCAGTCGCTTACTTTCACCAAACCTGCAAAATTCTGTACAGGTTCTGATTCAAAGTACTTGGGAACCATTTGTTGGACAGGTCAAATTATTCCACAAATATGGAAGAGCTGGCGACAAAAGTCTACTGTGGGCCTCTCAGATATGCTCATGTATGTAATTGCTGACCAGTGAATAAAGATACATGTATTAAGCCTTGCTTCAGGTTACTTTGGGCTATCTCTGGGATATTCCAAGGCACCTACACGGTGGTGCGATGGATCAACATTCCCCTCATAGTCCAGCCACAGCTTTTTAGCTTACTCGCATACATTTCTTGGGGACAGGTGCGCGTAAACTTCTGGAAAACGATTTTCCTATCATTGAAGCAGACAGTGTCAATTCTATTCTCACGGCGCTCGAAGAAGGTCGCCGTCCTTATGACCCTCGGCGTTGTTGTAGCTTCTGGTGTGGTCGAGCTCATTCTTATCATGGTCACTCGACCACTGAAAGAACATTCCAAGAATGTCGCCACTACGGTGTATGGTGTCATTTCATCCATTCTTCTGGCCGTGGCCTTATTCCCTCAGTATTGGGAAATTTACAAACTCAAGGCTGTTATCGGGATATCCTTGGTATTCATTAGCATCGACATCCTTGGGGGAGTGTTCAATGACCTGTCTTTGGTCTTCAAAGAGGAATTTGACGTGGTCGCATCCATTCAGTACTCTGTTGTAGTTGTAAGTCAACCCTTCCATGTGTCATTTATAATGGGAACCTGACGAAGGCGTCGATTCATGTAGGTGCTGGATTCCGTGATTCTGGTGCTCGCAGCTTTCTTCAAAATCAAGTCCTGGTTATCACAACGCGGAGAAGTGGAGACAAGTTCTGGAACGCTGGAAGAGATGCACACAGATAATCCACAAAGGAGTGACTGCAGGGCAGGCAAAGGACCTAGACCAGGATCCAGGACTATCACGCTTGTGGAAACATCTACCCCGAAATGCGGCGAAATTGAAATGGCTGGACCCGATAAATCTACTTCAGTTACTCGTGTAGAGGATGCAGTCCCCAATTCATGAAGTTAATGATCACTTCTTTGACGCCTGTGTTATCGAAACTCTCCTAGGTATATATAGTAGAGGGAATTCGCCAATTCTCAATTTCCCATTCTGACTCGTTGTTCGGAGAGTTTGGCCCCTTTCCGAGAGCTGAGTCATCGCCGACACCACTGAAAAGCTCCGAAGAGATCCTTCAAGCTTCAAGCTTCAGGTTGTCTCTTCACGGCGCCTGCATCAAGTCCAACTTCACCACGCCGATAATGGTCCAGCCGAACGCTATAGCAGAGAATGTTTTCGGAATATTGGGCGAGTGTATTCTGACATTGGATTGTGTGGGGTGATCCTAGTATCAGATTCTCAACAGGAATGGCTTGCTGGGCAGCACAACTGATTCCACAAATATGGAAAAGTTGGCGAAGCAAATCGACCACCGGCCTTTCCGAGTGGCTAATGTGCGTAAAGATGCTCTTATATGCGGGAGTGCTAACTTACATATGCGTTCAGGCTTCTCTGGGGAACAGCTTCTGTGTTCCTCGGCGTATACATTGTCTCACAAAGGATCAACATACCACTGATGATGCAACCTCAGCTATTTTCGTTTTTGGCTTTCGTCTCTTGGGGACAGGTGGGCATATCTACTCCTCACGTATTTTGGGCGCATGCTGACCCAGGGGACAGTGCCAATACTATGGGCGTGGACGGTCGTGCAAGGTCTCCGCCCTTTTGACGGTCGGGCTCTTGGTGTTCTTTGGTGTACTCGAATACCTTTTGGTTTTTGCCATGGACTCTATCGAGAATGACCGGTCAAAAAGTATTGCGACCAAGTTCTTTGGTATCCTGGCAATAGTCATCGACGCCTCCGCACTCTTTCCTCAGTATTGGGAAATCTACAAGATCAAGGCTGTCATAGGAATTTCATTGACCTCCATTACCGTTGATATCCTCGGAGGAGTGTTCAGCAATCTTTCGCTCGTATTCAGGGAGGATATCGACGTTATTGCAGCAGTCCAGTATAGCTCCGTCATCGTGCGTCCCCTTCATTTCTTCTGAAAGTTATCCTAATGTCATCCTACCCAGTTCTTCGACAGCATGATCGTTCTAGCAGCGATTGGCTTTAAAGTGAAGCACTTGATGTCCAAGAGGAAGCGTGCAGGCGATGCGTCCGAGCTGCAGGAGTTCGAAGCTCTTCCACACCTCACCGTGCTTTCTCGGCTCAATTCACGTATTGAAGACGGACCTCCGGCGGGCTCTTGGCTAGTAACTGGGGTTCCGAGCGTGTTTTCGTATTCCGCTCCTTGTCTTCAGTCCCAATCCGAAGCTGGAAAGTTGACGTCCGCAAACATTATGTTTTCCACAAAGGTCGCGATGAAGGAGGTCGATACAAGATCCATGTAAGGTTGTATGGACCTCAGGGTGTGTTAGCGTGGGATATAACTATCCGCCGAAAGGTGCCATAGTATACTAGAAGTACTGGTATGTGCATTATATTAGGTTGATTATTTTCTTTTTCTCGTCCAATTTACGGGATCTTTGGTTGCATTCGATTTTCTTGAACATCATAATATCTTCTCGGAAGCACGACTCTACTCTCCACTGGTGGTAATGGTAATTCCCGAGAAACAGGTCAGCTTTCTCCAACCCCAACCCAGGACCAATAGACGTCATAACAGTAACTTGAGGATGCCAGGGTAAACCGAGGTGATATTTTTTACGTGGAGATTATGGCCTCAAGGTTGCGAACTTCAAGCTGACAACACGGCTATCACACTGCAAGCCGCGAATGTCGCCAGCTGCCAGCTGTCTCTCAAGGTATAATGTTAAACTTCAAACAGATATTAGAGGGACATACACTATCCGTCTACTTGAAATGTACAACCTGAAGCACTATTTTCGCAATGAACTGTTCTCTGCACTGATATTGAGCGCTTAAACCACGGGCCGGAGTCTGTCCCTTCATGCTTCTGCTTCCCGTTCCTCTGGAATTGACAACTGATGGAATCAGACCTAATCAGACAGGGCATTTCTTCTGGCAACGCCCATGATGAAGAAGAAGCAATCTGCCTCTCTATGCCTTCCTCAGCTCATTCTATTCAACGATCTCCCCCTCGAAATTATTGCAGAAATATTCCTCTTCTGGGCGGAGAATGGACGAAGAAGCCATTTGAGTTATCCATGCATCTCCGCAGCTTACGATCCCAACAGCTACAGTCCTGTAATCCTTATATCTGTCTGTAAGCTGTGGCACACTATCTGCTATAACCTGCCCGCTTTATGGTCGTCGATCTCAATCCTCCACGCCGACGCAAGTTTCGAAACGTACCTCGGTGCGTATCCCGAGGACTATGACGAACCCCCGGCCGGTATGCTCTCAAAATGGCTGGCACGCTCTCGCAGCGCCCCACTCGAGTTCAATGCCGTTCAGGTCTACGAATCTGAAGCTATCGCCACTGCCCTACTATCAGAAGCACACAGATGGAAGACTATCACCGTCAATGGCGGATCCGGGTTACTCCAGCACCTCATATCACTACCACCGACCGCAACACCATCGCTGGAAGGAGTAGGCCTGTTGAACATAGACCCAATAGCTTTCCTAAAGGAAAAAGAAGCATTCAATGCTCGACTTCGCAAATCCCCTTCTGTCACGCGAATGTTTTTGTCATTGAGGCCATCTCTTGTCGACATACTGGACATCCTCAGTGGTTGTCCTACCGAGCAGCTCACGGAGCTGAGGATCCTAGATCTCTCGGTTACTACAAGCGCATGCCTTGAAATATTCAAGTGCTCTCCCAACCTTGTTCACGCCAGTTTCTCCACTGTGTTCCCTGAACCCCCCGAGAAACTGGCTGATCATCCACTTCCTCTTTCTCTCCCTATCTTGCAAACACTCCACATACTGGCTAGTCAGGCGCCAATTCAGCTCCTCAAAAGCATAGTTTGCACATCACTTCGCTGCTTCGTCATTCAATATACACGCCTCGACCTAATGAAAGATGTTGAACCAGCCCGAATGCAACTCGAACGAAAGAACATCATCTTTAACGAATTTGTGGCGACGACAAGGTACATTGACCATATGGCACCGCCATCCGCTCAAAGTCATATCAACCTACTTGCGCCCAACGTCTTTGAGGAGCTTGGGAGCGAAACTCTGCCAAGTCCAAGGAAGTACAAATGCCCAGTGGCTGGCTGTACACAACGCCATTCAGGTTGGCTCACCTCTCGATCGCCTGGATTGGCCAGGAGACTCCTTGAGCGTACCTCGTGGAATGGGCGATTCTCACCAACGCAGGCGGAGCTCAGTGAGCTTTGGGAAGAAAGCATTGTAGCTTTCAAGAAAGGCTAGGGCAGATTATTAGACCGATCGCGAGCTTCTCACAGCTTGACCTGCCACAAAGCTACGGAGCCCTCCCGCGACTTGCACACCTATGATGTACATACATCTTTCTTTATACACATTCTGAATTCATATAATTTCCAGCGCCTGCGTATTGCATAGCTGTATAATTTGGCATCGAAGACTGAGAATGACTCAACAAGTCAAAATCAGAGTCAATAGGCATAATATTCAAATCTCGAAGGACAAGAGCTAGCTGAACGGGTGGTATGCGGGACTTCTAACATACGTTCGTGGGTAAAATATCAATGCCCAGTCATTCAATGCTGTCGCAACGAGGCGGCAGCGAACCTTGACATATTTTCACGTACATCCTCGCACATATCCGAAAATGCAGTGTTACAGGAACGTGTCGGAAGCATTGCTTTACACACCCCGTTTGGGATTGCCTTCGTTCTGCTGCGACTTCATAATCGTACAGAATCCCCTCTTATGACCTTTATTTCACCCCTTTGAACTGTGTCAACCCTTCAAGCTGGAGACCAGACCGTCGTCGTTGCAGGTGCCCGGGGGCTGGCCGCAAGTTGACAGCTTACTATCCTCGCAGACAACGGCAGAGACTAGTACCACTATGGATCCACAGCCTCGTGCGTCGTCGTACAGCGACATATTCTCTGTTCTCGAGGCCACGACTTCCGACGTGAACAATGCCAACCCTTGTCCCCTCATACGTGAGGTTTGTGCTGTATGTTTCGACGAACACCACCCAGATGTGGTAGTGCGTCTTCCGGATTGCGACCACGTATTCTGCAGCCCTTGCCTGCTTTCGCACGTCCGAGCGAAGATGGAGGAGGGGATATATCCGATTGTGTGCCCGGTGTGCTCGATAGATTGGTCGAGGAGGGTGGAAGACAAAACTCGTATGTCACTACTGTATTTGTCGTACAATACGCGCATCTGACAATTCACAATCCACATTAGATATTGACCAGCGTGTGCTGGACAACCTGAGGGAAGACTTTCCAGACGAAGAATACGGCAAATTCGAAAACCTGCAGTTGACAATGTTTGCCATGGAGCTACAGTGCCCAGGGTATGTCCAAGCTCCCGTATCTCAGCTGCCGCTTCCCTCCTTAATTATAACATCCTCAGGTGCAAGCAATGCATTAAGGCCGCTCGTGAAGACCTGGACAACGTGCTATTGACGTGTCCTGTTCCTTCTTGCGGATCGGTGTGGTGTCGAGCTTGTCAAAAGGTCATCTCAAGCTGTGAGAAGTCACATAGCTGCAGGCCAGATCGTAGGTTTAGGAGGATGATGCGGCTAAAGAGGTGGCGATTCTGTCCTGGTATGATATTGTGCTTCGAATGGTTGTGCGGGCGGCTAAGATCTGTGTTAGGATGCCATACCCCTATACAAAGGGCGGAAGGATGTCCGCACATGACGGTAAGCAGCTGAACTGCCTCGACCCCGCTTGTCAGAGCATCTAGATACTGATCCCCACATCTTCAACACAGTGTCGCGTGCCTGGCTGTAGAACGTAAGCGGTTTAGGTGTCTTCTCACTGTGTTCGTCACGATGCTAACCGAATCCCTGGACCACTGTAACAGCCACTTTTGCTATCGCTGCGGGGGCACAATATGGATGCCTGGCCACAGAGGGGACGCGTATGATGCGGCCAGCTTTCATAACAAGTGGTGTCGGGTGGTTTTTGTATTCAATTCTTGTTCCATTCAATGAAACCAACAACAGCCTACTTCCTTTATTTGCTTCAAGATTCGTCAAGTCAACGCGCATACTACATATCTGGCCATTCTTGTATATTAATATTGTTCCTCAATGATGTATCAGTACTTGATCCTGACACCGGCAACAGGCATGCTACTCCGTGGAAATAAAAATGAACAACTAAAACGAGATCGGTACAACATGTCGATACAAGTTATCCGTGAGGATATCTTGCTTAGTACGATGACATATCCTCGAAAATGGCTACTGTATGATCATCTTCTCATATGTGAGCGGCCGCACTAACGAGCTCTGAATAGCTGTGCTTTGGAAGAGCGCACAGTAGCGGCGCAGACCAAGAGGGACGTCAAGCCTTATATAGGCGCCCAGACTTGGGCATCAATTGATCCCGGCCATAGCATTCCCACCACCACACAATTCAAGTTGCGCCATTTGATTGGTACCTGATCTGTCGAGCTCTTATATGATTCCTGTTGAGTTCTGCAATACGAGCCACTCTGGGCAATCACACCTTCTCTTCCGGTTCCCATCCAGATTCATCATTGAGCCCGTATCGGCATTATGACGACCGTCAGTCCATCGCCCTCCGAGTCCCCGACCTCTACCACGACTCGAACGAGCAGGCATATCGACATCAAAGGAAAGCAGAAAGCGACCGTCTCAGACGACTCGGACGTCTGGGACGGTCTAGCCATTGTACCAAAGAGCGAATTCGGACGGCAAACATGTTTACAAGCTCCTGATCCGTCCAAATTGAAGAGCTACCGCTCGAGTCAGCAGGAACGGTTGGCGGCATTGCGCAACAGCGACGGCTCTGACGACTTGAATGCCCCTCCAATGTATCGCGAAGACGATATCGACGAATTCCAGGCTTTAAGAACCAAGAAACACCTGGATCATATCTCGTCTCCTCCGAACTCGAAGCGCTACACACAAGACTTTGGATGGCAGTTGGCTCTCCAAGAGCTTTCTACCAAACCGACGCTGGTACCAGTCGGTATGGATGGCTTGGGGTCGAACTCATTGGCGAATGATGAAGACGTGAGCATACGGCCACCCTCAACTCCGTTTTCGACTCTCGACCTTGACAGTGCCGCAAAAGCTTTCTCCAGTTTCGCCACAACTTCGGAACAGAACCGGACTCAGCAACAGCCAGAAGCACCTCCTACCAATACCCACCCCCACGCCAGCGATAGCCGTTACTCAACTCTCCTCCGCGAGAAAGATTCGAATCCTCATAAGCCTCGGTCTCAATCATTCCGTCGCGGTGAAGCGCTTCCACTGGTAATGGCAGAATCACCTGCCATTGCTGCGTTCCACTGTCAGCATTGCAGAGCTCAAATCCAAATCATAAATGCCGCACAAATTCCCAGCTGTGATCACATTGTCTGCCTCACCTGCCTTACAGATTACATCCTCGAGGAACTAGACAGCTCAAGATTTCCGATAAAATGCCCTGTATGCCTTGAAGACGACAATGGGTCACCATTGACTGGTCATGGAAGTGCGTTGCCCATCATGTCTACTTCTTTCCCCTACGACGTCGACTTATTTCTTCCTTATGCAGTTATCACTCTTCAAGTTGCGGAGATTTGTCCACTTCCTTCAGGGGCCGTGACACTTCTTCAGGAATACGCGCTCGCTGCGAATTCTACTAAAGTATACTGTCCAAAGTAAGTCATCAGCGGGACTGGTGATTTCTCGGTCCACCACGGACACTAACTGCTTTCTAAAAAGATGTCAGGAAACAATGTTGGTAGACCGCCAACAGTACCTGGAGGAATCAGTCATTACCTGTCCGTTGCGAAATTGCATGCATAGGTGGTGCAAGTTCTGTTTTAGGGATATGCCAAGCGGCAACCGGGGGGACCACAAGTGTAAGCCCAAGAACAAGGGCTCGCGAAATTGTCCAGGTATGTGGCAGCATGCAATGGCGTCTACTGTGATAAAGATTAGTCGGTTAGGATGCAGTGTGCCTGGGAAGCGTCTGATTTCAACCAACAACCACATCAAGGTAAGCCATTGTACTATAACAGTCTCTGGGAGGGCCTTTTGATCCAAGCCTACATTTTAACAGTGTCAAGGCATTGGTTGTCGAATGTAAGTCCCATTCGAAGTCCCATTCGATTTTGACCAAGGAAATTTAGGACTAACGAAACAATAGACACTTCTGTTACCAGTGCGGAGAAACAATCGCCGACGAGGCCGCTATGGAGGATCAACAACTCGTCGACGACGCCATCATCATCCATTACCAGACTTGTAAACGGTCGACGATTCAGCAGGGGGGATCCTGTACTTTGATGTGATAGACCTGTGTCCTTAAGTTTTAATCTGGGACGCTTGTACTTATAGTGTAGGCCGGGATGATGGAATAGGGATACATGTTGACTGCTACATTTGACGAGAACGAACTTCGCTAATCTAATATATTAAGAGACAACGGGCTATGACGCAATATTATATAATATATTTACTAAGCAAAGAATCGCACGGTCACTACATTGAGCTCGCCGCGCGTCGGCTTCGGACATGTCCGACTATGTGTTCCCACGTTCCTGCCGCGCGTGTTCGCGTTCGAGTTTTCGCCGTTTCGTGACATTTTTGTGCATTTTCGCCGTAATATTGCCTGCCCATCAGTTTTATCCTTCTTTTACCTCACTTTTACCACTCTGTATTGCTTCTTTGATACC